>ML795164.1:112667-153355 GCA_009831015.1 Picea engelmannii
TCACTGTGTTTATTTTAAAAAGCTAGAAAATGGAAGCTTTATTATCTTTCTATTGTATGTAGATGACATGCTTGTTGCAGGGTCTAATATGTAGGATATAAATGTGCTCAAGAAGAAATTAGCCAATTCATTTGCGATGAAGGATTTGGGTGCTGCAAAAGAAATCCTTGGTATGAGAATAACAAGAGACGGGAAAAATCGCAAACTGACATTGTCTCATGGTGAGTACATAGAGAAGGTGTTGGAGAGGTTTAGAATGCAGAATGCAAAACCAGTTAGTACACCTTTGGCCAGCCATTTCAAATTAACTATGGAAATGTGTCCCAAGACACGGGAGGAGATAGAATACATGTCCAGGGTCCCATATTCATCAGCAGTTGGCAGCTTGATGTATGCAATGGTTTGCACAAGACCAGATATTTCACATGCAGTGGGAGTTGTGAGAAGATATATGAATAATTCAGGTAAAGAACATTGGCAGGCAGTAAAGTGCAGATACTTGAGAGGTATTGTTAATCATGCATTATGTTTTGGAGGTTCAGAAATTGTTCTACAAGGATATGTTGATTCAGATATGGCAGGTGATAAAAATAGCAGGAGGAGTACCACAGGGTATGTGTTTACTATAGGTGGAACAGCAGTAAGTTGGATTTCAAAACTGAAAAAGGTTGTTTCACTTTCAACAACAGAGGTAGAGTATGTTGTTGCTACAGAGGCTAGTAAAGAGATGATTTGGTTATAGAGGTTTATGGAGGAATTGGGAAAGAAGCAAGAGAATAGCAGGTTGTACTATGACAATGAGAGTGACATTCATCTTGCAAAGAACTCAGCCTTCCATTCGAATACTAAGCATATACAGTTGAGGTACCACTTCATACGATCTGCCTTGGAAGATGGACATTTGAAGTTGGAAAAGATACACACTATCAAGAATCCTGCAGACATGTTAACAAAGGGAGTAACCAGGGAGAAACTGAGTTCCTGCTCAATTTCAGTTGGTCTTCAAGAATGAATATGAAGATGAGAAATTTTCCAGGTCCAAGAAGGTTCAGAGTCCAGCATATACAACAGCAGTGGAGTTCGTGAGATCAGTCTCCAAGTGGGAGATTGTTGGTTGTGGAGCCTGATTATCTTCCTGATTCAAAGGTCTTTTACTTTCAGCCATGTTTATACCCCATGAAGTATTTACACCCCAGAAGTATGTACACTCTTCCACGCGGGGGAGTGCGGAGGGTACCCCCTTTGCGGGGTCCGGGGGGGCTATCCCACGGGCTAGGGGGTCTGGAGGCAAGTGGGCCCCCAACGGGGATTTGGGGGTAGCATCCCCCAAAGGAAAAATTGCCTTGTAAATGTATATTGTAATTTCACTGTAAATCTGGACCATTCATTATAAGGTCACAGATCTAACGATAGAGATTATGTTAGGGTTTTTTGCCCTAGAAGGAAACCCTCTTTTATGAGGGAAATGTACTGCGGTTATTTTTTGATGGCGAATATTGTATTCTGAGATAGGAGACTGTGAGAGAAATAAGAGGAAGTTATAGTGGGTTTGTTGTAGGTTGTATCCCTTCATATGCTGGATAATAATAAAGGAAGGACCTGGCAATTTCTATGGTGGACGTAGCCCACACTGGGTGAACCACATAAATCCGTGTCTCTATTGTATTGTGTATCTTCTGTGTTTTGTTTCTGTATTTGTTTTATTTTATTGCTCCATGGTCCTGTTTTTCTAACAATTATCATGGTTGCTACTTCAAATGAAGAACATGACTAGATACTTCATAGTCTTTACAGATTCTTCTTCAATGGATCATATCATTAGGGATTAGCTCCCTCATAATCCCAGCTTCATGCATGAATGAGCAATATGCATGATCTTCTTTTGGAATTTTGTGATCATATCCCTCCATCTGAGAGAGTCCATGCTTTTGTCTGCTGCATCTTTCTTCGCTTTCTGCAAAGTGTCAGAAACCTATTCTAGTTTTATTTTGATTCCTAACTTCCATCAAGTCTGACTCCTCTGAGTCTCTTTAAGTTTTTTTCTATCTGTTTTGATTGCTACCCATCTGGCAGTTGTGTCATCCTTATAAACTTATTCTATGACAGCTTCCGCAAGGATTGTTCATCAAACATATTTCACAAGGGTACCTGCCCAAAACAAGAACAACAAGAGAAAACAAGAAATATCTATCTAGAGGAGATGTTAGTTCATCTTGCGAACAATTAGAATAAGAATCTATATCAATAGTATTCATATGCATTCAAGTATTCATTGCACCTAGCAATAATAGAATCTTTCAAATATTGCTTTCACAATTTGTAATGTAACAATTATCACCCTTGATATATATAAATTTGAAGATTAACAATTTAATCAAACCTGGAACCTGAAGCCTCAACTATTATGGAGGGTGTGCTTGTTCTTCTAAATGCACTGAATCCAAGGTTACTTCTTGGACAATATCTCCAGTACTTTCCCTGCAAATACACTCATGTTTTGCTAGATGATATAACTTAGATAGCATATACAAGGGCGTACCTTTGAAACCTTGTAGCATCGTCCAACTTGTCTTCCAATCTGAAACTAGATACCATCTTGACAAGAAGAGATTAGAAACTCAATTAGAAGATTCAGTGATTAGAACAAGCTAGAAACTATAAAATTTCAACTTTGACCGCAAAATCAATTTGACAAGAAGTCGACCTTTGACTTTGACTAGTGAACCTTTGACTTTGACTTTGACCAAAAATTCAAACCTGACGTTTTTGCTAGTTGAGGGTACCAAGAGGTGCACTAGGATATCAAGGAATTAGGTCAAATGCTTCTCCAGAAGTGTCCAAACATAAGGGTTGTTGCAACTGCATAATTAGAAAAACTAGCTATAGTTGTAACTCGTGCCATAACAAGATTAACAAATAACTTCCCAATCTATCTTCCATTGGTTAGACTATTTTAAGATAGTGTGGGCCCATAACCTTTTATAAATAAAGAGATGTGCTCATCTTTTCATATACAATATAGCAATATTTTCACCCAACCATAGGCATAAAGGCCACCCTCGAGCACCTTAACCTTGATTGACAGAATAATTCTGGAAGCAGACCAATAGCCAACCAAGGTAGTGCACCTTTCTCCAAGGATAGTGCACCAAGAAAGAATGACCAAAGACCAAACAGAAAGTCCAAACCATAACCAAGAGAAAATCCAACCAAAATCCAAAATACCAGTTGCAGTGGTTGCAGCTGCACTCCCTCTCCAAACTTGCGCACCACTAATATTATGCAGTTGTGAGTGAGTGAGTGTCAAATGAGCTCTAGTGCCCTCTATTTATACTTATCTATCTCACTTGACTGGGTCGACTTCTCTTTGTGGAGGCTAATTACTCAATCTTAAATATTCTCTTGATTTGACTTGTCTTCTAGGGTTATTATCCAATGTTTTAGGGTTTCTCTTGCTTCCTGGAATATTCTAGTCTTCTCAAAGGTTACACGTGGAGGTTAATACCTCCCAAAACTACCATATTATCAAAAACAACTTCAATAAATTCAATTTCGGAAGTAATTCAAGATCAGGAGGAAGGCTTACCAAATTGTAGTTGGGAGGTCGAGCACTCGCCCTCGACTGTGATATCTACCATCGATATTCTCACTTTCAATCTTCCTGGGTGGCACCCTCACCCTTAGCATTCTCTCAACACCCTTCCATGATTATTCTCTCGATGCACCATTTTTTTGAGGCCATTCCCACTTATGAGCGTACCCTTTCCCTTTCCAACTATTTTGAAGTCATTTGACGGGATAGATTGAGGCATTCCCACAACATAAATAAGGAATATTGGGTGAAGGAAGGCAAAAAGAACTAGGGTGAATTTTTTGTCCTTTACACTCCAGCTGACCATTGATTTAATCATTATTTATTTTCTTTTGTCATGCTTATAGTAAGAGGGAGGTGGAGGTTTCGGAATCTAGAGCCTTATCAATCATCGAAATGTCGCCAACTACTTACTTCCTTTGTTTAGAAGAATGTTGTATTTACTTATGTGTTGACGGCGGCCCTTTGGTCAAGCAATGGCTACTTTGTACCTTCCTTGTTGCAAAGTCAGAGAATAAATGTATTTCCTTACCGAGGATGTTGTTTAATTTCCCAAATTTGTCTTAATTGCTTGAATTCCATCCCATGCAAAAACCGAACCATACTTCCTTCTATCTATTTCTGGTTCAATTCACTTTTTACCCTACTCAAGCAAAGGAATGGTTCAACCAACATTTCCTCCAGTACTGCACGGAAGCAAATCATCCATGTACTTACCACGACTCCTAACTATTTCAGGATCGATCCAACAAATTTATGTTGTTGTACTTTTACAAAATTGTATTCACTTTGTCCCAGTTCAAGCAAATCTAATTGCAAGTAGATGCCCTTCTTGCATCAATGCTACACCAATTCGTCGAGGGTGTTGAAGGATCTTGTGGCTTCTTCTGACCAAGCGCATTTTAGGTCATTATGTTGGACGCCTGGAAATACTTTTGCATCCACCTTCAACAATAGTACATAATCTTCATCGACACCTCTTATCTTCCTGCTCGCAACTCTCTCTGCCCTACTGAGTTCAGCACATTTCACTTCCACCAATGAGGTCATCCATCTAGGGTAAACACACCTAAATAAGTTGAAAGGTCCACCCTTACCTTTTCCCTATCCTTAATTGTAGCATCAGATCGAATCCTAACTATTTCCATCCACCCCATTGCACATAATGATCTTCCTAGTTCAGAGTGCTTAACCAGACTAGTGAGTGCTTCTGAACAATGTCATTGAATCTAGTGACTATGTGATCTCTTGATCTCTTCAATTGGAGTGAAAATATCTAGCTTACAGATGAAGGATGGAGGATCAAACCCAGATGAGTGTGATGCATGGAGACCATGTGGAGCAGCCAACATGCATGTAAACCAAGTGGAATCACCAATGCTAGTTGCATGTAAACCCACAAAAACATATTAACCATAACATATCCAGGGGAAAATGTAAAGCTACTTTAAATTTTATAAGTTGTGTAAGTTTTAATTTTATTTAAAAATAATAAAATAAAATAATTAGCATTAGGAATCATGTATTGTATGGGGCTACCAGCTAGGTACATACAACCACTACCACTTCGATCAGACTAATGAGCGTTGTTAGTTTTTTTGTACTATTGCATCTAATGGAATCTGAACAGAAATTTGAACTATGGAAGTTGGTATTCTTATGATTATGAATTCTTTTAAACAACTTAAAATTGGATTAATTTATACCATTAGCTCATAAATAGTATATGCTTAATCAAAAAGGAGAAATCATGTGGTTCTCAAATCTCATCTGGGCATGAACATTGTGTTTTCTATATTTAAAACATTAAATCCTTTCAAAAAGCTTTAAAAAACTCTAGGCAACAAATGTCTTGATCAAAGTTACATATATTTTGCAAAAAAACACACATAGTAATAATATAAGAAATACAAAATTAAGGACGAAAAACCACTAGTCTTGAAAGGAAACTAACAATATATGCATGAGAAGGTTACTGAACCAGTTTTCAAAAATTGGTCAGATGGTTATGATATCAACAAATGAAAAGGTTCAAGGCCATTAATTGATATGGGGCCGGGGTGACTCTGTTACCAATCTTTACTCGGTTTTATGCCACTCCATTAAAGGTCAGATTTAAGATCGTTTTTATTGAACTTGATTGCGTTAAAAGGTGAAGTTGAAGTGTTTAAGAGGATTGAATCCAAATTGAATTGAACTTGGTTAAGAAGCTTATTAAATCTCATGTGCCATTTACTTAATGCATCCAACAACTTAACTGTGAAAATAAGGAAGCATAAAAAACATGAGATAAGAAGCCACACATAAGGACAAGGAATCACCAATTGTTAACAAAGTTCACCCAGGGTGGGCTAGGTCTCCAGGCTCCGCTCAACTGCATAGCCACTTCATTCTCTTCTCTAAAATATGCTTCTCCTTTACATATAAAAGGGCTATAGTCCCACTCCCAGTGATAGCATCAAAGAAGTGCTCTTTTATGTAAAGAGTTGTCTCTCACAACATGTGGCAAAGTCTCTCCTGAAATGAGAAAATCTCCATGGACAATCCAAGGGCAAAGTTCTCACAGAAATGATTCTCACAACATGTCGCAATGATATGTTCTCCTCAATTACAAGGACTAGGTCTCACAACAAGTGGCAATGTCTCTTAAATAAAGAGACGATCTCTTCTCTAGAAGGTTGATCTCTCACAAGTTGTGGCATAACATGGAATCTTTTCCAATGGGAAACCACGATCCTCTTTGAATATTCTGATTATATTCAAGCATCAACATTGGCATTACATTTGTCTCACAATTGATGAGTTTCCTGAAATAAACCAAGACTTGTTGTCACACACCCACTATGGCAACTAAGATTTTCTTTTTTTTTTGTCTTTTCTTCAAGGGATAGAATCCCCGAATTTCTATGGGGCCTAGCACAAACCATCCCTTCCCTTATCCTCCTCCATGTGATCGTTGGCTATGACCATAGGCCTTACCAAAAAGGCGCTTCCGACTTTCATGATTTGGGGAATCGCGATTCAAGCGTTCCCCTGTTCTCTGTCTTTCGAAATGCCGAAACCCGAAAGGGTCTAACAGATCCTTAGCTCCTCCCTTGGGTCGCTTTTCATACGACCGGTCCTATGACCTAGTGTTATTCCTATAAATTCTTTCGTGGTTTTGTGATTTAGGGAATCGTGATGCAAGCGTTCCTCCTTTCCCTTTCGAATCCTCGGGACTCGCAAGCTCGGTATCATCCGGATCTACGGTCCAGATCATTGACTTGATCAACGGCCCAGATTAAATACCGGCATTCTACCTTTCAAGATTTTGGCAGGGTCTTCACTCCTATTTCCACGATCTCCAGAACCCCTGGTGGCTTTAGATCTTCGCCATGCGTCCCTACAAATGGACAGTCTAGATTCTTTCAGGACTCCTCCTTCCTACCACAAGACCCTGTCCGGTGACCTCGGGCTCATCCACAGAGCGCATCGGGGTTTCGCGTACCGAGATTTCGCGACTTGCGAAAACGAGGGGTCTTGCCCTTTGGTTTCCTGGGTGCCGAAACACCGAAACCTATTCTCGCTAAACCGATTCAGGGTTTCACATACCGAGATTTCACAACTGGAAAAGACGAGAGGTCTTTCCCTTTGATTTCCCAGGTGCCGAAACGTCGAAACCTATTCATGCTAAACCGATTCGGGGTTTCGCATACCAGGATTTCACGACTGGCGAAGATGAGAGGTCTTGCCCTTTGGTTTCCCAGGTGCCGAAACATTGAAACCTATTCATGCTAAACCGATTTGGGGTTTCGCATACCGAAATTTCACGACTGGCGAAGACGAGAGGTCTTGCCCTTTGGTTTCCCGGGTGCCGAAATGTCGAAACCTGAGAGAACTACTTATTCTTGTACAAGGTTTCCAAACTCCGATCACATGATCCTTCAGAGGGTTCTTGGGAAATCATCCCTAGGCTTGGTGACCTGACTGAAAAGCCTTCCTAATTCGCCAAGCTATGAACTCTGTGACAGGGGTAAAGTAAACTCGTGGGTTTACTATAACAGTAGTCTTTTCAAGGAACTCACTCCGGCTCTGGAATGCGAGGAAACTTCCCGGGAGGAGGTGCCTTCGAGAAATCAAACCAGGACATAGCGTGAGTCAATAGACAAAACAAATCTCAAGGGAACGGACTTGTATTCTGAACTTGTTCCTTTTATACATAAACCGATTATGATCATATAAGTATAAGTATGCATCCATTGTTTCCAATCAAAACACCGGGCAATCATTCCACACAGAAATCCTTATGGGTGGATAAACATGAGCATGTATTCATGATATACAATTCAAAATACAAGGCATAAAATACTTATCAGAAACACCGGGTGTGACATGACCACTGAGAGGGGTGCTCGTTTCCACCCAATCGTAGGCTCAGTGACTCCAAACGGATTTACCACTGGCCACCCCTGAGCTAGACCACGATGCTTTGAGATTCAGTCTCCTACTTCCAACTCAACGGAAGTCAAGGACGAAGGTTACTCTCCTTCTCCTATATTCAGAACTCCCTGTGTTTCCAGAGTTTCTCCAGTTCTCCCTTCCGCGATCCCTCTCGCAAGCGCTCTCTTCTCTACCCTTTACCACACTTCCTCTCTTGCCTTTTCTCTGAAATATTGCGTGTGGCATGAATTTCCCCATACGTGGTCAAGTCTGGGAGATTTTACGGATGGGCGGTTCACCCCCATCCCCTCATTAACTCTTGAGGAGCCTCCCCACCTACCAATTTGACGGGAAATCCATTCCAGGGTCAGAGAGTTGCTTTGGTCTTTGAGCAAGTAAAAACTAGTACGTTACTGGCTCGGTGGAAGTTAACGCAACCATTCCAGGTCCCTTCCACCACCTCTCATTAGCCATCGTGGTCTCTTTTATCACGTCCCCCTCCTAGCAGCCATGCAACACATATTCATAACATAATTTACATTCATCGACCTTTTATAAAAAGGTCCGTCGAATCAAACATTCACATCTTTGAGTTTGCCATAGTTCTTGGCCAATATAGTTATTTTTACAGACTGGGGGAAACAGGGTGTTACAATTCCCTCCCCCTTAAAGGAACATCATCCTCGATGTTCTATCTATCAATATGACGTGTATGTACAGAAGTAAACAAAATCGGATATGCCTATTTCATGGCATCTTCCATTTCTCATGTAGCCTCATTTGGGCCAAAATGTTTCCACTGCACCTTGACCTGTGCAATGGTTCGGTTCCTGAGTGGGGTTTCCTTTCTGTCCAGTATGCATTGAGGTTATGGTAGGAATTATCCCTCCAGTTCCACCTGGATCACAGACCAGTCAATTATATGATTAGAATCGTGTACATATTTATTCAATAATGAAACATGGAAAACATTATGTGCTTTTACTGTGGGAGGAAGTGCTAGCCTATAGGCTATAGGTCCCACTCTATCTAGAACTTCAAAGGGTCCGCAATACCGAGTTGCCAACTTTGCACAAGCTCCCATCCTCGGGGAACTCTTCCTGGGCCTAACTCTAAGATATACGTGGTCTCCCATCTTGAATTCTCTTGGAGTTCTCTTTCAGTCGACATAACTTTTCTGTCTGTTCTGAGAGACCTTTAGATTTTGTTTTATCTGAATCACTTGTTGTTCCATTTCTTTCAACATGTCGGGTCCAATAGTAAATCTATTTACTGGGTTACTCCAACTAACTGGAGTGTTGCACGGTCTACCATAGAGGACTTCGAAAGGACTCATCTTCAGGGATTCTTGGTAGCCGTTATTGTAGGCAAATTCTACCAGTGGCAGGTAATCTTCCCACTTTTTAGGTTGATGCATTACATGCATTCTTAGCATGTCTTCTAATATTTAGTTCACTCTTTCTGTCTGTCCATTAGTTTGAGGATGATAGGCTGTGCTAAACAATAATTTGGTCTCTAGACCAGCCATCAAGGATTTCCAAAATTTGGAAGTAAATTTCGTGTCTCTGTCGGACACGATCTTTTTAGGCATACCATGTAGTCTGAATATCTCCTTCATGAATATGCTGGCAATATCTAGTGCCTTGCAAGTCAATTTGATGGGGATAAAATGGGCGGACTTGCTCAATTTATCCACCACCACCATGATGGCGTCATTCTGCCTGGTCGAGGTTGGTAATCCGATGATGAAATCCATGGAAATGGTTTCCCATTTCCATTCTGGGATTGGTAGAGGTTATAATAATCTTGTTGGGTGTCGGTGTTCTGCTTTAACCTATTGGCATTCTAGGTACTTAGCTAAATAATTAGCTATGTCTTTCTTTAACCCAGGCCAATAGAATTGTTTCCTAGTGGTCGTGATCATCTTCTGATATCCCAGGTGACCAGTATATGGTCTTTTATGTAGTTCATCCATTATGAACCTCTTCAAGTCGTTACAATCTGGAATATACAATATGTTTCTGTAAGTTAGAAAACCTCCATCTATCATCTGGTAGCCTTCATACTTTATCCCTATGGGTTCTTGCTCCAGGTACGAGGTCATGGTCTAGAAGAATGTGTTTGTTTCTTGTGCATTCCTGACTCTTTCTTTGACATTCGTCTCGCAGGTGCTCACCGTTGCCAGGTGAATTGTTTTCATACTTCTGCTAAGGGCATTGGCCACCTTATTTTCCTTTCCTTTAACATGTTTGATTTCAAAATCAAACTCACTAAGGAGGGCCATCCACCTAGCTTGTCTGGCATTGAGCTTTGGTTGGTCAAACAGATATCGCAATCCACAGTGGTCTATCATGAGTACAAATTTCCTTCCTAGGAGGTAATGCCTCCACATTTTTAAGGTGTGCACTATGGAGGCTAGCTCTAGATCATGGGTCACATAGTTGACTTCGTGCTCATTCAATTTTTGGGATTCATAGAAGACTACACTTCCTCCTTTCATAAGGACTCCTTCGAGCCCTTCCTTGCAAGCATTTGTGCACACGAGGAAGTCAGCTTCGGGATCAGCGATCTTCAACACGGGTGCATGGGTCAGTAGATGTTTTAGGGACTGAAACCTTTCTTCGCATTTTGGGGTCCAAAAGAATTTAACTCCCTTCTTCTGGAGGGCAGTGATTGGACAACCAATCTTGGAGAATCCTTTTATAAACCTCCTATAGTATCCTGCTAAGCCCATAAAGGATATAATATCTGAAACATCCTTTGGGGTAGGCCATTCCATGATAGACCTGATCTTGTCAGGGTCTACTACTACTCCCTCTTCAGATATGACATGGCCCAAGTAATGTATTTGCTTCTGGAAAAAGTCGCACTTGCTAAATTTGGCATAGAGCTTATGTTCTCTTAGCACTTGAAGCACAAGTCTAAGATGTTCCTCATGTTCCTCTCTATTCTTGGAGTAAATTAATATATCGTCAATAAAAACCAGTACAAATTTGTCTAGGAATTTGCTGAGCACATTGTTCATCAAGCACATAAAAGTGGCAGGGGCATTGGTCAATCCAAATGGTACTACCACAAACTCATAGTGACCATATCTCGTCCTGAAGGCAGTTTTGTAGATCTCTTCACCCTCGATTCGGACTTGATGGTATCTAGATCTCAAATCAATATTTGAGAAGAGGAAGCACCTCCCAATTGATCGAACAGGTCATCGATCATGGGTAAGGGGTACTTGTTCTTTATGGTTACCTTATTGAGTTGTCTATAATCTATGCACAGTCGGAGGGTACCATCTTTCTTTTTCACAAACAGGACTGGTGCTCCCCATGGAGACACGCTGGGTCGGATATAGCCTTTGTCCATCATTTATTTTAGTTGTAATTTAAGCTCAACTAGCTTAGGTGTGCTCATCCTGTAGGGTGTCCGAGACACTGGCACCACTCCTGGTGCAAGTCCTATCGAGAAGTCAATGTCCCTTCTTGGAGGTAGACCCAGTACCTCTTCCGGAAATACATCTCTATATTCTCTTAGTATGGGGTGGTCTTCGAGGCTTGGTTTGTCATCTTCAACTGATTTCAACACCTACATCGCATATAGTGGACATCCCCTTCTGCAATACTTTATCATTTGAAGAGCTGATATTCGTCTCACCGAGACAGGTTTTTGGATCCCATGAAGGGTTATCCTTCTTCCTTCTTCACTTACACACTCTAAGGTTTTATGGTAACAATCTAGTCTGGATTTATATACAACTAGTTATTCCATACCAATCAACAGGTCATACGATCCTAGGGGTAATATGTTAAGGGTTGCTTGGGTGGGGAATTCACCCATAGTGAATTGGCAAGCTGGTATGACCTCCTCTACCTTTCTTTTGGTGCTAGTGGCTAACTGTACCAACCATGGCTTGGCGTGTTTATGTGGTTGTAATTTACACTTATCAACAGCCTTAGGGGCTATATAACTCAAATTTGAACCAGGGTCAATTAGAATAGACGCTAGATGGTTGGTGATCATACCTTCCATCTCCACCACTGAAGCTTGGTGGTCAGCGTGTTTATTATCCAAGGCTGCATAAATTTGTGGCATGCTCTTGGCCACATCATTGACGGTGGTAGCTTCTTCAACATTGTAAATCCTCCAACTGTTCTGTTGTTGGTGCGGGCAGTCCCTCAGTAGATGTTCTTCTCCACAACCCCAACATTTCAAGGGTTCTTTCTTCGGGTTATCATTCTTTCCTGAGGTAGATCCAAAAGGTTTATTTCCGCTCTGGGAGGGGAAATTCTATTGGTGTACACTTTGGGTTGGGAAGCTCATCCTTGAGTCCTTTTTATAGTTTTTAAATCTTGGGGATTTAAACCACTTTTTCTGGATTCCCGAACTATTCTTCTACTTCCAGCCTTCATGAGGTTATGTCCGATGCCCAAGCTGTTCATAACAATATCTTGCCTTTCGGATAGTGTCTTCTAGGGTCTTTGGCTCGTCAAACTCAATCCTGTTCTGATAGTCCTTAGGTAGTCCACTAATGAATCATTGCACCTTTACCTTTTCTACTTTTATATAGGGTACGTACCTCAGCAACTCGAGGAATCTACTTACATATTCCTCTATGGTGCATTGTCCCAGCTTCAGTTCATAGAATTCTTTAGTATTTTCATCAAAATACTTTTTCGACAGATACTTCTTCCTGAAGTATTTCTCAAACCATTCCCAAGATAGGTCCTCTTCGTGAATCCCTTTTACATTCTTAAGGTCTTCCCACCAAATGGAAGCTTTTCCATTCAAGTTGAAAGTGGCTACTCGGGCCTTCAAGTTTTCTGAGAAGTCATGGACCTTGAAATACTTCTTTAGTCCAAGCAGTCAGGCCTCCACTTCCTCTCCCTTCTTTATTTCACCGTCGAAAGAGGGTGGTTTGGCCTTCTTGAATTCTTCGAGATTATGATTTTTGGAATGATTTCACTTCTTCTGTTTTCTTCGGGAATAAGAACTCGTTCTATTACTAGAAGATCCCTCTGAGACGCTAGTTTCCTTTCCAGAGGAATCGTCCGATGCTTGTCCCTTATCTCTAAGGTGGACCTTTCTTGAGGTGCTCCTCCCAGTGTGGCCACTTAAAAGACCATGTTTCTGTATCCCAGGTGGGCCTCGACTTCTCTTTGTCTGTCGTTGGTCTGCGTGACTAGTGTCAGGTCCATGTTGCAATTGTCTTTGTATGTCGGATAAACTCTGCAGCAAGACTGCATTAATTTATGTTTGCTTCTCTTGCTCTTTTATCAACCTCTCGTTGTCAGCCTTGCAGCTCTGTAGTTCAACCATGAGGCTTCTCACAGTCTCAGCTACATCTGAAGGGGTCTCTACCGCTCTCCTTTCGTCAGGCTCTTCATCTCTATTGTGGGAGCCATCCCCCACTTCGTGGTGTGTCACCATTCTATGCGTCTGCAGTTTCCCTCAGTTAATCATCCGCTTGTTGTGCAAGAAAAACACTTATTGTTAGTCAACATTATATTTATTCACAATCAGTGCATAATTCATATTTTTCAAATGCATACACACAATAGGAATTTTCATTCTTAACTTCGGCTTTTGATAAGGGGGGTTAGGATAGAGAGTTACTCCTTTTAAGAGTACTTAAAATGGAGTTTCTGTGCAACTCGTCCATGAGCCCAAGCAGGCCAAGTGTTGTAACCATGCTCTGATACCAATTTGTCACACACCCACTACGGCAACTAAGATTTTTTTTTTTTTTGTCTTTTCTTCGAGGGACAGAATCCCTGAATTTCTATGGGGCCTAGCACAGACCATCCCTTCCCTTATGCTCCTCCATGTGATCGTTGGCCATGACCACAGGCCTTACCAAAAGGGCGCTTCCGGTTTTCGCGATTCGAGGAATCACGATGCAAACGTTCCCCTGTTCTTTTTCTTTTGAAATACCGAAACCCAAAAGGGTCTAACAGATCCTTAGCTCCTCCCTTGGGTCGCTTTTCATACAACCGGTCCTATGACCTGGTGCTATTCCTCTAAATTCTTTCGGGGTTTCGCGATTCGGGGAATCGCGATGCAAGCGTTCCTCCTTTCCCTTTCGAATCCCCAAGACTCGCAAGCCCGGTATCATCCGGATCTACGGTCCAGACCATCGACTTGATCAACAACCCAGATTAAATCCCAGCATTCTACCTTTCAGGATTTTGGTGGGGTCTTCACTCCTATTTCCCCGATCTCTAGAACCCCTGGTGGCTTTAGATCTTCACCATGCGTCCCTACAAATGGACGGTCTAGATTCTTTCGGGACTCCTCCTTCCTACCACAAGACCCTGTCCGATGACCTCAGGCTCATCCACAGAGTGCATCAGGGTTTCACGTATCGGGATTTCGCGACTTGTGAAAACGAGGGGTCTTTCCCTTTGGTTTCTCGGGTGCCGAAATGCCAAAACCTATTCTCGCTGAACCGATTTGGGGTTTTGCATACCATGATTTCACGACTAACGAAAATGAGAGGACTTGCCCTTTGGTTTCCCGGGTGCTAAAATGTCGAAACCTATTCATGCTAAACTGATTCGGGGTTTTGCATACTGGGATTTCACGACTGGTGAAGACGAGAGGTCTTGCCCTTTGGTTTCCCAGGTTCCAAAACGCTGAAACCTATTCATGCTAAACCGATTCGGGGTTTTGCATACTGGGATTTCGCAATTGGTGAAGATGAGAGGTCTTTCCCTTTGGTTTCCCAGGTGCCGAAATGTCGAAACCTGAGAGAACTACTTATTCTTATACAAGGTTTCCAGACTCCAATCACATGATCCTTCAGAGGGTTCTAGGGAAATCATCCCTAGGCTTAGTGACCTAACTGAAAAGCCTTCCTAATTCACCGAGCTATGAACTATGTGACAGGGGTAAAGTAAACTCATGGGTTTACTATAACGGTAGTGTTTTCAAGGAACTCACTCCGGCTCTGGAATGTGAGGAAACTTCTCGGGAGGAGGTGCGTTCGGGAAATCAAACCAGGACATAGCGTGAGTCAATAGACAGAACAAATCTAAAGGGAACAGACTCGTATTCTGAACTTGTCCCTTTTATACATAAATCGATTATGATCATATAAGTATAAGTATGCATCCATTATTTTCGATCAAAACACCGAGCAATCATTCCACACAAAAATCATTATGGGTGGATAAACATGAGCATGTATTCATGGTATACAATTCAAAATACAAGGCATAAAATACTTATCAGAAACACTGGGTGTGACATGACTGCTGAGAGGGGTGTTCGTTTCCACCCAATCGTAGGCTCAGTGACTCCAAACGGATTTACCACTGGCCACCCCCGAGCTAGACCACGATGCTTTGAGATTTAGTCTCCTACTTCCAGCTCAACGGAAGTCAAGGTCGAAGGTCACTCTCCTTCTCCTATATTCAGAACTCCCTGTGTTTCCATAGTTTCTCCAGTTCTCCCTTCCGCGATCCCTGTCGTGCCTGCTCTCTTCTCTACCCCTTACCACACTTCCTCTCTTGCCCTTTCTCTGCAAGATTGCATGTGGTGCAAATTTCCCCATCCATGGTCAGGTCTGGGAGCTTTTATGGATGGGCGGTTCACCCCCATCACCTCATTAACTCTTGAGGAGCCTCCCCACCTACCAATCTGACGGGAAATCCATTCCAGGGTTAGAGAGTTGCTTTGGTCTTTGAGCAAGTAAAAACCAGTATGGTACTGGCTTGGTGGAAGTTAACGCAACCATTCCAAGTCCCTTCCACCACCTCTCATTAGCCATCATGGTCTCTTTTAGCACATCCCCCTCCCAGCAGCCATGCAACACATATTTATAAAATAATTTACATTCATCGACCTTTTATAAAAAGGTCCGTCAAATCAAACATTCACATCTATGAGTTTGCCATAGTTCTTGGCCAATATAGTTATTTTTACAGACTGGGGGAAACAGGGTGTTACACTTGTTTCCCTATTGCATCACTTCACTCTCATCCAAATCTGTAGCATGCATACATATTTTGCAAAATATCATAAAGAAACCAAATTTTCAAAAGCACCATGCTTACATTGGGTTTTCTGCAATAAGCCTCATGATCTAAAGCTCTGATGCAGAAACGGACGTCACCATTGCGATCGTGGCACAAAATCAGAATGATTTTCAAATCGTCTCAAACAAACAAAGTCACCTCCAGGCCCCTACTGGGCTCTTTGCCTCATAAAGTGTGCGTGCAACCTACATTAAATTACTCTATGCATTGGTTTTTGTGTCATCGTACGACCTTTGGGCACGCACACTATCCTCCGGAGCTCTGGTAAAAGTCAATTCTTTAATAAACATGTGGGCGGACTTTACAACACATGCAGCTAGCCCAGTTGGTTGGCGAGAGTATTGATTTAGCATTCAGTTGTGGAGGTCATGGGATAAATCCCACAGGCCTCCCCCCTTTTGCTATCCATTGGTACATATTCCAACCTCCAAACCTTTTTATACCCTGCATCGTTCAAACCCTACCAAGTTTGGTGTATCCGCTAACCGTCGTGCCAAGTTGACAGGACCCCTGCAGGCCCTACATGGTTTGTCCCTTAATTAAAACCTTGTCGGATGTTTTGTCGAATTGTGTGGAGATTCGACACTAAATTTGGGGGATTGTTGGCCGAAAAATGGGGTCGGTTCACCGAAATTTGTTTTGTTGACTATATATAATGGATATGCCAAGATTTCCGGGTCACTGGTCGGCCCGACCCTTTTTTTTGAAATTTTTCATCTCATGGCCATATTGGGCATTTCTAGAATTCCACGTGGCTTCACCTGATTTGTTGACCTCTGCCCATTCACTACCTATGTGTCATTCGTTCATTGGTCCACCTACTCACCTAGTCACCCTACTTCCACGTCACTAACTCCCACTTGTCAAGTTGTCTGTGCTCCACATGTCTTACTGTCACACTACCACTTGTCACTGTGTAGGTTGTCGCTTGTCACTGTGTATGGATGTCATGTGGCAGCTCATGGGTGGTGCCATGTGGTGCTTCTTGGGGGTGCCACGTGCATTTTTTTTATTGGTCCATTTGGCGACCAAAAATGCTAAAAATGCATGACATGTGATAGCCTCTCATGTTGCCATGTCAGCATGACATCATCTCTGCACAGCCACCTACTGACGTTAGCAATACGGATGATGGCGTCAACTATATGGACAAGTTGACTTTGACTGGGTTTGACCAAAACTTTAACTTGTCATATCTTCTTCATTCTAGCTATGTTTGACAAGCCACTTGCATCTTTGGAAAGCTTGTGATGAGATCTTCGACTTGGCACGGTCTTCACCATATTCCAAACACTTTGATTTTTGGGCCTCCTGGATCATTATATGATCCAGGAGGATCTCCACACAAGGAATTATTATTTTCCATACCATGGAGAAGATCATTAAAATGTTAATTAATTATAAGGGGCAAAGAATAATTAATTAATCATGAATGGTTTAATTGTAATAAATGATTAATACTTGAAGTGAGTTGGAAAATCTCACGTATTATTCATTTAATTCTATAAACGGGAAATTAGTTGTGAGAATCCAAATCACAAATTGGTTTCATAATTTTAAGGGGAAAAAAGAGGAATACTTGGAGTGAGTGGAAATCTCATGTATTATTTGTAAAAATGGGAAATTAGTTTTATGTGAGAATCCAACTCACAAATTAGTTTCCTAATTTTAAGAGTAAATTAGTTTCCTAGTCTTAAGGAGGAAGTTAAGAGTGTCATGAGTTGGTTGGGACTCTTCCTCACTTTATTACAAGTGGATTCCTAGTCTCAAGGAGAAAGTTAAGGGTCTTTCTCATTTTTGTCTTTGGGTAGGTACTAGATCCTAAATTCATGGATCTTGTGTTTTTGGATTATGGAGCTAGGAAAAATTATTTAAACCCTTTTATTGGGAGAGATTAAAAAAAAGGCTTTTAGAGGCTTTTGGAGAGAATCAAGCACTCATGCATGTGATTTGTATGTAAGCCCCGTTTGGGAGAATTATGCCCCTTCATGGGAGAATGTAGCCCTTGTGCAAAGGAGAATCAACCCCACATTGGGAGAATCAATGACAATGGTTCGTACTCCAAGCAGATCCAGAGATATAGCCATATTGTTGAACTATGTTATCAATGGTGATATCTTGTCATGTGTTGTTCTTTCATCTCATGTTTCCTTATGCATGCTTTATTTCCGCAATTATGTTTTATTAAATGCATTAAGTAATGGATTATGAGACAAACAACATATTTCACCAAGTTATATTCAATTTGGATTCAAGTCTTCATAACAACTTCAATTTCACCTTTAATTGAATCAAGTTCAATTAAAACGATCTTAAATATGACCTTATCAAGTGGCCTAGAACCAAGTAAAGATTGGTATCAGTGTCACCCCGATTTCAGATTGATAGAAATTGCAGGTGTTGAATGCAAGAAGGAAAATACACCAAAGTAGGCATGGCTCAACGAGCTATAGGCAATCAACCAGAGCATTCAAGCAAAGAATGTCAAGTTGAAGAAGTTATTACGAGATGCAGAAGAAGAGAATCAAAGATTTCAACTTCAACTACAAGTTGCGAAAGAGGATTTTACAAAGTTGCAAAGTGATGAAGGCTTAGTAAAGCCATCCCCCACACATGATCCATAATTGGTAACTAAGGTAAACAATACTTCTTCAGTTTCATGTTCTTCTCATTATGATGATGACTTTGGTGCCTTTGAGCAACACACTATAGGCATTGGCTTGAAGCTAATGAAGCAAATGGGATATGATGGAGGAGGCCTTGGATCCAACAGCCAAGGCATTGTGAATCCCATCGAAGTGGTGGAATTACCTCGACGTGCAATACTAGGCTATGTCAGAGAAGATATTGGATAATGCTCCAAAACCGCCAATGAAAGCAACTCTAAAACCCCAGAAGCATGAGTCTTCAAGTGACAAGACTAAATCAATGTAGGTTGAGAGCACATCATATCATTCTAATGATCGTGATCATGATTCATCTCTAAGGGGAGATGAGTGTTTTAAAGGAGGAACTGAGGAAATTTCTCCTTGCCAGACCAGCACTAGAGACAACTAAGTAAGGTATAAAAAGTCTCATTATTCAAATGTTCCTTTTGATTATAAAAAAATTGTCAATGATCAACAAATTTTATAGCATAGAAAACCATGTACGTTTTGTGGTATGAATAACCATGTCGTTGCCAAGTGTTGGAAAAGAATGGATTTGTACAGGAATGTTATGGAAACTAGGAAGAAGCCAAGACATGGAGACCCTTCTCCACATGAGGAGAAAAGTAAGGGAAAGAAAACCTGGAAGAGGAAAAACCATTACATCCATTGCAACAAGGGTGGACATCAGGAAGCCATCTGTTGGACCCTCCATCCAGAGTTGTGTCCCAAGAAGGAAAAGAAAGTTGGACAAGCACATGTGAAGGAATCAGTCGACGAAGCAGCTCAGAAGGGAAGCCAACTATCGGAAGGAAGCCAGCTACCAAAAGAAGGCCATCTACCGGAAAAGAGACAGCTTGAGAAGAAGGACCCATTCGTCTTGATGACTGAAAGGATGGAAAAAAAATTGAGTTAGTTGATAGTGGTCATTATTGTAAATCACTTGTTGCTTCTAAGACCCCATAGAAGGGCACTTTTATAAAATTGGTGACATTTATAACATCACTTATTTATGCAACATAATGATATATTTAGACTTTTGTTGAGATAGCAGAGGGTATGGGTTATGTTTTAAATCAGAGAAACATGCATAATCTCATGGTGTACACTATTGGGGTCCAAAAGTCCTTTAGTGGGGAGGAATGATCCACAAGGCCCAAAAATTAAAGTGTTTGGAATCTGGTGAAAACTATGCCAAGTAGAACAGCTCATCGCAATCTTTCCAATGATGCAAGCAACTCATCAAATGGAGCTGGAACGAAGAATATATGGCCAGTCAAACTTGGTCAAAGTCAACATGTTCGTACAAGTGACATCATCATCTGTATTGCTGATGTCAGCGAGTGACTATGTAGAGATGACCTCATGCTAACATCATCATGTTGATGTGGAAGCTCAAGAGGCTCCCACGTGTCATGCATTTTTGGCCACCAAATGGACCAATAAAAAAATGCCATTTGGCACCCTAGGAAGTGCCATGTGGCACCACCCAGGAGCTGCCATGTGACATTCGTACACAGTGACAAGAAACAATCGTACACAGTGAGAAGTGGCAGCTTGACTGGAAGACACACATCTCGACAAGTGGCAGTCGGTGACATGGCAGTAGGGTGACTGGGCGAGTAGGTGGACCAATCAATGGATGACACATAGGTAGTGACGAGCTAGAGGTCAGCGAATCAAGTAAAGCCATGTGGTATTCTAGAATTCCCAATATGAGCCCGAGACTGAAACTTTCAAAAAAAAGGGTCAGGCCAGACACGGCGACCGGACCAGTCGGCAAGCCTAAAATCCCGACGCATCCATTATATATAGTTGACAAAACAAATTTCGGTGAACCGACCCCATTTTCTGGCCAAAAATCCCCTAAATTCAGTGTCGAATCTCCACACAGTTCGACAAAACATTCAACAAGGTTTTAATTAAGGGACGGACCCTAAAGGGTCATGCAGGGGTCACTTCAATTTGGCACGACAGTTGGAGGATACGCCAAACTTGGCAGGGTTTGAACGACGCAAGGTATAAAAAGGTTTGGAGGTTGGAATATGTACCAATGGATAGCCAAAGTGGGGAGGCCCACAAGTTTGACCCTGGGACCTCCCCAACTGAATGCTAAATCAATACTCTCGCTAACCAACCATGTTAGTTGCCTGTGTTGTAAAGTTCGCCCACATGTTTATTAAAGAATCAACTTTTGCCAGAGCTCAAGAGGAGGATGGGTGTGCCCAAAGGCCATACAAATGCACAGAAACCAATGCAGAGAGTAATTTAATGCAGGTTTCATGCATGTTTTATGAGGTAGAGAACTCAGTGGGGCCTAGAGGTGACTTTGTCCATTTGAGATGATTTAACAGTCATTCTTAACTGATTTCGCGCCACGATCGCAATTGTGACATCCGTTTTTGCATCAGAGCTACGGATCATGAGGCTTATGGTAGAAAACCAAATGTAATCATGGTGCTTTTGAAAATTTGGTTTCTTTATGATATTTTGCAAAATATGTATGCATGCTACATATTTGTATGAGCGTGGAGTGTTGTAGCAGGGCAGGGAGTCTTGGTTTATTGCAGGAAACTCATCAATCGTGAGACAAATGTAATGCCAATGATGATGCTTGAATCTAATTAGCAAACTAAAAGAGGAGCATGGTTTCCCATTGAAAAAGAGTCCACAACTTATGAGAGATCAACCTTTCGGAGAAGAGATCATCTCTTTATGGAAGAAACATTTCCACTTGTTGTGAGAACCTAGTCCTTGTATTTGAGGAGAACATATCATTGCCACATGTTGTGAGAATCATCTTTGTGAGAACTTTGCTCTTGGATTGTCCATGGAGATTGTCTCATTTCAGGAGATAGTTTGCCACATGTTGTGAGAGACATTTATTTACATAAAAGAGCACTTCTTTGATGATGTTACCAAGAGTGGGACTGTAGCCCTTTTATATGTAAAGGAGAAGCATATTTTAAAGAATAGAATGAAGCGTCTACGCAGTTAAGCGGAGCCCGGAGACATAGCCCACCCTGGGTGAACTTCGTTAACAATTGGTGATTCCTTGTCCTTATGTGTGACTGCTTATATCATGTTTCTTATGCTTCCTTATTTCTGCATCTAAGTTGTTGGATGCATTAAGTAGATGGCACATGAGATTTAATAAGCTTCGTCACCAAGTTAAATTCAATTTGGATCAAGCCTCTTAAACACTTCAACTTCACCTTTTAACGCAATCAAGTTCAATAAAAACGATATTAAATCTGACCTTTAATGGGGTGGCATAAAACTGAGTAAATATTTGTAACAGGGTCACCCCGGTCCTAGATCATTAATGTATTGAGTGGTTTAAACTTCACAAGATAAGTCTTCTCCTTATGAAGCTTCTAATAGTGAACAAAACATCTATAAGATATCTTGCTCTTCATCTCATAGCACACCCAATTGTTCTTAGTTCCATTGGCAAGTAATTTTCAAACACAAAGTTAGGGTTAGGATTACAAGACTACAGTTTCATTTTTTCAATCCAATGATCATTAAAACCATTAAAAACACAAGTGAATATTTATTGAATTATTATTTTTAATTCTATTATTGAATATTTATTGATTGCATACAGATGAAATCTACACCCATTATGTCATTACATTAAATATCATTACCGAATTCTAAAAACTTAAAACACCTTTATCAAACCCTTGAGCATGTTTTGTGGCATTCGTCATGTTCTCAACGAACTTGATCCAAATCCACCTCAAGAAGTTAACAAGGTTTTCATTTGGTTGTCTTGAAGGTAAAAGATTATATTTAACAAAAACCTCACCTTTGTAAGAATACAGCCCAAAATACTAAATACAATTTTGTAATAGGTGTTCATAAACTTATCGACTAACTAAAATCTTTCTAGTAAAATCAAGTACCTAAAATTAGGTTAGGTTTGTAGTAAAAGCATGTTCTTGCATCAAAAGCCAATATTAACGTATTTGTATTTATAGATTAAAAATCGTAGAATTGAATTTTAGGTTTGTAGTAAAAGCATGTCCTTGCATCAAAAGCCAATATTAACGTATTTGTATTTATAGATTAAAAATCGTAGAATTGAATTTTAGGTTTGTACTAAAAGCATGTCCTTGCATCAAAAGCCAATATTAACGTATTTGTATTTATAGATTAAAAATCGTAGAATTGAATTGATGTTTTTTTTTTCCACGTTGGAATTCCGCGCTGGAAACCCACCCCAGATACTTCACCACATAGTGGCTGATATGGGAGAGAATTGAATTGATGTTGAGCCTAATAATTAGTGTTGCTTGATTCGGTAAGTAGTATTGTTTATATTGTATAATGTAGTAAGCATCGTATACCATTACATATCACAAAAATGACAAGCAAAAATTGAACATTGGAGCCATACTCAGAAAATGGGAAAAGATCATAATATATATTTCAACGATACTTTGCTACAAGAGTCATCGCCACATTCTATGACTCTAACACTCAATGCAAATCAAACAAACATAAGGAAACAAATAATATAAGGATGAATTATAATGAATTTTGTTAATTATATGTAAGCATTTCAAAGATCGGTTATGTACTCTAACCAAAGGGACTATTGGAACTATTTTATTTTATTACCAATTTATCTAAAACCGAATCGTCCTTTTCATTGGTTTATTTTATATCATTTGTGCAAATCTTCAACATGGCGCTGATGCAATTATTGACGCATGGTGATTGGTTGTGTTTAATGGAAAAATAAAAGGTTACATGCCACACATGATGGGCAGTGTGTGGTCTGTGCATATCGATATGACATTTGGATGGCATTAGACTATAAAAAAAAATAACAAGTAATGAATGCAGCGATGGCACGTTCTATCATATGTCAATGATTTCCCTATAAAATAGATTTTCCAAACCCAAAGTTAAATTCAATTTTGTATAGTGATTTGCATACATAATGTATTTTATGCATAGTACTTACCAATACATGGTTATTATTTTTGTATTTTATATTATTTTAATGACAATTCTAGGGATATCTCATGACAAGAGAAGCTTACCATAGTTTAGCTTTGCGTATGCTATTACAAGAGATTTGCATTAATGCATCAATCATAAAATATGATCATTCAAATTTTTATAGCTACAATAGAGGATAATAGGTGGTAAAATTTTGTACGTGCTCCTAATAATTCTAGGTCAGGCTTACAATGGTCGTCTACCTTTCCTTTTGATCAACATTTATTGAATTCAAAAGTTCTTTACATTGAGTATGAAACATGAACTGTAATTCAAGTTAACCCAATATAAAATGATAATGCATTAACGAATATTTAATGACATAAATCCGATAATGATATAACAGGGGCATAGTCATTTTTCGACATGCATCCTTAAGGCATGTATGTATGCCTATTGTACCTCGCCCACATCCACTATGTAGCCACTAGGTTTCCATGATCATCGATGTCGTAGGTGCTATAAAACGATGCACGTAGAGCCCAGAAAGCGCACCATTCATGATAGTTCCTTGCAATCAATCATGAATACACTACGACATTGTACTCTCTATGTTGAAGCTACGCCCCCTCCCCTGCCCAAATCAATACCCATCAAGTCATTCCATGCAAAGAGAACTCGATAAAGTGCATATATAGTTAACCAGTTGCTCTCCTTACCAATAATACCGTAACTACTCATGTTCATGGTGCTTCTTCGACTGCTCCTGCAACTTCAACTACTCCTGCATCTTTAACAAAATCAACTCTTGCACCTATAACTACTCTTGCATCTTTAACAAAATCAACTTGCACCAAGTTTACTGGCCTCTTTGTAGTTGCATAGACATGTTCTTTCATTACAATGCCAAAGAACATCTGCTCAATCAAACCCATTAAAGATTTGTCTCAATCAAAATTCAATTGAAGCAATGGCAGACCTTCAAGCTTGAAGCAATGACATCCTTGCCCTAACGGCGGGGACTTCCTGCTCTACAACTCCTCTTGTTTAAACTTACAATAAAATTCCCTTTTCAAAGTAATTGATTCACAATGACCTTAATAAAGTTAGAATTTACTAACTCGCTTTACTATGTTAATCTACTCAAAAATAGTTACAATGAAATGTCATCTATATAAGTTTAATGGACGAAATTATTTTACTCCTCTTAATTTAATATATATATATATATAGGTCCAATGGATGTAGCTTAGGTGGTTGGGAGGAATGATTGTTACCCTCCCCACCCAGGTTCAATTCCTTGTGAGTGAGATGTTGTGCCCTTAAATGGGTCTATAAGATGCTCTTGTTGTTGAGCCCCCAATATTCCAAAAATACTCGGCCTCCCTATGTTCTCTCGCAGATTTCGAGGGGGTTTTCCGTGGACGTAGCAAGCACCGATGTCCGGTGTCGTGAACCCCACACACACACACACACACACATATATATATATAGAGAGAGAGAGAGAGAGAGCGAGAGAGGACCATGTGTTATAGCACAAATTGCCACACCTATGCATTTGTGACATGGCCTAATCCTTCCCCTCGCTTGTTAGTCAAAATCCCAACTTCCCTCATCAAAGTCACCTAAAAAACTTGAATTTTGCTTATATATATGGGTTTCCTTTGTGCAACACGCAGAGATTTGTGCCTTCAAGCTTGCAGCCCACGGATGCTCTCAAAAGATGGGAAAAAAATAATAATTCCACTTTTTCGGGCGGGTATTTTGATTGGACTTGTTTCCTAACCTTCCAAAGCTCGTACCAAACGGAATTCAACCTCCTTCACCTCTCAAGGATGGTATAAATGCATCATTGAGGGCATGGATAAGAGGGAATAACCAAGGTGCAAGATCATGCTGGAAGAACTTTTAGAAAGCTTCCCTAATCCCTTCATGCTCTGAGTAGCATCTCACATCTGGAAACTCCTTTTCCAACATTCCTTCCTTTCTCTATATAACTACAATGTGTGTTCATATCCCTGTTGAGTTATCCAAGGAAGAACCTCATTGTTTTCGTTGATGCTTGAAGTTCTTTGGAGGAACCCATGGTAGTTAGCTCTGAACTAGTGTTGAAGGCTGAATGAGATTGTAACTACCTTCTGACATTGTTGGTAATAGAAGAGTTCTCTTTCCCTTCTATTCTATGTTTATTGGTTCATTATATGTAATATATTTTATATATGGCTGAATCTATGCACATATATGTTATTTGAATCAATAATTACCTTGTACTAGCCTATTCTTGGTTTGCTATTGCAGGCTAGTTCTAGCAGAGATCAGTAGTGCTTCAAGAAGCGAGAGTGGGGATCGACATTGAATGAAGGATTCAAGGTGTGAGGTCTCTCTTTCTTCCTTTCTCTCTCTCCCTTTATAAAAGTATTTATTTCTTGTATGCATTATTATAGATAGGGTTAGGTTCTTGTCTTTTAAATTCGGTCTTGTTCTGTTGTGACTTGACCCGAGATCACAGGGGAAAATCCTTTAATCACCATGCAACGTGGAGAATCTTGTTATTATTATGGTTCTCAGAATTTAATAAATCCAAATTTAATTCAGTATAATGGAGAACTATTGACTCAACATTTTGATACGTATAGAACGAAACGATTTTAGTACGCTTAATTCAATATGTTTCTTTGTATATGTACAAAGAAACAAGGAAGATGCTTCCAAAAACACTATGTTGGGCACTAGGAAACCAAAAACAAACTAAATAAAATGTATTTAAAGCATTAATAAATGTTTGTCTTATTAGGGGAGGAAGGTGCGGGAGGGGTGTTGTACATCCCTAGAGGAAATCATTTGCTCGACTTCTCTTGGAACCTGGCCATAAACTCCAACAATATGGCTGAAGCATATGTGATTTATCAAGGAATCTTGTTAGCACAGATGCAGCAGGTGAATCGTATCACAGTTGTTGGTGAATCAAAAAATATCATATGTTACTTTGTCATGGGAACCACTCCAAACAACACTAAGTTTCAGAGAATTATAGACCGATCAAAATCTCTCTTATCCTCCATTCAAGCAAAATTCTTCCACATTTTGCGCGGAAACGAAAGGGAAGTCGACAAAATGGCTAACCTGGTAATCAGAATGGCCCCGAAATTTTTTAAATTTTAGGGGTGGGTACTTTTTGTAGCCCTGCCCTAATGAAACGACCCCACGTCAGAATTGAGCCACCTAGCTCCAAGTTAACCGCCAGAAGACAACTGGAGTGTTCATGCATTATAGGAATGGATTTAAACGAGGTGGGAAGTACCCCCACTATCTCTTGGCTCATGGGATTTTGCAGGACGAGATCGATTTCAATCCTGTCCATGGCAAAGAGTGGTCACTCCATGAAATTCCCTCGTGGGACTCCTCGACAACTCGTACTTCACATAAACAAGCCAGCTCAAATGTCAATGGCTTTGAGGATGGATGAAAAAGGTTGTAATCCTGATTGTAAGTGTGGAGTCTTTGAAAGTACATGCCACCATAGCCTCTTAAGGACCTCTGATCTGTGGGAGGAATTGCAGTCGGCTGCATTCTTGCACCCCTGTTATTCAAGGTTCTATTAAAAGAGGAAGTTTGTCAACGCTACCTCATTTCTCTGGGCGAAATCCATGACTCCAGGTCCTTACAGCTCTTAGGGAAATTGCAGTTTTCAGACTCAGGGATTTAGGGGGAGAAACAATTTTGCCACTACAGTTGCCATCCATGCAGAAGGTAAGCTCAGAATGGCGTGGGTCAACTGGTAAGCTGTGTAATTTCATGACAAGGGAGTTTTGGCTTGGAGGTGGAGCATCTAGCCTTCGGCCCTCCCTTGACACTTGGAATTTCAATTGGGTCGTTTCTCTAGTCAGGTACACAAGCATCCCGGTTGTGCTCCTGTTTACTTCATCACCATCGCTTTTTTTCACTTTCCACTCTTTAAAAATTTACGGTGATTTTAGTCACCATACCACCATCCCTTAGACACAAAGGAGATCTCTGGTCAGCTTGATTGGTAGTAATTTGGTGGTGCCTCGGGACCCTTCAGACTTTGGTTCCAGCACTCTGTCACTCACCATGGCTCACAGGAATGACCAACATCAAGCTCGTGCGCATGTTGAGGACGAGTTGGTGGACGATAACTTCACCACCACCCACTGGCTCTCTCTCATAGTTTACTCACATAGCTCAACCCTTTCCTTCACTTTGGAAACACTAGCACAACATAGAACGCTCATTGGGCAACTCCAATATGAAGTGGATTTCCTCCGTAGATAGGGGATATGATTCAATCAAGGTTGGACGCAAGGGAAGCTCCTTCAGAGACTTCAGTCTAGAGTCAAAATGAAGCGGTTGGTAGCAGACCAGGAACCAATGAGAAAACACTTCTGCCAGACTTGAATGTGGCTTTGGAGCCTCCTACAGATGAAGACCCCGTCAAAAAAGAATAGTAGTGCAACATTCTGAATTTTGTAAACCTTTGTAAGGTGCAGGAACACAATTTTTGACTGACTAAGTTTTGAAATTAGTATCGCATGAAAGATTAATAGGATTAGCAACGCTACTTATGTAAATGATAGATATATTCTGCTGGAATTTCTTCCTTACCAGCACCTGCCATTGTACTCAATGACCTCTGTCGTGTCTTTTTTTTTATAAACACAATTTTCTCCAGTTTTTGTAAAAAAATAAAATAAATGTTTGTCTTATTTCTTGGATTTAAAGAATTAATAAATGTTTGTATGAAAACAAAGTTGTGATGGCCTTGGGTTTTGTAAAAATATTTCTTCTTAGTGTCCACAGTGTACAAAATGTTGATGAAATATAATATTTATGCATATTGCAATGTTCAACCAATTAAATAACTTCCATTATTGTTTGATTTGTCTTTGGATATATTTATTTATTTATTTATTAATCTAATTTTGGAAGATGAGATGTGTCATTTAAACTTCTCAATTATTTGCATAGAATAAGAATATATAACTTTAAGTAGTTGTTCTTTCAAGTATATTGTGAAGCAAATGTATTATTTCAAGTGAGCTTTTCACTTCCATATTCCATATTTACAAGCAAGGTTGTAAAGGATTTTTAAAATGAGTTTTTTATGAAGATTGTGTTTGGTAAAATAAGAACTCAATTCCACATTTATATTATTATACTTTATTTCCACTAAGGTTTCTTTAAAATTATTTATCTAATTATTATCGTAATAATTGAAATATCATCCATAAACAAGGTTGGGCTAGTGGGAGGCTCTGCGGTCGGGGGAAACCCTAGCCGCAAGCGCCCACTTACGTAAATCTCTTCTGACAAGGTTTCTCCTATAGTCAGACGCATTCGTCATCTCACGACCCTCTCTCCCGCGTGGTCTCTCTCTTATGTCAATCGCAACTGCCATCTCTCGGTTGGAGATACTCTTGGCTCCTTGCATGATGGGTTGTCTCCCGGTGATGGTCGGGGGATGTTTTATTTGCGCCCCGACTTGTTGCAGGCTCGGATGGCGGCCAGAATCTTTTCCCTGTGTGGCTGGGGCTCATACTATTCGATGCACGCAACCAATTTTTGCATGGTCGTTCCGTGGGTGCTATCTCTGGGAGCGGATCTGGTTTGTGTTTCGTGATGCAGTCATGATTTTGGGTGCGCCTACGAGGGTGATGCATGGGTTTTCTCAAATCGGTTTCTCCTTGCGAGATTTGGATCCCTTTGGTGGTTGTTGATGTATTTTTCTATCTAGCGGGGGTTGTGCCAGAAATTTGAGGTCCTATCCTTGGGCGTGCGGTGCGGTTCCATCACTTTGAGGTCCATGGAATGGGCGTGTAGTTCTGGGTCTTTCTGCTGCTGGTTGGGGTCTTCATCGATGTTGTTGCCTTCCGGTTATGTTGATGTGCAGGTTTTCATACCTCTCTGACCTGGTCCATCCGGCCACTAGGGTTTGTTTAGATTTATTGTTTGGAGTATTATTCTTTGACGGGCTCTCTTGTACAGAGTTTTCGGCCTATTAGGGGTTCTATCAGCTCATGTTTTTTCTTCTTTGTGCCTCTCCAGCCAGTTACTTTGTGTCCCTTTGGGATTTTCTACCCAGTTTTGGGTCATGCTTTTGGCACCTACAGAATGTAATTTGGTTATCTTTGGATGAATATAATTATGTTTTTTTTATGGGAAAAAAAATTGAAATATCATTATAAAAATATGAATTGTAGTAATTTTATTGCAATAGTAATATAGAAGCTTAATCTTAGAGAGAAAAACTATAAGAAAAATGAAGAATAATAATGACTTGCATTCCATAATTGTGGAGTATATTTGCATACTAATGATAAACTATGTGTCTCCATCGAAAGTACATGTTCCCCCTCTATTAGAACTAATCACAAGGATTATGAAATGCTAATTAAGCATGGTTAAGGACTTATGCTTATCAATAATATTATCTTCATTTATCCCCCTTGAGCCCCCTAAGCCACTTTTTTTCCCCTCCTGTGGAGTCATAGCCCCCATTCTTTTGTCCTTCTCCTTCTGTAGCCTGTAATATATATATATATATATATATATATATTCAACATACAATTTTACTTATTACATCGTTTGTCTTTTAACCATTCATATGTGCATGTATACATTACTGATATGGGAATCAAAATTGGGGTATTGCATTCTCCTCCCCCTATATTTTGCATCATCCTTAGTGCACATCACCATTATATACAATAATTTTTACATCAAAATGTTAAAACAAATGCAGTTATGCCTCCCAGATTGCATCATCTAGCTCCTGCGGTGCTTCTTCAAGGTTGTAGTGCATCCATTGGGCCTTTACCTACCCTATGACTCTATTCCTAAGCATAGTAACCTTCCTATCCAACATACACACTGGATATACCTAGAAGTCTCCTTTTGATTCCACCTTAATCAAAGCCCAATCAATGGCATTGTTAGGATAATGCACATAAATTTTCATTAATGAAATGTGAAACAAATTATGAATTTTTATGGTAACAAGCAATGAAAGCATGTATGCAACAGGTCATACCTATCCAAGATCTCAAATAGATCACAATATCTAGCCACTAGCATAGTGCAACTTCCCAATTTTCAAGAACTTTTCTTTGGTTTCACTTTCAAAAATACATGCTCCCCAACTAAATGAAAGTGTCCTCCCACTTATATGGCTTATCCATCAAGTACATTCTTAGCATGTCTTTAATCACTTGATTCACTCTCTCTATTTTCTCATCTATTTGTGGATGAAAGTTTGTACTATAATTTAGATTTGTACCAAAACCCTTGAACAATCCCTTCCAAAAGTTTGAAGTAAACTTTGGATCTTTGACCAAAACAATTTCCTTAGGTATTCCATGCAACCTACCAATCTCTTTCAAGTAATTTCTACCGTATTAGTTGTCTTATGAGTCAATTTAACTGGAATAAAGTGAACAACTTTTGTTAATTTGTCCACCACTATTTTTATTGAATCATGTTGCCTTGTTGTTTTGGGAAATTTAGTTATAAAATCAATAGTTGCCACCTCCCATTTCCACTTTGGAATTGGCAATGGTTGTAGAAAACATGTTGAATGTTTGTGCTCATCCTTTACTCTTTGACATTCCATACACCTAGCTATATAATCAACAACATCATTTTTCATTCATGACCAAAAGTATTCACTTTTCATTGATGCAATTGTCTTACAATGTTTAAAATGTCCAACATATAGAAAATTATACATTTCTTTTAATACCATCCTTGTTAATTCATAAAAATTAGGAACATACACTATTTTTATGCAAAATAATGTCATTTTCTTCCAACTTATACTTTACATACTTTTGTTGTACATCTTCTCGTTGTAATTCTTCTTTTCCCTATAGGTAATGTTCATTTGAACTAAGAGCTTCCAAAATTATATTTTTCAAATCTAATTTACACATGCTAATGACTGTAGCCATAACCATAACTGGTGAAATTTTTATTTACACATGCTAATGACTTTATCCATAACCATAACTGGTGAAATTTACACATGCTAATGACTGTAGCCATAACCATAACCATATATATAGCCATAACCATATAAATATATGAGGGTTTGGCTCTGATTTTCAGAAGGATATGGCAACACATGTAAGCTTTCACCTAACAAACTAGGACCTTTTTTGTCATGTGTAAGAGCCATTGCGGATAAGCCAAGCCTCGATACGATGGATGCATTGGACTTTGAGGTTTTGGAGCTTCCTTGGGGCTCTTTTTCTAGATAATGGAAGATGACATTAGAGCGATCCAATCCTTGGGGTTCCCACCTCAAGGTAAATCGATCTAGCTCGGATCTCATGGCAGTCTGGTGATGGGGCTCTCCAATCGGATGGCTCATGGAAGACAAATACTTGGATTTCGATACAGATTGTGTGGGCTTAGAGGACATTTTTGTAACGGATGAAGAATTTACAAGGCCATCGATCTGGCAAGCCTAGGGTCGTTGGATCCTCCCATGAAGACTGATCTTGAGGATCCTCGATCATCTCGAGTCCTCTCATTCAATTTGAAAGGTGGTCAACCTCATCCCATATTCAAGAGTCTCTCGTCGAGTGGTTTTGTGACTAAGGAAAAGGTGGTTGGTTTTCGAGGTTCTATAATAGTTATAGAATTGCATGCAGTAGATTTGGGGAAGAAGGGCCCATTCAAAGTTAATAGAGAAGACATTGATCTCTCCCTCTCATCCACTAGACATAAATTCGGGTGCACAAGAAAGCGAGGTGTTGGAAAGCACGTAAAGAACAAACACAAATGATGGGAGGGGATGACGTTGGAATAGGTGACATATCCAGGTTGCTCGGTAAAACAACAGTGGGACTTTTTTCTGGGAAAATTGTTTCCCCAATGGAAATCAAAGGTTGGTTGGAAAGTAACTAGCAACCAGTGCTTGGATACTTACCAATTTTTCATACCCTCGCAAGAGGTTGGATTTGTTTTGAGTTTCGATCACATGAGGACCTGATGGGAATTTTTAGTCGTTCATGGGGATGGAGACCTTTGGGTCTGGTTCTGAAAGAGTGGTCAATCTCTTTCGACCCAACACATGATGTTCTCTCAGTTGATAAAATCTTGTTTATTTTACCAAATCTCCCTTTGGTCTTCTGGAGAGAGGAGATTTTGCAAGCTATAGGAAACAATATTGGCAAGTTTGTTGGGCTCAAACCAGGGCGGGATACCAAAGTAGATCATCGTTGGGCTTGGATTCAAATTCAAGTCAACCTTCATGATGGATTGCATGACAAGATTGAACTGGTATGGGGGGGGCTTTTTGGTTAGTCATAGGATCGACTATTGGTGAATCCCCTTTCAGGGTTTTGGATGCCATATTGTAGGACACCTGTAGGCGCGGTGCAGCAAATCTCCCGCTCATTTTCCACCTTTTATGAAAATTTGGAAAAGAAAATCTAAAGTGGTAAACTCAGATTCGGTCTTAGCAGTGTCAGGTGCAAACTTATATAGTATAAGCCAAAAACAACCTCTACTAAGTATTTCGGGAGGTAGCTCGGTCAAGTCTCAGCATCAATATCTTATGAGTAAGGAACAAAGTCATGTTTCTCCTAATTATTCCTGTGATGAGGTTTCTTCTTAAAAAATATTCATGAGGCAACTATACCGGCTCCCCCCCCCCCCNNNNTGTTGGTATCAAATCAGACTAGTTGCTACATTCAAAAGTTAGGATTGGTTCTATGATTGAAGAGACAGGAGGACTAGCTCAGGACCTGACTCCCAGGGGTCATGCTGGGAGAAAATTGAGAATTTGTTTAGCTCAATCCTAGGTAGGTGAAGAGATTCGAAGTGGTAAATAGTCAACCATCCTAGGGGCCCTTAGAGTAGGGAAATCCCAATCCAAGGTCCCAAAATGAAAGTTCTTTCATTTAATTCTCACGGAGTTGGGGGAGCTCCAAAGTTGTTATCCCTCAAGCGATTGTGTGTAGTGGTAAAACTTGATGTTCTAATGATACAAGAGATGATGTATAGTGGTTTAAAGGTGGAGGAGAGATTTAGTTCTTGGCTAAAAGGATGGGTCTTTTTCTCAAGTGATGAAGATGGTTTATCGGGCAGTCTCTTAACAGCTTACAACCCAAATATTAAGGTGTTAAAAGCATAGTTTCTCCCTTCTTACATAGTGGTTCAAGTTATGGATAGTTGGCTCAATTCTTCTTTTAAAATTTGCAATGTTTACGGTCCATATGTTAACATGTGTATTTTCTCGGATAGTTTAAGCAACTCGAGTGTTTTAAATTCTGGAGACATAATACTGGGAGGGAATCTAAAATTTACATTATAGATCGTTGAAGTTTGGGGCCAAAATCCCCACCAAGATCCGTTGGAATCCTATTTCTCCAAGTGGATGGAGAGGCATAACTTAATAGATTTGGCACCAAAGAAGATCTCTCATACTTGGAGCAATAGGAGGAAAGGAGCAAGTTTGATAGCAAAACGAATTGATTGTTTTATGATTTCTGAAAGTTTGATTGAAAATCGATGGTCCATTTCTTCTTGAGTGGAAATCAAGGGTCTCTCTGACCACTTGTCGATTGTACTTGACTTATCCAAATTTGAATTGCCTAGAACAATTCTGATGAAATTCAATCAAGATTGGTTAAAAGAAGAAGATTATAGAAAGTTGGTAAATGATGTTTGGGTCCCACTGGTCAAGGGGTAGGGTCAGACCTACATGCAACAATTTGCAATTAATTTAGGCAACATAAACAAAAAAGATAGTTAGGCTAAAGAGTTTTGGAAAAAGAAATCGGTAGAAATAATGGAGTTAGAAGCTAAGCTAGCGTGTCTACTCATAGACAGAGAGGTCAGATCTTTAATGGAGGAGGAAGAGGTAATGCTCAAGGAGTTAATGTTAAAAAACATGAATTCCTCATGAAATAGGAATCCAAATGGAGAAAAAAGAGTAGGGAAATCTGGATTCAGGAAGGAGACAACAATACCAAATTCTTCCATAAATTCGCCAGTCGTCGCAGAATGACAAACTCCATTGTGGAAATTAAGGATGCCGGTGGGTTGAAGGTATCAAGTCATGAAAAGGTAGTAGAAGCAGAAAAAATAATTTCTCCAATATGTTCAAAGAACTATCTAGTTGTCCAATTGTTGAGATTTTGAAGGTTATTTCCCTTTTTCCTGCTTACATTTCCCCTTAAATGAACAATGTCCTTTGAGAAGAGATCATAGAGAAAGAATTATTTCAAAGATGCAAAATTATGGGTCCAAACTAGTTAACTATTGAATTTTTTCTAGGTTTCTACGATCTTTTAAAGGGGGATCTTATCAAGGTGGTTAATGAGTCCAAAAGGATGGGTAGGATGTGCGGTCCTCTAAACACAACCTACATTGCTCTTATTCCTAAGTCCCCCACCCCTTCTTCTTTTGAAGATTTTTGGCCCATATCCTATTGCAACCTTCTTTCTAAACTAATTGCTAAACTCATAGCAAATTGTTTGAAGCCGATTTTGAACAGTTTCATTTCAGAAGAACAATTTGGTTTCCTATTCAATCAAAAAATCAATGATGTTGTGTCCATTATCCAAGAAGCTCTTCACTCCATTAAGAAGAAAAATATCCCTTCTTTCATCTTGAAGCTAGATCTTTCTAAAGCTTACGATAGAGTAAATTGGACATTCATTAGATTGGTCTTTATTCAAATGGGTATGAATTTCGAAACTGTCAATTGGATTATGGGTTGTTTAGATTCCCCCTCTTTTGTTGATCTAATCAATGGGTTCCCTCCCCATTTTTTAGATCCTCAAGAGGCCTTAAACAAGGTTGTCCACATTCCCCCTTTTTGTTCTTACTTGTTGTTGAAGGATTAAGTATGTTGATTAAAAAAGCAAGAAGCGAAGGAAATTTTAGAGTTAGGATCACAAAATCTGAAATTCTCTCCCACCTTCTCTTTGTTGATGATGTAGTTATGTTTGGTGCAGGATCAAGCGCAGAGATTCAAGCTTTAAAAACATTCTAGATCTTTTTTGTCTTGCTACAGGTATGCAAGTGAACTCATGAAAATCCTTAGTGATTGTCAATGGTCTTTAGGAGGAGATTGCAACCCAGTTGCAAGGTAGTCTATCGTTTAATCAAAATGGTATTGATGAGGGGATTAAGTATTTGGGCTTCATGCTGAAGCCAAATGACTATGCCATCAGGGATTGGTTGTGGCTCTATGCCAAAATTTAAAAAATGAATTTCGTTCGGGGCCCATTGATGGTTGTCAAGAGGCAAAAGATTGGTTTTATTGAACATTGTTCTTAGAAGTATTCCAGTTTATTGGGAAACAATTGCAAAAATCCCAAAAGGAATACTACACAAAATCAGGAAACTTTGCTTTCATTTCTTATGGGTGGGAAATTCGAAGAAGCGTCATACTCCTCTGGTCAAATGGACACTATTGGCCATGCCAAAAGAGTTGGGCAGTTGGGGTATCAAGAACTTGGTTTGGCTCTGTCGATCTTTGGTGGAAAAAAACTTGTGGAGGTTGTTACACAAAGACATGATTTGGGGTAGAGTGATGTCATTAAATTATTTCCCTTGGCTTACTTCAATATACAAAATGGTTCGATTTGTTGGAAGATGTTTCCATTAATTGGCAATCATCTTGCATGGGCTATCAAAAATGGTAATCAAGTCAGAAATGGGGAAGTCCCTTGGGTTGGATCAGGGGAAAGCTTTAAACTCCTAGAAAATTTGTTAACCATTGTTCACGATAATGGCATATATTCTTTAATCAATGTTGCAATTGCAAGCTTGGATAGAGAAGGGTGAACAAAGTGGAAAACTACAAGTATGCTAGATCTGGAAGGTGAGAACGCAGATATCTGGGGGGATTATGTTGTTGCATTAAAATCAATTTTCATTTTGCTCAAGGAAGATGAAGAAGATTCTCTATATTAGATGGGCAATGAGAAAAGAGGGATATACATAGTAAAGTTGGGGTATTTGGTGTTGGTTGCATAAGACTTCACGGGAGAAAGGAAATGGTGGTGGAAGTATATATGGGAATAGAAGGCCCCTATAAAAACAAAAAATGTTCTATGGATGGTATTGGAAAACAAGATATTAACTTGGGAAAATGGATTAAAGAGAGGATGGTGCGGCCCAAACTAGTGCTCTCTATGCAAGTTAAACTCTGAATCGATTCTTCACTTTTTCATTGAATGCCCATATGCTACTCAAGTTTTGTAGTACAGTTGAAATAACATTAAAACTCTAGGGGATGCATCCATGAGAAAATTTGGAGACATGGATAAAAAGGTGGAAGGAGATCTCAGTTTTACATTCTCATTTCTCAATTCCATTTTTCTTTGTTTATTTATGTGGTGGGAAAGAAATGGCATTATTTTTAAAAACTCTTATATCCCTATTGAGGTGGTGGTGAGATTGATTTTCAAGTTAGCAGGAGAGTATAAATTGGTTCCCAAATGCAAGAAGATTAGGAATCCATCGATGCCTCAGCTAGTGAAATGGATTCCATGGGGCTTCTTTGATGAGGCAAGCCAGGGCCACCCTCCCATCTGTGGGGCTAACATTGTAACATCCCCAACCACCTACTAGGCAATGCCACACGAAAATTCAAACTTTATACAAAATTAAAACATACAAATACTCTGCAAATACACATATTCATACAGAATAATAATAGAAATACACATGTATCATACACATGAAAAACCCATAAAAATAAATGCATAAATAATGATGCAACACATAATTGACACTTATCTTTGATAAAAATATCACCAACTGCGTGTAGACCTTCCACATTCCTCCCAACCATAGACCACATTGCTCGTAATCTCAGCAGTGGGTCACCCCCGAGTTGGGGCTAAACTCTACCAGAAGAAAGGGAATACTAAGCCAGTTTAAGGTCTGACAAGCAGCATAATTGCTTAGTCCAAGGTGCCTAACTGTTGCAACTAGCCTATAGTCTCTCATTCCCCACATGTCTGTCCCACCCCAGGAAGTGTGCCCCTTCTCTGCTCAGTAGTCCCTCGGCTTCCTCACTTCCCTTTCAGGGCTTTAGGAAGAGTCTAGACAGGAAATCTCAGAGCCTATAGCTATTTCCCAATGCAACAGGGAACAATTTTGAGTAGTTTCTCGCCTCGAGAAACTACTCACGGGCCTAACAACCCGCTTCTTCAACATAGCAAATCTCTCACTTGGAGAGAAATGTCTATGGGCTTGACAACCCGCTTCTTCAACCACGGGCCTGACAACCCGCCTCTTCAACCTGTAGTCAAACTAGGTACAAGTACAGATGGTAGCATGGATGAGTGGATGGTAGGAAAAACATGGGCGAATAATCCAGCCATCATGGGAAATACACTAAATCTCCATATTATATATATGCATGTGCCTTTTATGACACATGGCACCCAAGGGACTCTCTTGTCCCCCCTTTGGAAACTTGCGATGTAATAAATTTATATCCATACTTTAGCTTTTTAGGAATATTAATATAATATTCCACTAGGCTCAACACATGGCACCCAAGGGACTCTCTTGTCCCCCCTTTAGAAACTTAGGATATAATATATAAATTTATATCCATACTTTAACTTTTTAGGAATATTAATATAATATTCCATTGGGCTCAAGCCCCCTTTAACTTAGCCCCTTTCCTAGAATCTTAGCTCCCTTACCCCTTTCTAGTGGAGTTTAGCCCCACATCTCTTTTGTTTGGTTGGTCTGCATGCAGTGGTGTACTTAATTAATAATATGAGTATGATTTACAATTACAATATAGGCACGATGGCCTTTAGCATCCAGGCTCCCTGACCTAATAATCATATAAACATTATAACCTATAATAACCTGGCTCACCAGCCTATGAAACACAACATATATACAAAGGCTCCCTGGCCTTAATATCGTGCACTAAATCCAGTGTGCACAAAACTCTGGAATGTGCACACTCTTCTTTTGGTATGAGAATCCCACGCACTGACTCAATGCGCGCAGAATTGGACCAAAGACCCTGTATCATTAGCTCACCAACTTATAAGCATATTTACATTTACATTTACAATTGGGGTTCAGCCTAGGGGTATGACAAGTGCTCTGTTGTTTTTTACCATGACGTATTTTTTCACTATACATTATGTTCCTGGGATAGGTACAAACAATAAGGCCGAGTTAGCGGCATATGGGATCTGATGTTCCATGTTGATATGTTGAAGTTGCATAAGCTATAAGTGTTTGGGGACTCTCTCTTGGTGGTAGATTGGATCAACGGGAAGGCTCCATTTCAGGTGAGGCGGTTGAGACCTATAATGAGTCAAGTTCGAGAACATATCGACAGATTAGATTGGTTCTCCTGTAGGCATATCCTCCGAGAAATTAATGAAGATGCAGATAGGCTTTCAAAGGATGTTGTAACCTATGATATTGGAACTTTTATTCTTCAAAAAATTTCTGAAAATCAGTTGATCTCGAAAATGAATTGCAGGCTCTAACTGTATGGATGTTTTAAGTTTTTTGTCAATTTTTGTATTGAAATGAAAGATAGAATGTGCAGAAGCGAGTGAAAAGGTGAATTGTAAGTGAAGGAAAGTCTAATTTTTTTTGGATGACAATATGTATATCCTACAACATGGAATATGTGTGTGTGTGTGTGTGTCACAGTATTGATCCACAAGTTGTCAAACCAAATTCTAAATGGTCCAAAACTACCCAGTATTTCTTGACATTATATATTCTATAATATAATCCTAAAATTCTAACAACCTTGAAAAATATGAAAATTAGAAATAGTCATAATGACCAGTTTCTTCTTCCAGACTTTTACTTAGAGGATCAGGTTCCTACTTCACAACTTCGATGTCTTTGGCAAGCTAGTGTATCGTTTTGTCTTCCTTTGGCTCCCCTCGAGTGGAATTAACTTAAAGTATGTGATTAGAGGTTTCAGATTGATCTCCCTTACTTAGATTGAGGGCTAGGTTTCTTAAAATATTGCATTCCACTTCCAATACTACCAAATGTTGCTCTATTTTCACCAAAGACCCCATAATTTCTACTATCTAAGAAGTGGTATGTTGTTCTATCTCTTGGAATTTTGAGGTGATAGAGAAAATTGAAGCTCTATTGTAGTGAACATGCTCCTCGTGACTTATGAGGACCCTACGAATCTCTCGGAGCTCTAGAAGATCCATCAAGAATTCACATTGACTTATATCTCTTGTGAATTATGGATACACTACTATTCTAGAAATCTAGTAATTATGCCCTACTTTAAGTTCCCTAAATGAACCTATGTAACCTAACTTCCAAAGCAAAGGACTCTTCCTACGAAGCAAATTGTAAGTCATAAAAATAAGAGGAGAAGGAACCATGGAAAGTTTTAATTCTCTAATAAAAACATAAGATCCAACTTGAATGCTCAAATTCCATTATTCGTAGATAAGACTCCAAGGAGGGGGCTCTCTTGATAACCTACTACAAACCAATAACAAACTAAACATAAAACATAATAATTTAGCATGGAGTCTTACCAAAGCTCTCAAAATAGGAGTCTCGAGCTCCCATAGACACATCTCAAACAACATAACCATAATCCCACCATGAATAGGAAGAAGACTAACATCATGTGCATAAGTGTGTGCATTCATGGCTTCAAACATGTGAAGGAGGGACTTGCATCACTTCTCATTACTATCCCGACGCTTAGTGTGGATTCCTACATTGCAAGCCATGTGAAGATTTGATTGCTCAATATGTTTGTGTGTACCCATAATGAATTAAGGGATGAAATGTTGATTAAGTGTGCCATTCGCCATAAGAAACTCCTCTTTTAATGTCATTGCTTTATTTGTCCACTAGTCTACCTCACAATTGTTCTCCCACATAATATGATAGTATACTATTTTTTTGAAGGTGGTCACATCTTTTTTTCTTCATGAAATGAGCGATGCTAAGGTGTTGTCAACCAACACTAAGTTGTAAACCACATGGTCTATAATTGTCTTGGAGAATCCTACCACAACCAAC
>ML795164.1:153405-178446 GCA_009831015.1 Picea engelmannii
TATATATATATATCTTACAGAGTAGAACCATATATGCTAGGACCTTACAATTTTACACTTGAGATCAGTGTTTTTCGTTCACAGTCACAAGTTCCCGAAGGCGAGTGAACTAAAGAGGATACACACTGCTCGACTCAGACAGAATCAGACTAGAATCTCTCTCGAACTCTCCCAAATTCCGAATGAATAAATGAGAGGGGTGGAGCCTTATTTATACAACTTTGAGCAGGTTATCGGTAAACTAATACTGGCAATTGTCGGTGACCAAAGATTCCATGAAGTGGATGGGGCAGCTGTGGACTTACAGCTGTTATCTCGTCCCTTGGAGGCTCGGCCATATGGGGACCCATACCAACTTTTACGGAATGACACTGACTAAAGTAATTATTCTCTACCATATGAATACACTGTGGAGTTCTACAGGAACCCACGGAACTGTCGAGACACCACTGTCAGCCCGATAGACATGAAAGGAATAACTTTATTACAAAGTGGGACAACTAGGCCCATCATGCTTCCATTCGATTTATTATATTATATTTAGCTATAGAGTCAAAAGAGGCGTCACTATCAAAACCAAAGGGATTGTTGGGAGGAGAGCTGTGATCCGATGAAAAACGAGGAAGCCAGCTGAAACATCTGTAGAAAGGTGATCCTTGCATAACTGGGATCAGCTCATCTTCTGGTATACATAAATCTCCAAAATAATCACTGGTAACTTTATAAGTAGGAGGCTGAGATGGCTCAGTCTCTTTAAAATGTAGCTCACTACCCATAAATGATAGATTAAATGTAAACCATCCTTCGTGGTGTGCTCCTTGTTGCAGTAGTTACAAATGGCTTCACAGAGTGGCAAATCTTCTTATGATTTATCTGCTAATGTAAAATATACTCCTTCTAAGTGGTATAAACATTTCTTGAGTCAGTCCTCCTCCTCTTCTAAGGAATTATATAATACTAGATTGCTAGCTCAAGAATACGAGCCAGATGTTAACTGGCGTATGCCCAAGATTGAGCCAGCTAAGATATAAGATCTCCCTATGTTCAAATTTAGAGCTACTACTCTCATTAGATATTGCTCTAATAATGTTCCACTCTCTCTAGGAAAATCTGTCTATCAAATTCCTTTGATCCAACAAGCCGATATAGATTGGGGTTTAGAACATGGCTATAAATATGTTCATCTTGGCCTAATACAGTTTGGAATAAATCCTTTAATCCGACCAGGTCTAGATACTTCTGTTCTTACTTGCATCATTGATTCTAGACATAATACCTTCTCTGACGCCCTCATCTCTGGATTCCAAGCTCCACTTCATAATGGCCCTGTCTGGTCATCTGCTTTGTTGAGATATCAAGTTTCTCTCTCTGACCCCTATATCAACATCCTTCTGCAAGCCTACATACAGTTTTCTGGCTTTAATATGGCAGAAGCCTCTGAAATTGCCCAGCTACATACCACTATCTGTCTTCGCTTCGTTTCAACGACTATGCATGCTTTAAATCCTAGTCTTCTGCAACGTGCTGCTAACGAAAGCGTGGTGGTTGGTCCCGGCAATGTTTCCCCCTTAACTTTGGGTTTTGCTAAACTTACAGCAATAGAAGAATGGTCTGCAGATTATATGCCTATTTCTTCCCAGATCTCACCTCCAATGCCTCGAGAACTCAAATTCGAGACTGATTCTTCAGGAAGACCTGTTCTTCGAATAAGACGATCTCAGAGTACCAGAATACAAGACTTGGATAGACAAATGTCATCATTATCAACAAATACTTCTGATACTATGCCTAGGCAATCCTCTGCAAGATATTTATCTTCTCCCCCTGCTAGCAAGACTCCTGTATATAAACTTGTGTTAGGAAATTCTAAATTAGATGATCATTTACTAACCCATCAGAAAGGTTCTAAAAATTGTTATTACTGTAAAAAACAGTTTCATGTTCAAGAACCCTCTTCTGATTCTCCTGTAAATATAGAATTGTCTCATTTACCATCCGCTCCTAAAACCTTCAGAACATATCAGTCCAAAAAAGAACATAATGATCAACATCCTAATTGTTCTGAATGTCAAGATCTAGCCATCCCTATGATCAAAATGATGAATGCCCCATTGCCAAAGAGTGGTAGGGATAAAAAACCAGAACTACCATATAGAAATCTCGGACCAGGGAACCATGTCCCTAAATTCCAAAATGATATGGTAGCTAACCTAGATTTCATTAAATATAGGAAAGCAGATGCTGACCCTCCTCAAGATATTGTTAGACTTCAGAACTATGCAAACTACCAGTCTGTCTGTCTTGCACAGAATATAGATGACATAGCTCAAGACTTGGTGCAAACAAAAGTTCATCTAAATGGTTTGCATGTCGAAATTGATTCTTTAGAATCAAATCAAGAACAGATGAAGTCTCAACTTGAAAAAATTCTTGAAAAGTTAGAAATAATTCAGACTGCTGTCTTTAGTCTGAAAGATTCCTTTGAGGAAGAAACTAAGCCTTCATCCCCTATTTTGGTTGAATAAATTGGAGGAGATGCCTCTTTCAAATGGTTTAGTTCTTCTAGTCCTAAAGAAGAACAGAAACAACTAACTCTTAAACAGATAGCATGTGACATTCCAAATCCTACTTTAGCCAGGATTGCTGAAGTTTTGGAAATAGCTGTAAATAAAATAGAGTTAGTGAAAAGACAATCTTCTGAATTAGAAGATCAAATAAAACAAGCTTCTCAAAGCAGAATTCCTATAGTACCCTTTCTCAAAGTCATTGATGGAGAAGAGGGACAGTCCACTAATGTTTATCCTTCTCAATCAAGAAAATCAGAAGAAGGAGAACCCTCAACAGGACCTACATATCAGTCTGCTTGGGAAAAATGGTGTAATGCAAAGTATGGTACTTCCAAGAAAGCCCCTCAGGACCCTGATCATCCTACACTCTCCACCTCTAACATAGAGAGTGCTCCTATCTCAGATGTTAATTGCAAATCAAAAACTGAGATCATGAAGATGATCCAAAAATGGCAAGCCTGGGCTAAAACCCAGAAGATGATATTCAAAGATAAAGTAGCTTGGAGTGATTTAGCTCTAAGATTGACTTGGGGATTTACTAGAAATCTAGGAATCTGGTGGGAAAGAGTTACTCCCAAGAGCAAGCTCAGAATTTTGAACCATGAAAGACCAATTTATGAGCTTGTTAAAGCTGTTATTCATGAATTTTATGGTGATATTAAACTTGATACAAATCATTTTATAGATTTGTACATGAATCAATAGTTATGCCATATATCCCAACTTCCTAAATTCTTCTGTACCATGCAAGACCTCCTCTACAAAGTACAAGATCCAGAAAACATAGCATATCTCAGGAAATATTTATCTGCTATGCCTGGAAAAATACCAGAACTAGTTAGAGAAAGACTTGATGATCTAGAAATTGATATTTCTGAATTATCTCTAGCTGGTTTGCAAGAGCAAATAATAATTGCTCTGCAAAAAGAATGTCTTCGCAAAAAGAATGTCTTCGCAAGAAGACTCAGAAATCCCTTAAGAAATAATTGGGATTTGATTCTTCTGTCTGTGATACGTTTACTGAAACTTATCACTTTGGTTGTAAACAGAAAAAGAAAGCCTGTAAAAAAGACTGTGAATGTTCTAACTGTAATTCTAGGAAGAAAAGATTTTCAAAGAAATTTCCTAGAAAATTCTCAAGAACCAGTCCTTCCAAGAAGAAAGCTTTCTTTAAACGCAGGCCATAGAACTTTAAAGCAAAGCAGTCTTCCTGCTTTATTTGTAAGAAGCCTGGCCACTGGGCATCTCAGTGTCCTTTGCGGTCTAAGACTAAGTTCCAGAATAAAATCATGGATCTTTTTCAAACAGGATACGTTCCATCGGAATGGGAACTAGTTGATAACCGTTCAGATGGTGAATACCTATCCCTTAGATGCACAATTAGATACAGGTGCAATGAATTCCTGTGCCAAGCATAGAGCTATACCATCATATTATTGGCAGCCAATTGATATCTCATTAAGAGCTGTCAATAAAACTGAACTAAAAATTAAATATATTGCTCCAGACTTTCCTATCTACTTACAGGAAGAAAAAGTGTCCGTTACTCCATATTGTTTTGACATTGGTGCAGATATACTTTTAGGTCAGGACTTTGTAAATAAGTGTTTACCTTTCACTATAGGTAATAATTTTGTACAGTTTTCAGGTTTGGGTAAATCTCTGAGAATACCAAGCAAGACTACATTTGAAACAAGGATTGCAGTTAAGCAGCATGAACAGCAAATTAAAAAATCTGCTAGCAGTCTGATACGCATCCAAAAGATCATTGGACATGTTGAAAAGCATGGCATGGAAATGATAAAGGATATTAAAGAAAAGATAGAATCAGATTGTACATCTGACTATCCCAATGCCTTCTGGACTAGAGAACAATATTTTGTCAGTCTGCCATATAAGGAAGATTACATTTCCAGACCTCAGAAAGCTTCTGCTAACCAGATGTCTCCCACTGAATTAGATTATTGCCAAAAGGAGATATCGGAATTGTTAGAAAGAAAACTGATAGAAAAAAGTAGAAGTCCTAGGGCTTTCCCTGCCTTCTATGTCAATAAACACAGTGAGAAGAAGAGAGGAAAACCAAGAATGGTCATAAATTACAGAGCACTCAATGATGCTCTACTTCCTATCAGGTTTCCTCTACCATCCAAAGAATTATTATTTTCAAAGATTGGGAAGTGTAATGTGTTTAGTAAGTTTGATCTGAAAAGCGGATTTTGGCAAATAGGGATTATCCCTAAAGACAAGTACAAAACTGCATTTGTTGTTCCTAATGGACAATACCAATGGAAAGTAATGCCTTTTGGTTTGAAGAATGCTCCATCAGAATTCCAAAAACGGATGGATGATATCTTCAAACATCTAAGTTTTGTAATTGTATATATTGATGATTTACTTATTTACTCTGTAGATTGTAAAACTCATGTACAGCATTTAAAGGTTGTTTATGATCTTTTGTACAAACATGGATTAGTTCTCAGCCGTTCCAAGCTCTGTTGGGCACAAACTAAGATTGAGTATCTTGTATTAATACTTTCCAAAGGAGAAGTAGAACTCCAAGATCATGTTTTGAAGAAATTATCAGAATTCCCTGACGAAATTCTTGACCAGAAACAGCTACAAAGGTTCCTTGGTTGTCTAAACTATATTCGGCAGTTCTATGAGAACCAGGATAAGGATGTCTGAATACTACAGAAAAGATTGAGCAAAACATTACCATGGAATTACAAAATGACACAAGCTGTCCAGATAATCAAGCAGAAAATCCAGAATCTTCCAAAATTGTATCTTCCAAATATGAGCCTCTAGCTTATCCTTGAAACCGATGCTTCCAATGAGACTTGGGCAACAGTTCTTCTACAGAAAAATGGTCCAAAACTGGAAGAAGTTTGTATATATATTTCTGGATTCTTTAGCGATACTGAGTCAAGATACCCTTCATCTCATAAAGAGATCCTTGCTGTCAAAAATGGGATCAAGAAATTCAGGCTATTTCTAAAACCTGTACACTTTATTGTTAGAACTGACCTGAAACATATGAAGGGAATGATTACTAATCAAATATTGTTGGAACAGGGAAATAACAGGATATTGCGTTGGAGCTTGTGGCTTGACGGATTCGACTTTGAAATCCAATATAATCCAGGAATAGATAATTGTGTTGTTGATTTACTTACAAGAGAAGCAGCTCCAAGCAAAGACAAGGATAAAACAGTTAAATGGATTCATCCTCCTTGAGCATAAGGGATGCTCCTCCACCAGGATTCAAATGGATCCTAGTGTGTGATAATTGTAAATATTGTTACTGTTTTGATTGCTTAGTATGTTGTATTAAGTCTAGCCCAAATTGTATAGATATTTTGAAATTTTGGGTACAGACTTATAATCATCTGAAATCTTTTAATAGCTATTTCAGATATAGTCATAATGTTGCCAGAGGTGTAATGACTGGAGGACCATTTCAAGGAAAGACATATATAGTCCTATATACACCAGACATTACTTATGAAGATTACTGCCAAATCATGTTGCAGACTAAGTATGATGAATCTTGTTGGATAACCTTTGAATGTTCTCCCTTCAAAGATTATCATTATTTTTGGTCTGGTTGGTTGTATATACTGTTCTGGACATATTGTCCTAGAGATGTTGATTTCTTTAAAGCTAGTAAGGAAGCTTTTATCCAATGGTTTCAAGCTGAAGTTCAACAAGGAGCACACCACGAAGGATGGTTTACATTTAATCTATCATTTATGGGTAGTGAGCTACATTTTAAAGAGACTGAGCCATCTCAGCCTCCTACTTATAAAGTTACCAGTGATTATTTTGGAGATTTATGTATACCAGAAGATGAGTTGATCCCAGCTATGCAAGGATCACCTTTCTACAGATGTTTCAGTTGGCTTCCTCCTTTTTCATCGGATCACAGCTCTCCTACCAGCAGTCACTTTGGTTTTGATAGTGACGCCTCTTTTGACTCTGTAGCTGAATATAATATAATAAATCGAATGGAATCATGATGGGCCTAGTTGTCCCACTTTGTAATAAAGTTATTCCTTTCATGTCTATCGGGCCGACAGTGGTGTCCCGATAGTTCCGTGGGTTCCTATAGAACTCCACAGTGTATTCATATGATAGAGAATAATTACTTTAGTCAGTGTCATTTCGTAAAAGTTGGTATGGGTCCCCATATGGACGAACCTCCAAGGGACGAGATAACAGCTGTAAGTCCACAGCGGCCCCATCCACTTCATGGAATCTTTGGTCACCGGCAGTTGCTAGTATTAGTTTATTGGTAACCTGCTCAAAGTTGTATAAATAAGGCTCTCATTTATTCATTCGGAATTTGGGAGAGTTCGAGAGAGAGTCTAGTCTGAGTCTGTCTGAGTCGAGTAGTGTGCATCCTCTTCACTTCACTCGCCTTCGGAAACTTGTGACTGTGAACGAAAAAAACTGATCTCGGGTGTAAAATTGTAATGTCCTAGCGTATATGGTTCTACTCTGTAAAATTGGTATCATATACGATAGGACCTTACAATTTTACACTTGAGATCAGTGTTTTTTGTTCACAGTCACAAGTTCCCGAAGGCGAGTGAAGTGAAGAGGATACACACTGCTCGACTCAGACAGACTCAGACTAGACTATCTCTCGAACTCTCCCAAATTCTGAATGAATAAATGAGAGGGGTGGAGCCTTATTTATACAACTTTGAGTAGGTTACCGGTAAACTAATACTGGCAACTGTCGGTGACCAAAGATTCCATGAAGTGGATGGGGCAGCTGTGGACTTACAGTTGTTATCTCTTCCCTTGGAGGCTCGGCCATATGGGAACCCATACCAACTTTTACAGAATGACACTGACTAAAGTAATTATTCTCTATCATATGAATACACTGTGGAGTTCTACAAGAACCCACGGAACTGTCGGGACACCACTATCGGCCCGATAGACATGAAAGGAATAACTTTATTACAAAGTGGGACAACTAGGCCCATCGTGCTTCCATATGATTTATTATATTATATTCAGCTACAGAGTCAAAAGAGGCGTCACTATCAAAACCAAAGTGACTGCTGGTAGGAGAGCTGTGATCCGATGAAAAAGGAGGAAGCCAGCTGAAACATCTGTAGAAAGGTGATCCTTGCATAGTTGGGATCAGCTCATCTTCTGGTATACATAAATCTCCAAAATAATCACTGGTAACTTTATAAGTAGGAGGCTGAGATGGCTCAGTCTCTTTAAAATGTAGCTCACTACCCATAAATGATAGATTAAATGTAAACCATCCTTCGTGGTGTGCTCCTTGTTGAACTTCAGCTTGAAACCATTTTATAAAAGCTTCCTTACTAGCTTTAAATAAATCAGCATCTCTAGGAAAATATGTCCAGAACAGTATATACAACCAACCAGACCAAAAATAATGATAATCTTTGAAGGGAGAACATTCAAAGGTTATCCAGCAAGATCCATCATACTTAGTCTGCAACATGATTTGGCAGTAATCTTCATAAGTAATGTCTGGTGTATATAGGACTATATATGTCTGTCCTTGAAATGGTCCTCCAGTGATTACACCTCTGGCAACATTATGACTATGTCTGAAATAGCTATTAAAAGATTTCAGATGATTATAAGTCTGTACCCAAAATTTCAAAATATCTATACAATTTGGGCTAGACTTAATACAGCATACTAAGCAATCAAAACAGTAACAATATTTACAATTATCACACACTAGGATCCATTTGAATCCTGGTGGAGGAGCATCCCTTATGCTCAAGGAGGATGAAGCCATTTAACTGTTTTATCCTTATCTTTGCTTGGAGCTGCTTCTCTTGTAAGTAAATCAGCGACACAGTTATCTTTTCCTGGCTTATATTGGATTTCAAAGTCGAATCCGTCAAGCCACAAGCTCCAACGCAATATCCTGTTATTTCCCTGTTCCAACAATCTTTTATTAGTAATCATGCCCTTCATATGTTTCAGGTCAGTTCTAACAATAAAGTGTACAGGTTTTAGAAATAGCCTGAATTTCTTGATCCCATTTTTGACAGCAAGGATCTCTTTATGAGATGAAGGGTATCTTGACTCAGTATCACTAAAGCATCCAGAAGTATATATACAAACTTCTTCCAATTTTGGACCATTTTTCTGTAGAAGAACTGCTGCCCAAGTCTCATTGGAAGCATCAGTTTCAAGGATAAGTTGGAGGCTCATATCTGGAAGATACAATTTTGGAAGATTCTGGATTTTCTGCTTGATTATCTACACAACTTGTGTCATTTTGTAATTCCATGGTAATGTTTTGCTCAATCTTTTATGTAGTATTCGGACATCCTTAGCCTGGTTCTCATAGAACTGTCGAATATAGTTTAGACAACCAAGGAACCTTTGTAGTTGTTTCTGGTCAAGAATTTCGTCGGGGAATTCTGATAATTTCTTCAAAACATGATCTTGGAGATCTACTTCTCCTTTGGAAAGTATTAATCCAAGATACTCAATCTTAGTTTGTGCCCAACAGAGCTTGGAACGACTGAGCACTAATCCATGTTTGTACAAAAGATCATAAACAACCTTTAAATGTTGTACATGAGTTTTACAATCTACAGAGCAAATAAGTAAATCATCAATATATACAATTACAAAATTTAGATGTTTGAAGATATCATCCATCCGTTTTTGGAATTCTGATGGAGCATTCTTCAAACCAAAAGGCATTACTTTCCATTGGTATTGTCCATTAGGAACAACAAATGCAGTTTTGTACCTGTCTTTAGGGATAATCCCTATTTGTCAAAATCCACTTTTCAGATCAAACTTACTAAACACATTACACTTCCCAATCTTTGAAAATAATAATTCTTTGGATGGTAGAGGAAACCTGATAGGAAGTAGAGCATCATTGAGTGCTCTGTAATTTATGACCATTCTTGGTTTTCCTCTCTTCTGCTCACTGTGTTTATTGACATAGAAGGCAGGGCAAGCCCAAGGACTTCTACTTTTTTCTATCAGTTTTCCTTCTAACAATTCTGATATCTCCTTTTGGCAATAATCTAGTTCAGTGGGAGACATCTGGTTAGCAGAAGCTTTCTGAGGTCTGGGAATGTAATCTTCCTTATATGGCAGACTGACAAAATATTGTTCTCTAGTTCAGAAGGCATTGGGATAGTCAGATGTACAATCTGATTCTATCTTTTCTTTAATATCCTTTATCATTTCCATGCCATGCTTTTCAGCATGTCCAATGATCTTTTGGATGCATATCAGACTGCTAGCAGATTTTTTAATTTGTTGTTCATGCTGCTTAACTGCAATCCTTGTTTCAAATGTAGTCTTGCTTGGTATTCTCAGAGATTTACCCAAAACTGAAAACTGTACAAAATTATTACCTATAGTGAAAGGTAAACACTTATTTACAAAGTCCTGAACTAAAAGTATATCTACACCAGTGTCAAAACAATATAGGGTAGCCGACATTTTTTCTTCCTGTAAGTAGATAGGAAAGTCTGGAGCAATATATTTAATTTTTAGTTCAGTTTTATTGACAGCTCTTAATGAGATATCAATTGGTTGCCAGTAATATGATGGTATAGCTCCATGCTTGGCACAGGAATTCATTGCACCTGTATCTAATTGTGCATCTAAGGTATATTGCAGATATCCTTGGACTCTAATATTTACAGAAATAACTAATCTGTCATCTAAGCCTTTTACTAACTTAGATTCAAATAGTTCATGATCTGACTCTTCATTGAACATCTATTTTTCTATTTGTTCATCTCTTTTCATCTTGAGATAGTTCAATTCTTCTTTCTGCAACTTTAAGCTTTTCCACAGTTCTTGTACTAATGCTTCTTTTTCTTTTATGGATTCTTCAAGATGAAAGATGGTATTGTCTAATGATTCATCTTTGGATGTAGGTAATGAGATAGGTTCAGTAATCTTGACAATACCTTTGCCTTTGGCCTTTTGTTTAGCAGGTCTAATGAACTCAGCATCAGTTGGGGTATAATGGTGAATATTCACCACGCTTGGCTGCTGAAGGGAGTCAATTTGCTCAGTAAGGCGGGCAATCTGAGAAGCATAGCGATCAGAAAGCTGGAACTATCCAGGAGTCAGGGTGGACATTTTCTGTTGCAGGGTGGACCTTTGTTGAATTAGGGCTGGAAGGTCATTATATGGAGACATCATTTTAATGTCTAAGAAATTTAAAGAATCTTCTATCTGGGAGGTGTCAGAATCATCCTCAGATACTTGGTAGGAGGGAGTGTCATCTATGGAGGAATCACTATCTGTAAGGGATAGGTATTCACCATCTCAACGGTTATCAACTAGTTCCCATTCCGATGGATCGTATCATGTTTGAAAAGGATCCATGATTTTATTCTGGAACTTAGTCTTAGACCGCAGAGGACACTGAGATGCCCAGTGGCCAGGCTTCTTACAAATAAAGAAGGAAGACTGCTTTGCTTTAAAGTTATGTGGCTTGCGTTTAAAGAAAGCTTTCTTCTTGGAAGGACTGGTTCTTGAGAATTTTCTAGGAAATTTCTTTGAAAATCTTTTCTTCCTAGAATTACAGTTAGAACATTCACAGTCTTTTTTACAGGCTTTCTTTTTCTGTTTACAACCAAAGTGATAAGTTTCAATAAACGTATCACAGACAGAAGAATCAAATCCCAATTGTTTCTTAAGGGATTTCTGAGTCTTCTTGCGAAGACATTCTTTTTGCAGAGCAGTTATTATTTGCTCTTGCAAACCAGCTAGAGATAATTCAGAAATATCAATTTCTAGATCTTCAAGTCTTTCTCTAACTAGTTCTGGTATTTTTCCAGGCATAGCAGATAAATATTTCCTAAGATATGCTATGTTTTCTGGATCTGGTACTTTGTAGAGGAGGTCTGCATGGTACAGAAGAATTTAGGAAGTTGGGATATATGGCATAACTGTTGATTCATGTACAAATCTGCAAAATGATTTGTATCAAGTTTAATATCACCATAAAATTCATGAATAACAGCTTTAACAAGCTCATAAATTGGTCTTTCATGGTTCAAAATTCTGAGCTTGCTCTTGGGAGTAACTCTTTCCCACCAGATTCCTAGATTTCCAGTAAATCCCCAAGTCAATCTTAGAGCTAAATCACTCCAAGCTACTTTATCTTTGAATATCATCTTCTGGGTTTTATCCCAGGCTTGCCATTTTTGGATCATCTTCATGATCTCAGTTTTTGATTTGCAATTAACATCTGAGATAGGAGCACTCTCTATGTTAGAGGTGGAGAGTGTAGGATGATCAGGGTCCTGAGGGGCTTTCTTGGAAGTACCATACTTTGCATTACACCATTTTTCCCAAGCAGACTGATATGTAGGTCCTGTTGAGGGTTCTCCTTCTTCTGATTTTCTTGATTGAGAAGGATCAACATTAGTGGACTATCCCTCTTCTCCATCAATGACTTTGAGAAAGGGTATTATAGGAATTCTACTTTGAGAAGCTTGTTTTATTTGATCTTCTAATTCAGAAGATTGTCTTTTGACTAACTCTATTTTATTTATAGCAATTTCCAAAACTTCAGCAATCCTGGCTAAAGTAGGATTTGGAATGTCACGGGCTATCTGTTTAAGAGTTAGTTGTTTCTGTTCTTCTTTAGGACTAGAAGAACTAAACCATTTGAAAGAGGCATCTCCTCCAATTTCTTCAACCAAAATAGGGGATGAAGGCTTAGTTTCTTCCTCAAAGGAATCTTTCGGACTAAAGATAGCAGTCTGAATTATTTCTAACTTTTCAAGAATTTTTTCAAATTGAGACTTCATCTGTTCTTGATTTGATTCTAAAGAATCAATTTCGACATGCAAACCGTTTAGATGAACTTTTGTTTGCACCAAGTCTTGAGCTATGTCATCTATATTCTGTGCAAGACAAACAGACTGGTAGTTTGCACAGTTCTGGAGTCTAACAATATCTTGAGGAGGGTCAGCATTTGCTTTCCTATATTTAATGAAATCTAGGTCAGCTACCATATCATTTTGGAATTTAGGGACATGGTTCCCTGGTCCGAGATTTCTATATGGTAGTTCTGGGTTTTTGTCCCTACCACTCCTTGGCAATGGGGCATTCATCATTTTGATCATAGGGATGGCTAGATCTTGACATTTAGAACAATTAGGATGTTGACCATTATGTTCTTTTTTGGACTGATATGTTCTGAAGGTTTTAGGAGCGGATGGTAAATGAGACAATTCTGTATTTACAGGAGAATCAGAAGAGGGTTCTTGAACAGGAAACTGTTTTTTACAGTAATAGCAATTTTTAGAACCTTTCTGATGGGTTAGTAAATGATCATCTAATTTAGAATTTCCTAACACAGGTTTATATACAGGAGTCTTGCTAGCAGGGGGAGAAGATAAATATCTTGCAGAGGATTGCCTAGGCATAGTATCAGAAGTATTTGTTGATAATGATGACATTTGTCTATCCAAGTCTTGTATTCTGGTACTCTGAGATCGTCTCATTTGAAGAACAGGTCTTCCTGAAGAATCAGTCTCGAATTTGAGTTCTCGAGGCATTGGAGGTGAGATCTGGGAAGAAATAGGCATATAATCTGCAGACCATTCTTCTACTGCTGTAAGTTTAGCAAAACCCAAAGTTAAGGGGGAAACATTGCCGGGACCAACCACCACGCTTTCGTTAGCAGCACGTTGCAGAAGACTAGGATTTAAAGCAGGCATAGTCGTTGAAATGAAGCGAAGACAGATAGTGGTATGTAGCTGGGCAATTTCAGAGGCTTATGCCATATTAAAGCCAGAAAACTGTACATAGGCTTGCAGAAGGGTGTTGATATAGGGGTCAGAGAGAGAAACTTGATATCTCGACAAAGCAGATGACCAGACAGGGCCATTATGAAGTGGAGCTTGGAATCCAGAGATGAGGGCGTCAGAGAAGGTATTATGTCTAGAATCAATGATGCATGTAAGAACAGAAGTATCTAGACCTGGTCGGACTAAAGGATTTATTCCAAACTGTATTAGGCCAAGATGAACATATTTATAGCCATGTTCTAAACCCCAATCTATATCTGCTTGTTGGATCAAAGGAATTTGATAGACAGATTTTCCCAGAGAGAGTGGAACATTATTAGAGCAATATCTAATGATAGTAGTAGCTCTAAATTTGAACATAGGGAGATCATATATCTTAGCTAGCTCAATCTTGGGTATACGCCAGTTAACATCTGGCTCATATTCTTGAGCTAGCAATCTAGTATTATATAATTCCTTAGAAGAGGAGGAGGACTGACTCAAGAAATGTTTATACCACTTAGAAATGTATATATATATCTTATTCGAATTACAAAGGGAATGTTAAAAATCCAAGCCCCCCACAAGTTCAACAAAAGGTCATGGAGTTCCTTGAAGACTCCCCTCAATATAGATCATTTCATGAAGGGAAAAAGGCATCAACAATAATGTAGGCAAGATTGTTAATTGACATGGATGTATTTTCCCTATCTCAACGAACTAATGGTGTATGGTTGGGGGTACATCCATTAGTAGTTTCAATTTCTTGATGATCTCTATTAAGATTGGGTTGTTGTGGTTAATCCTATTAACAATGAAATGTAGCAGAGTCCCCCTCACACATAATTGTGAGTGGAAGAGGTGCTCACCTTCCTCAAGCTCCCTCGGTTCCTTTAGATGGGCCTTTCCAGTTGTGATGATAACATTGGGTTCCATGTCAATGATTTATTTTCATTTGTTAGACTCGAAATCAGAGTCTAAGTTAGAATCAAATTATGAGGCTTTCATTTTGGGTAACAAAAATTGTTTGGAACAACATTTGTCAATGTCGTGCTTAGGGATTTTGTTGATCTCACACCAATTTCCAATGTCCTTCTTTGAGTTCTTATTACTTTTCTTTGCATGCAGCTTGGACTAGTTGTCCTTGGGTTGGTTATCCATACTCTATCATTTGTTTTGTTGGTTTGGGGTGTCATTACCATTCTTTTGTCATGACTAATTTGCAAACCCAAACTCTCTCTTGTGCTTCTATCAAAAAAATTCATGAACTTGACAACATACCATTAAATGACTCCTAATGAAGAGATGTACATTATTAAAATGTATTTTTGTTTAGATGTAATTGTGTAGACCACTGTTCTATTTTAGAACCAAGTACCACTTACAGTCATCAATACCCATCTTTGAATGTAAGGTATGGAAGGTATTTGTGTACTCTTGCATTGCTTATTATTTATCATGGCACCAAGTTTTCCATGTCATGTATTGGTCATTGTAGTTCCCAATATGGTATAATTCCTCATCAAGGGCATCAACAAAAGCCACCGAAGTGGGTTCCATCCCAAATGCTTCAAATTCATCTTCAACATGTTGTACACAATACATGTCCTTCCAATCTTTGACATGGTCTGTGGACTTAAGGAGCATGAAAGTTATCTTCTCGTTTTTGGAAAAAAAAATGAACAGGGTCATAACCATATAGTAGACTTAACCATTTCTCCAATGCATCTACATCTATCTTGCTTTCCAACAAAGGAATAAATTATACATTGAAGGGCATCATACCTCCAAATTGATTGTTTGTCAAAGGTGACTCCACCGTCATTGGAATTCATAGAAGGATCTAAGCAAATCCATCATCTTAATCATATGTCACCCGAAGGCTTCCTTGAGAAATGTCTTAATATGATCCCCTCCTTCATCATATTTTTTTTCATCCACCATGGGAGGCCACTTGGGTTGGAGATGAAAGTTTTCACTAGGCTATATTAGTTTGAGCCTAAATCCTTATATTATTACCTTTTTAGGACATGCATGGAAATAAAACAAAGAAAAGATTGCTCTAGTACCATTGATCCAAATTATGTTGAGAACAAACTGAAGATACCATTAACAAGTAAAATAACACAAAGATATTGCAAAGAGCACATTAATATAGTGAAACCTGAACTTTATTGATGAATGGAATAGTGAAAACAAACAAGATGTAAAGCAATAAAAGTTGGTTAGGATGGTGGTAGCTTGTCTCTAGGAATAGATGTAATGGCTACACTCATTCACAAATCCCCTCATAAGAGACTGGAACTAATTTTTAACATAAATTCTAAAACCCTAGGATGCAAAAACCTTAAGATCCAAAACCCCAACCCTGAGAGATGAGGTGGCAAAAAGAATGTGAACCTTAAGGAGCCTACTTGATACATCAACTTCTTGGGATTATAAATTTTGCATAGAAACTCCATTTAGGGTGTTTCTTGGACTATTACATAGCTTATTTCAATCTCCATTTTTTTGTCGAGTTTGGAAATCAAATATTAGCATGTTGTGTCAATCATTAGAAAAGCATGGGAACTACCCAAAAAATGCACTAGAATCTTGCCAAACTGCTATAAAATGGAGAGGTGTGGGATAATTTCAAATTTAGTGGCATACTTGGATGGCCACTTGTATCCCTTTGGATCAGAAAGCTTGGGGAAAAGTGATGGAAAACCTTCACAACTTTGCTCAGATTACTTATGGAGGATACAAAACACTTTTCAAATTCACAAATTCCAGTTGCATATCATAGTAGTGAGACTATGTTTGTTTGTGCACCCATGGGAGTTGTTTATGTTGTATCGATGGAGCCTTGGCAGCATAAGTGTCATCAACATGCTCATCATCTTCCTTGAATATAATTGTTGGAGGACCATATGTGATATGTATCTCACCAAAGATGAGTTTGAAGCAACATCAATGTTTGTGACAATATAGATGAGTTGTCGTCATATTATGTTTTTGCATGGGATAAAACAATATCACAATTATCTTAGTCATTTCTATTAACATTGTTTAATCATCTTCAATTAATAGTACACTTAGTTCCTCATTAACTAATTTGTTGTGTGATTCATTTGATGAACTATTAATGTTGCAGAGAGATGTGGATGGAGAAAGTGAGTTAACAAGTGGCGATGAAGGAGAAGGAATGTGGGATCAAAGTGTTAATGTGACTCCACTCAAGTGAGAAAAGCAAGAATGCACATTGAATTGAAGTAAACAAGGAGGAGTCCAAAGTGTATTATCGAGCACAGGGGAAGACTCATTTGTTAAGAAAGCTCTCGGCTCGAAGAAGTAATGGAGTAGAGATGATTAAAGTGAAGAAGATGATAGATATCACTTCCAACTAAGCAACAAATGCAAAGACAAACACAATTTCTAGTCAAATGTGAATGTGAGGAATGCTCAAAAGTCAAAGTGATTGAAGTATGAGTGTATGTTATCGAGTGTCATGCAGGGTTTTTGATGAGTCTTACTAGTGTGAGTAATATTGCAATTTCTCAATTTTATATAGTTATTATTCCCATGACTAACTTGAATAGTTGAAAGGAGAATAAGACGAAGCTTGTAACAGGTTAATAACTACAAGATCAAGAGTCATCTAGGAGCCTAAGAGTCACCTAGGGTAGATAAAGAGTCATAGAAGTTGGAATTCCAAGGACTAAAAATAAAATTATAAATAGAACCATTTGCTTCAAGCAAATGTTTTTTGTTTTTGATGATTATCTTCATGTTAATAAATAGATTGTTGTTCACCGCTTCTTAACCATCTTGGAGAGAAATACACCATAAACACCTTTGGATGAGAGCAACTTCCAAGATATAGCCCAAAACATATGTTATCAGCACATAAAGATAAGGGGCCAAAGGACACCCCTACTGAATAGACCAACGGATTTGTTCACCAAGACAAAGGAAATATGGGGGTCCTTTTGTTTGTGTGATATCATTTCAACTCTGCACCAATTTCAAATTTCCAACACATTTATTTTCTGGAGTATTTGGTATGCATGATATTTGGTTGTAGGTTTGGTTAGGTCGTAAATTCCTAGCAATTGTGTAGGTTGGGATTTAGCTAGACATCTCATTTAGATTTGGAGGACTTAGAACACCTGTATTGTTGGTCTACCATGCCTTCAATTATAATGGCTGAGAAAGAAAGGTACTTTCCTTGGCGTGAACTTTAGGATATAAATGCATGCTCTTCTCAAATTGGCCCACCGTCACAAATATTGTTAGGCTTATTTTGTGGGAGGATGTGTTCAAGAACATTGATATGCCATGATCAATATGGTGTGATTGGGATTGGAGTTCTGGGTGCCCACTTGTTTTAGTGTGATTCATGTAATTTTTACTCCATTATGCCTTAGCACCACAAATTTGGTATTGCACTTAATGCATGGTGGGTGCCTTTAGATGTTAAGGATTGGTGGGTTTCGTAGTTGCATAATGTTTGGTCATTGTAGGTTTCATATAAGTTACATGTGTTTACATGGTTTGTTATCTATAGGGCCTTCCATTTAAGGCATGGTTGGTTAAAAAAGGTCTCTCTTATGGTCGTTTCCCTATTTATAACCATTGCAAAATGGTGCAAAATATGTTGTGGGATTGTTTTTTCACCGAGCATTGTTTGGATCATGTCCAGACACAACATTTAACTCTTCTTTAGGGGGGAGTTCAATGGCATCCAGTTTTGTTTAGTGACTCCATGTCTTTGGTTCACTCTTGTTTTAGTGACATTTGGCACTATATGAGGATTTCTACATTGTTTGTCCTTTCAAAAATTCATTGTAAGTGTGTTTTTGATAATGATATTAACACTTTGTCTACTTTCTATCATACATGGAGGGATGAGGTAAGCATTAAATGGTTGGATAAAAGTTTATTTCTTGTCAAAGGTGTCAAGTTGTTGGAGCTTGATGAATATTCAAACTTTATTTATGCTTTAGTAGCATCGAGGAGGAGGATATAAATGCCATTGTATATACCCTTTTGCTATTATATTACTTTGTTGATGTAAATATATTTATGTGAATACAAGAAGTATCATTTCAAACAAAATAAAAAAAAATAAGGAGATCATTGCTAGCTAGCATGCTTATACTCTCATAGAATTGTGATTGGTTGTGGACTATTCTCTCCTTTCCTTGTTCTCCTAGTGCTTCTGGGTGTGAGAAGTCTGACTTGTGGAGTATTCTCTTTATAGTATTTTTTGTTCTCACTGATCTTATGCTTGCTGACAACTAACATGGATCATGGAGTGATCCGGATTTATTTTCCGAACGAAATGAAAGCAGAGAAATTACAACGAAATACTCATGAAATTTGCCAGAAATAGAGAAATACAACAATACTTGATTTCTATTAATGAAAGAATTGTAAAGAGATTGTAAAAATACAGAGTGTCGGACTCACTAGAATGGTGGTAGCTTTATCTCTGAGAAGAGATGTGAAGGCTACGCTCATTCGCAAGAAGATGATTACAATGAGGCTCTGAAGGCATTTTTTATGATAAACAGGAATGCCAAAACTCTAGACATCCAAAAACCTAACCCTAGGAGATGAAACACCAAAAGTCATGTGGGCCATGTTTGGGTAAGTTAGTACATTAATGTCCCAGGGTCATAATTTTTTCATACGATCTTTGTTTTAAGCGCGTTATAGCCCATTGGAAAGGTGTTTTTGAGAACTACACATTACACCATCAAACTCTGACTTCGTCTACAGTTTGACTGTGGTGAGCCAAAAAAAAAAAACTATTTAGGGGCACAAAATGGCCCTGGAAGTATAACAATATGTGTTAACATGAAAACATACAAAATAAGCCAGTTGGATTAGGTGGGAGGCCACCAGTATCCACCTAGAAGATGTGTAGGGCTTTAGACAACCCCATAAGTGTATAACCCACAATTCCAAAGAAGTACAGAAGAATGTGTTGTATTAAAAACTAACAAGAGGAGTCAGTTAGAACAGGTGGGTGGCCACCAATATCCACTTGGATCAATCCTCCCCCCTTAGGAAGCAATGGCCTCCATTGCATTGAGTGCCCAGGGAAGAGGGGAAATCATTTCATGAATCTTAAGCTTAGTAAGTTGTGTGCCTTGTTGGAGAAGTTGTGCTTCTTGGCTTGTGGAAGATTGTTACAAACCTGTTGTTGGAGGGGTTGAATATGTTCCACCAACATGTTGTCTCTAGGTTGGATGGGGAAATGTGTAGGCACCATTTTAGGTGAAGAAACAATATCTTTTGTCTCTTCGACAATATGTTTTTGTTGGATAGAAGGTGCTGAGGTTGCAGTGGTTGTAGTGGTATTTTGTACATCCTTTGAACAGACTATGAAGAGGATGAATTTTGCAGTATGAGAGATTACCTTGTGGTGTTTTTTTGGTGGAATAGTAGTCGGAACTACCTCTGGTATCCTGTAGAGCTAACCTCCCAGAGTAATAATGACACTGCGGGGTCTAGACTCAAACAGCATGACGTTTCCACATATATGGTTAGCCCAAAACAACATTACAGAAATCAAGAGGGGAAATATCACAAAGTACCTCATCCTTGAATGGATGGATGCCATAGGATAGGCGACATTGTTGGTTGACGCGAAGATCTTGTCCCTGGTGAAGCCACCCGATGTTGTATGGCTATGGGTGTGGTGTTGTCGACAACCCAAACTATTTGATGACCTTAGATGAGATGAGGTTCTTCTAGCTGTCGTTATCAACATTGAAATCCAATGGGGTCCCCTTCACCCACATCTATGAATGGAAGAGGCGCTCCCCCTCTTCGGGATCTATTGGTTCTTCTAGCTGAATTGTTGTGGTCGTGACAGTAGAAATGGGGTCTGTGTTGATGATCTGTCTGCTTTCAATATTTTTTGGATCAGATTCCAAATCCAAGTTCAGCTTCGTGTCTTTGACCTCGGCCACCAATGACTGTTTTGAGCGACATTCATCGATGTTGTGCCAGGGGATTTTGTGGAAGTCACACCACTTCCCAGTGTCATTCTTTATCTTTACTTTACCCTTTTTGTCATGTCTCTTAGACTGGTAGTCTAGAGGATGTTGGTTAGGGTCATCTTTACCATGCTTTGGTTGTTTCAAATTTGCAGACCTAAATTCCCATTTATTTTGTTGCCTAGATTTATGCTTGATTTTGACAGCATATCGATAAGTAGCTCCCAATGATGAGATGTTTAGGAAATCCATTTCGGTTTGGATGTACCTATGCAGAGCCACACGGTATTTCAGAACTAGATGTCGCTTGGAGTCTTTGATACCCAACTTGGTGCGCAAGGTATGGAAAGTATTTGTGAACTCCAACACTATTTTCCTCTTCTCTTGCCGCAGTGTGGTCCATCTCATGTACTGGTCTTCATAGTTATCAACATGATAGTATTGTTCTTTGACCGTATCCACAAAAAAATCCCAAGTGGGCTTGGCCCCATATATTCCAGATTCATTTGTGGAATTTTGCTCCCAGTAAGTTTCCCACCAATGTTTGACATGGGGGAGATCCTTGAGGAGTGCGAAGGTGATCTTTTCCCTGTCGAAAAAAATTTGAACAGAGAAATGACCTTCTAATAAATTTAACCATTTTTCTAGGGAAATTGCATCTATCTGACCTTCAAATATGGGAATATCAAAATTAACTTGTACCTTGAAGGGAGAGGTTCCTCCAAAATGGTCGCCTGATGAAGATGCGCCTATTGTTATCGGTAGATGTTGAAGAATGTGTGCAAAATTCTCCATCATTTTGTCCCTCTTTCGCGCGAGAGCTTGCTCAAGAAACAGGTTAATAGAATATTTTGCCCCGCCGTATTTCTTTTATTCTGCCATCAAGGGTTTCTTGGGTGTGCGAGAGTGATTGTCCTCAAGAGAGACAAACTCAAAACCCAACTGGCTATACTCGGACCTCGTCGAGGACATGCGCTGAAAAACGATCAAGAGTAGCCTGCTCTGATACCAATGATTCGGATTTATTTTCGGAACGAAATGAAAGCAGAGAAATTACAACAAAAAACTCATGAAAATTGCCAGAAACAGAGAAGACAACAATACTTGATTTCTATTAATGAAAGAATTGTAAAGAGACTATAAAAATATAGAGTGTCAGACTCGCTAGAATGGTGGACTCTTTAACTCTGAGAAGAGATGTGATGGCTACGCTCATTCGCAAAAAGATGATTACAATGAGGCTTTGAAGGCAGTTTTATGCTAAATAGGAATGCCAAAACCCTAGACATCCAAAAACCTATCCCTAAGAGATGAAACGTCAAAAGTCATGTGGGCCCTGTTTGGGTAAGTTAGTACATTAACTTCCCGAGGTCGTAACTTTCACATATGATCTTTGTTTTAGGTGCGTGATAGCCCGTTGGAAAGGTTTTTTCGAAAACTACACATTACGCTATCAAACTCTAACTTTGTCTATAGTTTGACTGTGGCGAGCCAAAAAAACATTGCTTAGGGGCCCAAAATGGCCCTGGAAGTAGAGCAAGATGTGCTAACATGAAACATACAAAATAAGCCCACTGGATTAGGTGGGAGGCCACTGATATCAACCTGGAAGATGTGTAGGGCTTCAGACATCCCCGGAAGTGTAGAACCCACAATTAAAAAGAAGTACAGAAGAACGTGTTGTACTAAAAACTAACAAGAAGAGCCAGTTGGAACAGGTGGGTGGCCACCAATATCTACCTGGATCATGGAGCTTCTCAATAGCTTATGGACTATTCTCAGTTACTACAAGTTTCTAATCTTTCACATTCTTTAATTGATGAGTTATTCCACCTATCACTATATGTTTAATCGTGTTTCATTTCAGAATGGTTACTAATTGGTTTTGTGATGGAGAAGTGCTCTTAGAAATTATATCATTTCACTTCAAGAGGGAGTTGGGAGGGTTCGATTCAGGTTTGATTTTGATAGTAGTGGTGGAATATTCTCTTTATTATTAGTTTTTAAGCCCTAGAAAAATCCCCATAATATGTATAAAACCCCTTATTGTGCCCTAGATATTGAATTATTACATTTATAGTAGGTCGGCTAGAACCCTTATTTGCACCCTTTCATTATAATTGTAACCCTTTGTCTCATGTATGTGTGTGTGTGTGTGTGTGTGTGTGTGTGTGTGTGTGTGTGTGTGTGTGTGTGTGTGTGTGTGTGTGTCAAGGAGATCTAGTATTAGGATCATCTTATCTCATCTCATATTGTGTTCTAAAGTTTATATATTGTAAAGGAGGTTTCCCACTCGAAGTGGACTGAATTTTATTGATTTCTTATCATTTTTAAAGCGTTGGGTCATAACATTTGATATAAGAGCTCAAGGTCTTCGGGTTTCGTTGTTGCATTTGAGACACCTTGGAATTTTCGTTATAACATTTTTTATACAAATTTTCAAAAGGAAGACCTTGGAGGATATTTACAAGATGGATCAAATTACTTGGGGTTAATATTCCAGCTCCTGAGGCTTTATAATTTTAGAGATATAGCATGTGCAAGCTCGGGTTCTCGAATCATCTTGAATTTAGTCATTGCGGAATTTTTGCTATAAAATGTTTTTTGTGACGTTTCAAACCTTGAAACTTGGAGTCTATTCATATTAATTAGCAAGGTATCTGTGATAAATATTTCACCTCTGGGTCATCCTACTTTTGTAGATACACCCTGTGTAAGATAGGGTAGCTGACTAGTCATATTAACTAGTCTCAAACAGGTGTTTCAGGTAAAACAATGATATCTTATTCAGTGAGTATCCAAATTAAGTGATATCAGTTGCATTGGATAGTGGACAATATTTAGTATTTATGGTGCAAGTTTCAGAATCTAATATTATATATTGTGCTCTTGGAATGCTTTACAAGTACGCTCTCCTGTAAGGGCCAAAAATCAGCAAGGTGTGGGGAAGTTACCATAACCTCCACTTGGCACATCCAATTTTGATCAGACCTTTGGCATTGCAGAGAGGAAATATCATAGAACTATAGAACAAAATTTCAGACCCATAAGGACCAAAATTTTAGAGATACACCAAAAGGAAGGCCAACCAAGAGGACAAACTCCAAATTAGGGGTTTTAAAGGTACGTAACTTACAATTGGCATAATTATTTTTGGAATATTTGTTTCGGGTGATTTGAAAATGTGATAAATACATAATAGAGGAGTATTATTATTATTACTCCATATGGGTCCCAAAAGGTGAAAACACCTATTAAATCTCCAGAAGTCTCATCTATGACTCAAGAAGAAAATGAGGACATACATAACAGGTTGTCCAAATTAGAGGAATAAATTAAGAATTTGAGTGAAAAGTCTAATAATTGGGTAAACTCACAAAGAAAAATTCAATTAATGGAAGGGAAGATGGATTGCATGGAAAACAATATGGAGGGTATGAAAAACAAGATGGATGATATGGAAAATAAGATGGAAGAAAACAAGAATGACAGAAAAAGAGAAATACAAAATTCCATGAAGGAAATGGAAAATATGTCTTCCCTAATCTTTCAAGCTATAGAATTGAGATTCCCTAAAGGAGACATCAAAATGGAATGGACTCATGAAAATAAAGGTAGTACTCATGTTGAACAAACTTCCAATAATAATCCATTTAGTGAATCTAACTCTAATAGTGGAGTTAATTCTGGTGGGGGTCCTAAATTCAACTTTCCCAAAATTGAATTAAAGAAGTTTGATGGTAAAGAGGTATTTATTTGGGTGAACCAAATAGAGAAATATTTTGAACTACATAATATTATGGATGATAAGAAAAGGATTCACATAACAACCTTGAACTTTGAGATAAAACCATATCAATGGTATCAATGGATAGTGAAAAGGAAGCCCCCTTTATATCACTACACTTGGGGTTTATTTACAAGAGACTTAGAAGCACAATATGGGAAATTTTGGGAACAAGATTACTTCAGTCAATTGACAAGAATCAAGGAGTTAGGTGATATTGAAGAATATAATTCAAAATTCATGGTATTGGCCACAAGGGTGGATAACCTAAGTGATGAACACTTGCTGGAAGCTTACATGGGTAGATTAAAAGAAAACATTAAACATGAACTTTTCTTAAGACAACCTACAACTATTATGGAAGCTATGCAAAATCATCGCCATATTCATGCCAAAAATAAGGCTACACACAAGTATAGCATTGGAGGCAGAGATCGTTTTGGGGGTCATAAGACAACCATATCCCAACCAACAAGGTTGACACCTCAACAAATGGATGGAAGAAGAGAAAAAGGACTATGTTTCAATTGTGACAACAAGTACAATAATGGGCATAAATGCGGTGAGAAAAAATTATTCTACATAGACTATGAAGAGTAAGAAGATAGTGTACCTAAACCAACAAGGTTGACACCTCAACAAATGGATGAACTAAGAGAAAAAGGATTGTGTTTCAATTATGACAGCAAGTACAGTAAAAGGCATAAATGTGGTGAGAATAAATTATTCTACATAGATTGTGAAGAGGAAGAAGATCAAGAATTGGAATCGTCACAAGACCCAAATCTAGAAGAGACTACTCCAACAATATCTTGTCATGCTTTGGCCAACATAGTTACTCTACAAACCCTCAAGATACAAGGATACATACAAAAAATAAAAAGGTAACAATATTGATT
>ML795164.1:193516-241735 GCA_009831015.1 Picea engelmannii
CTCTTTTAATAAAGTACTTTTCAAAGCAATATTCCATGGTCGATTTATCCCACAAATGTTGAAGTGAGGTCATATGTTCAACCTCTTCCCATACTTGTCTTGAGTAGGGGCATTTTAAAAATAAATGTAAGGAAGTTTCCTCACGACTTCTATAAAGGATGCAAATGCTTGGACCTACTTTATTTATTTTTTGAAGTTTATCCCAAGTTAAAACCTTATTATTGAGAACAAGCCAAAGGAAAAGAGTGCACTTTGGAGGTGCCTTAACCTTCCATAACTTCTTCCACCAACAACAAACTTATAATACCTTAGGTGATTGTAAAGCTATGTATCCAAGTTTGGGAGTATAAAAACTTCTAGTTTTTTTATCAGCCCAACCAATTTCATCATATCCATCCCTTAGTCTTGTAGAAATTTCAATACAAATTATGTATTGCCTGGATTCTCCTAATCTAACAATTATATGCCACTGTTAAATACAAAATCGCTTCTATAAATATTCTTGCGGAATTTAAAACACGATCGCCAATTGCAATATCAAGAAGAAAGATCAATCGCACATAACACATATGTTTTACTGGGAAAGCATAAAGCTAAAAACCCCACTATCATATATTATGTATATCATGGATCATGAAACAATCTCATACAAAACTCTAATCCAAGAGCTCTCAGTACAATAACAATCGTCTCACATTGTCATACAAAAATTAGTGAATACATGTGCCAATTCTCTGCCTCCAGACAGCCTGCCTCCTTTGCGCAATCCCTGCAATGAAAACCCTACAAATGAATTCAAAATCCTATTGCCTAGGCTGCGCATTGCTCATGGGCACATTCACTGTGTGTGATTTCATGAGTGCACTTCACTCAAATCACAATTGATATCCAAACTATCCCTTTCACCTGTTATCTCAACTGGGTCTCCACTGGATTTGACATGCATGTAGTTAACACTGGCAAATCTTCAGTTGCAAGTGAGATCACTGATTGTGAATTAATTAATAATTAATTCACTGAACTCTCACTAGTGTAAGTTCAGTTACAACTAGTACAACTGAGCTTAAATCACTTAACTGAGTTAAACTACTTCATAACTCACATAACTACACTTATAACTCTGTTACAACTTCAAGTCACTTAGTTACAAATAATTCGACTTCCATGTCCCACCAATCAACCTTTGAACTCGAATTTCCTATAGCTAACTTAATTGCCATTTCAGTTAACTATTTTCAAGTAATTATGAGATAATAGATTAATATTTATTGTCCAATTTATTTAAGGGAAAAATAAATTAGACACTCATTTCTCATTGACTTTTCAACACTCCCTCTCAACAAGAAAGGGATTATCCTTCACCCCAATCATGTCTCTATGGTATTCGAATTTGCTCCTGGTGAGCACCTCCGTCAGAATGTTTGCATCCTGATCTTCCATAGGAATGTACTGAAGCAACATGATCTTTCGATACACACAATCTCTGAGATGATGATACTGAATATCTATATGCTTAGATCTATCATGAAAAACAAGATTAATCGAGAATTTAATGCAACTCTGATTATCACAATGAATCACTATCGGATCTAAATGAGAACCAAATAAACCAACCAAGATCTTTCTCATCCAGATAGCCTCACATGCAGCTTGACTCGCTGCCATGTATTCCGCTTCCGCTGAACTGAATGCCACAGATCTTTGTTTCCTACTGTACCAAGAAACAGTTGTAGATCTGATACTAAATATCCCCCCTAATGTTCTCTTTTTGTCCGTTGGGCTGCCCGCCCAATCTGCATCCGTGAAGCCATGCAACTTCACCTTATCCGTCTGTCTATACCATAAGCCATACTTAGATGTGCCCCTCAGGTATCTCAGGACATGCTTACCCGCCTTCCAAAAGAGCTTGGTAGGATTAACCATTGCTTGACTCAGTTAGTTAACCGCATATCAAATGTCTGGTCTCGTGTTCACTAGATACATTAGCGAACCCACTAACTTTCGATAGACAGTAGCATCCACTACCTCTCCAGAAGTAGCATCCTCTTTCCTCTAGTTTCCTCAAAGAGGAGTATCCATGGGTTTGCAGCCCTCCATGTGAAAATTACCCAGTATCTCCCTTGCATACTTGCCTCGAGACATAATAAGTTCACCATCTCACTGCAATATTTCCAATCCAAGGAAGTAATGAAGGAGGCCCAAATCCTTCATCTTGAACTCCTTTGCAAGGTCCTCCTTGCATGAGTGTATCAGTTTCTCATCACTAGTCAGTATTAAATCATCAACATAAAGAACAGTGATTAAAAGCTTACCCTCTACCATAATTTGGTATAGGTTTGCATTCGCTTTACTTTTGGTGAAGCCCAGTCCGGTGAAATAGTTGTCTATCCGAGTGTACCAAGCACGGGGTGGTTTCTTCAGCCCATACAACTCTCTCTTGAGTCTGCACACATGTGACTCCCTGTCAAAGGTCTCAAAACCTTCTAGTTGCTCAATGTACACTTCTTCCTCAATGATCCCATTGAGAAACACAGTTTTTACATCCATCTGATGAATGCGCTAGCCCATCTGCGCTGAGAGTGCAAAGATGGATCTTATGGAAGAGTACCTTGCAACAGGTGCAAAGGTCTCATCATAATCTATCCCCTTAATCTATGAGAAGCCCGGGGCCACAAACCTAGCCTTGTATTTCTCCACACTCCCATCAGAAGCTTTCTTTACCTTGTAGATCCATCTCGAACCTACCACTGATTTGTCGACCAGTCTTAGGACAATTTTCCATGCACTATTTTTTACAATGGAGTCATACTCCTCCACCGTAGCATCAACCCAAGTGGGATCCTGCACTGCTTCCTGAAAGGAAGATGGTTCAGTCACAATACATTTGCTCATGAGATCCATGTATCCAATAAATCGATCAGGAGACTGTCTCTGTCTGCATTGTGAAGTAGGGGCTCCTACATTCTATGTAGCATCTAGTCTTAATCTATCAGCTTTCGTGGTGTGCTTTCTGCCATTTCTGATGGATGGCTCTGCATGAGTGGTTTCCTCCACTCCACGAACCTCCTCATGTGGCTAATCCACATATTGAGACTCATCTTTGGGAACCAATAGTTCCTCCTCTACATGCAAGTCTAGCTCCCTCTCAAGCGACAACCGCATGGCTTTCCCCTCATCGAATTTTATATCCCATCGCATAACAATCATCTTACTATTAGGCAAATACACACAATAATTATGGGGTGTGTCTGTGTACCCCATAAATATCCCAAATTCAGCAGTCGGTTCCAGCTTCTTCCTGGCATCCTTGATCACATGCACATAAATAGATGAGCCAAAAATCTTAAAATGAGAAACATCAGATTTCTTACCAGTGAAAGCTTCTTCAAGTGTACTCATGCCAAGTACTCTATGAGGACAACGATTTTTCACATAAACCGTAGTGTTGCATGCTTCAGCCCACAAATGCATTGGTAGGCCCTAATCATGCAACATCTCTCGTGTTGCACCCACGATCATTCTGTTCTTCCTCTTCGCGACCCCATTTTGTTGTGGGTTATGAGGCGCTATGAGTTCTCTTCGAATTATTTATTTGCTGTAGAAGTCTTTGAATTTGTTAGAGATGTATTCTCCACCATTATCGCTCCTAAGAGCCTTCACTTGCTTCCCCGACTCTTTCTCCACCAATGTTTTAAAGTTATAGAACTTTGAGAATGTTTGATCCTTCTTCTCCATGAAGAAGATCCAACATTTACGAGAAAAAACATCAAAAAAAATAACATAATACTTATGTTTTGTTGTTAAAGCAATCGAGAATGGTCCACACACGTCTATGTGAACTCTCTCCAGGATCACCAAAGCACGGTTCTCCTTTTCATGAAAGGTGGACTTTACATACTTCCCCATGGTGCAACCCTTACACTGATCTAACTGAGCAAGTGTTCCCATTGAAGTCCAGTAGATATTTGTTGCATGATCTTCAAGGCTCCATGATGAAAATGGCCCAATTGCCTGTGCCATAATTTGCCCTCATCCCGGCTCACCACTTTTTTTGCCTTGCCCATCATGGTAGCGTAGCCATCTACCTCCAACATGTAGAGATTCTTAACTCGAATACCTATCCTCTTGACTTGACCCGTTGTTTTATGTCACAGAAAATCCTTTCTACCGCTGAAAACAACGTCATAGCCTCTGTCCTCCAACATTGTGATTGAGACCAGGTTTTTCTTCAGACCTAGAACATGCATAACATTTTTCAGTTGAAATGGTTTACCTGACTCCCTCTAAAAAGTAATGGTAACAATGCTAGTCGCACTGTATCGTTGATCGTCGCCCATCTCTATATGCATTTTGAGATCTCTCTCCTCCAAGTCACTGAAAAAGTCCTTATCTCCCGTCATGTGGAAGGAAGCACCACTATCCAAATACCACACCGATCCCAATGCACTTGAAGCCATGCATGTGATCAAAGAGAAGTCAAATTCAAACTGGGAGGCAAGGGCCTCACCAACTGCAGCTCCAACAACCTTCTTGTTCTTCTTCTTCTACGGATAGTTAGTAGCGAGATGTTCATGTTCGTGACAGTGAAAACACTTCATTTTGGACAAATCCATCTTCTTGCCTTTAGACTCGGATTTTGAATGGAATTTCTTTCCCTTCCCTCTCCTTACCTTGGCAGCCAAAGCACAAATCTCTTCATCATCATTATTTGATGACGATCCATCTCTAGTGTTCTGCCTGAACTCCTCCTGCACTAGATCCAACCATAGTCGTTCCCAATCTGGTAATTTTTCCCTTCCATTGATAGAGTCTTGATAACCGTGCCGACTCTTGGGAAGTCCTAGAAGAGCCAAGCTCACCAAATCATCATCCGCGACTATTATTCCCACACTCCCCAGCTCATCCCGACATTGCACAAATTTCATGAGATATTTTGGAATGGAGTCGCCCTTCTCCATCTTGATCTTCCTGAGTTTATCTTTGAGCGCCAATTTCCTATGGTCGTTGTTGTTTTGGAATAGATCCGTCAAAGTCTTCCACATTGCATATGGTGTGAATTTCCCATGGAGGATTGAGACAATGTGGTCTCGTACTCCCTCCAACAAGATCCTCCTCGCCTTTGCCACTTTCTTTTGCCATGCATCAAGATTTGCAGCATCTGGCATAGGAACATCTTTGTCAATGAATTCCTTCAAGCCATTGTCTTCGAGTACTGCCTCCATCTTGTCCTTCCAAGCAATGTAGTTTGAGCTTCCCTCGAGTGCATACTCTAACCTCAAGCCATTAAAATCCATTTCGATCTTGAATCAGTTGTAGCACCAAGAAATTCTTTCTGCAAATTTGAATTCTATCCAATCACAAACTCAGCTTCCGCAATCTTCTGTGCTCTGATACCATGTAGAAATTTCAATGCAAATTATGTATTGCCTGGATTCTCCTGATCTAACAATTATATGCCATTTTTAAATACAGAATCGCTTCTACAAATATTCTTGCGGAATTTAAAACATGATCGCCAATTGCAATATCAAGAAGAAAGATCAATCGCACATAACACAGATGTTTTACCGGAAAAGCATAAAGCTAAAAACCCCACTATCATATATTATGTATATCATGGATCATGAAACAATCTCATACAAAACTCTAATCCAAGATCTCTCAGTACAATAACAATCATCTCACACTGTCATACAAAAATTAGCAAATACATGTGCCAATTCTCTACCTCTAGACAGCCTGCCTCCTCTGCGCAATCCCTGTAATGAAAACCCTGCAAATGAATTCAAATTCCTCTTGCCTAGGCTGCGCATTGTTCATGGGAACATCCATTGTGTGTGTGATTGCATGAGTGCACTTCACTCAAATCACAATTGATAGCCAAACTATCCCTTTCACCTGTTATCTCATCTGGGTCTCCATTGGATCTAACATGCATGTAGTTAACACTGGTAAATCTTCAGTTGCATGTGAGAACATTGATTATGAGTTGATTAATAATTAATTCACTGAACTCTCACTAGTGTAAGTTCGATTACAACTAGTACAACTGAGATTAACTCACTTAACTAAGTTAAACTACTTCACAACTCACATAACTACACTTATAACTTTGTTACAACTTCAAGCCACTTAGTTACAACTAATTCGACTTCCATGTCCCACCAGTCAACCTTTGAACTCAAATTTCCTATAGCTAACTGATTTGTCATTTCAGTTAACTATTTTCAAGTAATTATGAGATAATAGACTAATATTTATTGTCCAATTTATTTAAGGGAAAAATAAATTAGACACACATTTCTTGTTGACTTTTCAACAAGTCTTACATGTGCCTTCTTAATCTCAACTAAAAATCCATCCCAACACCGAGCCCAAGTACCTTTTAAGCCCAAGTCTTGAGCTTGTAGTCAACCCTGCCTCCAAATTGAGGTAAGTAAAGGCTTATCAAATTTGTTCAATGTGCATCTTCCTTGTTCCTATAGCTAGAGGATTAAACCTTCTAGGAGGAAAATGCCTTCACCACATCCTGGAATCACATTAACACCTACTTTGACTCAAACCCTTGAACCAACTTTCCAAGCAAGGAACTAACCCATGATTTAAAAGGCTAAGGTCGAAGCTTTCCATTGGTTGTATACATGATCAATACTGTTTATTCTCCTCTCGATCCAGTCTATGATAGTGCCAGGGGAAACATATTTTTCAATTAGAATCCTTCTCCATGGACTGTCTCTAATCAAGAAATTTCAGATTGACTTAGCTGCTAGGGTTTATCGAAAAGGAAGATGTTCTTGATCCCCCAACCACCCTAATCCCTAGGTTAAGAAATTACCTTCCAGTTTGCAAATGGGATCCCTTATAATCACAACTACCTTTCCATGGATAGTTAAAACATGCATTCCCGACCCTCTCAAAAATATTTTTTGGAATATGAGCCAAAAGATACCAATAGACTGGAATGGATTCTAGTAGTGACTTGATGAGAACTAATCTACCTCCCCTCAAAATACAAGCATTACACCAAAAATTCACTCTTTTTTTAATCCTGGATAACAACCACATCCAGTCAACCTTTCCATGATTGTTAGGTTTGAGAGTATAGCATATGTACCTAATTCCATAATTCAAATCATGGGAGGGAAATGGAAAAGAATGCTCCAAATTGTTCCTTATGTGTGCCTCCACTTCATTCTAATACAAGGCAATTTTTTTATAATATTGGTTTTCATCCTCGTGGATAGACATGTAATGTACCTAGATTTTCAATCTCAGTCCCATCACAACAAAAATGAATTAGCCTGCTAAATATGAATTAAAAATGCCCCCATACATATAAAATCACCCAAGGGGCAGCAGGCCCATAATTTAACACGCATCTAACAACATATATTAAAACAAGAATGTAATTGTTTAATCAAACCAACAAATACACAACATTCAGATATTCATTTACATGACAAAATATTCATAATAAAAACAACAAAACACTTATTCATTAACAATTAACCAATTAGCTAGATACGACGGATGAACCTCCTAGACATAAGCATTGTTGTTGATTTTATCTCAACCCACCCTTGAGCTAAGGCTATGAGTCCACAAGGAGATATGGCCCTCTTGGTTGTACACCCTCCACATTCAACAGCCCCACACCCAGGTTCTACTCCAACAACAATTCCAATCCACCAACTCTCTTCCTCACATCCTACACAATCCAAGGAATGTAACCCCTTCACTGCTTTCATTCCATTGGGTTGTACCATTCATTTATCGTGGCTTCCAGTGCACTCAGTTGTCTAGGAATCTCACAACTGGGGACTCTAGGAACTCTTAGCTGCTGTAGGAATGCTCACAACAACCTTCACAAGCCTCTTGAGCCATTTCCTCAATGGGAAAACACACTACATGCATACAACCTATTTTACAAGCATATAGTCCACATTTCCAGCATAAACACAACCCAAAAATGGTTTCCTTCAAGCACAACATGGCTGGTCCTCTTCCCATCACTCAACTCCTCTCTTGTTGTCCAAAATATGCATGTAAAAATTGTCCACTTTCTACATGCTAATTTCCTTCCTCTCCCTTGCTTGCTTGACTCTCACTCTTCCCAAAAATGATTGTACTTTAGCCCTATGCTCCCAATAACTCTGGGATGTGACTTCTCACACCCACCCTCTTACATGAATTTAACGATTGTCTTTGGGGTCACTCAACATCAAATAGAAGTTTTACACACAATGATAATAAAAATATCCATGAATGTGGGTTTGGATTAATACCCATGAATGAAACCCCCCTTTGGCCCCTCTCTCTTGTGGAATCATAGCCCCCATCATTATTGTCTCTCTCGTATCACAACTGGTGATTATCATCTTTATTAATTATTTCAATGTTCATAATATACAATTTTCCCCTCGACCATATTAATCAATACGGGTTATTTGCCTAAACATATCGACTCACTAACCTAAATGAAATTTATACAATTACATTATAATTTGCGGGGATTAAAACTAGGGATGTTACATTCCCCTCCCCCTTGTTTTTGCACTATCCTCGGTGCACAACACCACCAAGTCTACATTCACTTTACAATTCCAACTCTCTGGCCATTAATCAACATATAGGTTCTTCAGCTTAATATCACATAGGTGTTCCGGCCTAAATATAAATACATAGGTGTGCTGACCCAAAAAAACATAAATACATAGGTGCTTCGGCTCCAAAACATAAATACATAACTCATTGACATTCTCCTATGACTATCTCTATTTCCACCAGCTCTCTTCCACACACTTTCCCAACCCAAGGAATGTACTCCTTCACTGCTCTTAGTCCATCAGGTTGTACCATTCTTAATGTGACCCCTTCACTGCTCTCATTCCATCGAGCTACACCATTTTAACAAGGTCTCTGGCACAAGTGATCGGAAATCTCACTACTATGATCTAAAAGGAACTCGTTGCTAGAAAGAACTACCAGGAAATAACCAACCACAACCTTGTTGTTGTAGTGAAACTCACACAGGAGTTCACTCCTCAGGCTTGACAACCTGGTTCTTTGACAGTGAAACTCCCACATAGGAGTTCACTCTTCATGCTTGACAACTTGCTTCTTCTTCAATCCTGACAACTTGCTTCTTCTTTTCTCTTCTCTTCTGGAGTTTTGCTTCCTTGGTTTACTCACCCTTTAGGCTCAAGCATCGCTTTCAATCTTACATAGTTCCTCAAGTGATCCATCATTTGCCAAGGTATTCTTGCAAAAAACAAATGCCAACTCATTGCTAGACTTCCACTAACAATCTACCCCATGTGGCAATCATCCCATCTGCATCATATGCATATAATCAATATGAGACATCATCATACAATTTTCAATTATCAATTTTTCAAATATGTTTTATTCAAGAAAATAAAATCTTCCAAGCATGAGTTTTCTGCTCATAATTATTTGGCTCTTGCAGCAGTAGGCATCATTCTTCCTTATGGGATTATATCCTTTCCATATCCAAGACCATTCTACCTGTAATTTTCTCAATTTTAACTTAGCCAAACAAACTACCAACAATTTTAAATTATAATTTTTCAAAACTATTTTATACAAGAAAATATTTTTTTCCAAGCATGAGATTTTTGCTCATAATTGTTTGGTTCTTGCAACTGTAGGTGTCAGTCTTCCTTATGGGCTTACACAATTTCCATATCCACGACCAATCTACCTGCAATTTTCTCAATTTTCACTCAACCAAACAAATAGTTAGCATTCATGCACATTTATAACCGTCCATGAAGTGATCTCAAAATTGTATCCTACCAACAATTCAATCATTTCCCGCCATTATTCACATTAAAAATGGAATTTAGCTATTAATCATATGGTCTAGAATGAAACTACCATTCACTGTACATGCATTATCTGCATACCAAGCTTTTCATAATGCAGTCAAATTTTACCAACAATTAAAACCAATGTGCCAATACCCATGGCCACATTTACACAATGCATCCTTCCATTGACTCCATAATATCATATATCTTTTTCATGTATTCCACCATGGTGAGTTGGAAAGCCTGGCCAATGCCTCAATATATTATTCAAACTCATCCCCATTTATATGTCTGATCATTTGGATTCCTTCCTCTTCAACCCATACACAACATTAGGAATATAATTCTCTTAGCACTCTTCAGTGTTGGCAAATAGGTTGTAGTCCAAACATGAGTTATATAGGGGAAGACCATTAAGCACTTGCATGGTGCTATAGCCTTTCCATTTCCAACCTCAACATGGTTTCACACATGGCCATCTCTAAAGGAATCCATTGCTATTGTAGAAGTATGTCTCTTGACTTGACTAGGTTATGATCTCATAACCAATATAACATAATATACAAGTAATTTATATATAAATGCATTCAAGAAGCAATAAAAATTTCATCCTCAAGGCCCTTTTCCTTTACACACCAATTCAAATTATTGGAAAATTTAGTTGAGGGAATTCTTACCTCAATTCCCTTCATCATTTATCTCTCGTAAAAAAAAACCCAAATGCATACCTGCATGGATTTGACCAGCATTTTACCATCCTCATTTGTCTTCATGTGAATGGTTGTTTATATGCAACAACATCATCAATATCTTCCATCATGTTATAATAATTTCCCTAGATACACAATCCATCATTAGTCATATTCAAATATCACATCATTATTGCATAGATATATATAACAAAAAAATACTCTCAATCTACAAGCATGCCACGAGCATGTCCGGGCATGTCCATATGCAGAAATGCACATTGATATGCATTAATAATTCAATCTCATCATGCCTACTCCATGCACATGTATTATATCCTTCTTATATGCATTATGCATCGTTTCCATTATGCACTCCAATGCATAACTATTTCAACTTTATTTATTTATTTTTGCTATTGTAGATGGTTGTCCTTGAATTCTTATAGACCCGTGCTACTATGCACTATCATTCTGCTCATCTGCGCACCACCGATCCCTATTCTAAACCTTCTAGCCAATATGCCTTATTGGAAACTGTCCTACTTAGGCAAACATGCCCCAACATTACACTACTGGAATTCTTCCCGCACACTAGAGTGAAGTAATTTTTCTATCATTCCACCTTCTAACGCTGCAATATTTTCTAACCTGCTTAACCCTTTAGAATTATAGCATCCGTTGCCCTTATCTCTAATTTTACATTGACCTTACTAAATTTAAAAATACTTCTCCTTACTACATATATCACTTTTCTTGCGAAGCCTCGTTCATTTGCCCAAGACTAAACTTCTTCTAATGGAATGCTATATTTTCCATTGATAATTATAAGTGAAATTGAACCTTCATTAATCTATCCTTCCTTTTACTTGCACCTTGCTTCCATTGCGCACTCTAATAACGTAAGTAGCTTTCTTGCTTTGGGTACTTTTAGATACCAGTAGCTAAGCCATAACTAGCAATTCCTTGTTCCTACATTCCTATGCTTGCACATAGAGATGACTCACCCAATCCATGAATCACACATCACCTCATGTGATCCTTTCTTTCCTCTTTCAACAAACCTTGCCACCTTTACTACATTTCTACCTTTAAGGCTATAGAGTCCTCCTTAACTCCTTGTGCATGAAAATGACATTTTCCACCTACTGGATTCATGCTTCATGCAAGAATTCCTTGTTGATATGACTTTGAAATTCATTTAGACTATGTTGTAGCTAAATATTAACCCTTATATGTTCTTTCATATTTCTTTGTTCTTTTTCCATTACCTGCTCTGTAGCCCATCACTCCCCTCTGCAATTCTTTGCCACCTCAATCAAATCTACAATCTTTGCCATGCTTCCCTATCCAATGGAACTTGGGATTAACCTCGAGCATACCCCACACAATCCTCATTTATGGAATCATATCCTCTTGCTAGCAATCCCTTCACATAACACTCCCTACTTGAGTGCTTCTATGTTAAACAACAATCCCTTATTGTTATTAAGACTCGGCTCCTTTTATTGCCAAGTAGTTGCACCTCCAAAATTTCCTCCACACCATTGTATAGGTATCATCATGAGCATCTGCATTGTTCTTTACCAAACACTCATCTTTGGCATGTACCTCTAACATCTGGAAATGTTTTTCCCAAATTGACTCGTTTTGGAAAACATTCACTTTGAGCAATTGTATGGCTCATAGAGTCCAATTGCCCTTTTTTCTATAGAATTATAACAAAACGGAATGCTTCTTGAGAGAATCTACTCCTTCTATCATGTTATCCCTTATATTACCTTTCCAATGGTTGTACTCATGCCTCATCTAATTTATGAGCTCCAAGTTATTGCTTCCTGAAATTTCCATTTCTGCTAAATTGTGTCCTTCAAGTCCACCAGTCACCTTCCTTATGATTCCTTGAGATTTATTCAACTCAAAACTAGATTCTAAGAGGATAATTGGATTCTAATACCCAATATCCTTCTAATGACTACTTTCTTTCCCAATTATGAGTAATGAGCAGAAAGTTATGGTCACTTGGATATTACCAATTTTACCCCTTTTGTGCACCTTTCTTACTGGTGCAAATAATCTCAAAACCAACTTTTTCCACTTACCAAGGTAAATATGTCGGGAACCAAGGAAACTTTTCTATGTGACATATATAATACTCTTAGAATGTCAAACCGATGCTCCAGTCAAAATCTGCAACGATCTGGAAATGATAACTTTGTCTTTTTCTGCACTTTTTCCTGGCCTAACAATTTTAGCTTTGCTTAAGCATCCCTACTCCAACGCCTTTGGAATTTTGGTAGAAGTCCAATTGGATATCTTCGTGACTGCCTTTTGAACAATTTGTCAAATTTTCACCTTCATCTTGGCTCTAGGCTAATAGTTATGGCCTGCAAAAGTTTTGATCATTTTCCATTTTTAGCCCTATATGCTACAAGTGTCTTCTTTCTCTTCTTGTGTTTTTTTATGTACCTAAATTTTAGATCTGGCTCCATCATTGTCTTCTAAGGTTCATGAGATTTCCATTGACTGCTCCTGTGCCCCAAAATGACTTCTAAGCAAGGAATTATGCCGTCTAGAAGTATATTGGTACTGAAATTTTACATTTCATTATTTCTGTCATAACTTGCTCATATTAGCTCTGTTTTGCGCTCGGAATAGCTCGTTGGAAAGCTCTCACTCAACTCTTTCATTTAAGCTACAAAGAATCTATGTTCCAATGGTTCACATATTTCTCGTGGTTTTGACTACCTGAAAATGTTGTTTAGCCCCTCAAAATGGCCACGCAAGTTAATGACCTTCAAAACTTGAAAAAAATTCACGGAATTTCATTGATTTTCCACTGCAACATACAATTAGATTCCACGTTTCATCCTTTAATTTGGCTGTGTCCTAATCCATCGACGTCCTCCATCATCCAAGCCTCCCTCAAGCCCGTGGGTTTTCCTTTGCAGTGTTTTTCTCGCGGGTTGTCAAAAGCACAAACCTAGGATTTACCCGTGAGCCATAACCTGCAAGCCTGGCATACTCTTCTTTGGGGATATTTCCCCTCGAGATGCAATTTAATATTGCTTTGTGTTCTTCTCACAACCCGTGACCTGCAAACCAATTAGATTCCTTTGTGCAAACTTCCTCTACGAAAAGTTCAAGTCAACACATCTTTATATTCTTCCGCAACCTGCAAGCCTTTGCATGTGACACTTTTCTCATGACATTTTCAAGTGGAAAGTCATTGAGTTTTTCTCCTGACACGCAAACATTTGTGTCCCTTTACCTTCGCAGACTCCTCCCATGACACCTTTCCCACAAACCTTTGCACAGGACACTTTTCTCGCGGCATTTTCAAGTGGCAGACTCTTCGGTTTTGTTCGCTACCTGCATCTTTCAACCCACTCTTGTGAGACCTTTATGCACAACTATTGACTTACTCTTTTCTGCCCAAGCCTGCGTCCAATTTGGACCATTTCTCTTCACTGTTTCAAATGATCTGGGTCGTTGATTCTTCAACTCAGCACTGCAACCCCTTGCCTTTCATCACCATGGATTTTGTTAGTCCACATCCCACTACAACCACGTCATCATTGTACAAAATTCTCAAAAATTTCGAAGTTATAAAATTTTGAAAACTTTTATAATTCTCCAAAAAAATTCCGTCAGTGCTATTAGAAATTTTACTCGCTCCAGAATTAATCTCAGTTGTCGATTGCCAAGATCAAATGTGGTTTGGGCCATTGCTTTCCCAACTTCTTCAATCACCATTAAAACTCAAAATCGACCTCCCCGAGCCACAATTAACTTTGCAACCTACAAATTTACGTCATTGCTCCTCTCTTTGACTATTTTGAGGCGGTTTTAAACTTGAATCTACTCACAATTTTTTGGGGGGGATTTCACTTTATTTCCACTATTTTCCCCAAATTCGTCACAATGAAACTCTACATCAACGAATTTATGTCGAAATTGTGCTGGCTCTTGACCCATAGAGGCTTGGTGTTGAACCTTGAGCTCTTATACCATACTGTAATGTACCTAGATTCCCAATCTGAGTCCTGTCACCGCAAAAATGACTTAGCCTACTAAATACAAATTAAAAATGCCCCCATACATATAAAATAACCAAAGGGACAATAGGCCCATAATTTAACATGTATCTAACAACATATATTAAAACAAGAATGCAAATGTTTATTTAAACTAGCAAACACACAACACTCAAATATTCATTTACACAATGAAATATTCATAATAAAAACAACATAACACTTATATGTTAATAATTAACCAACTAGTTGTGTATGAAGGATGAACCTCCCAACCATATGCATTGTTGTTCATTTTATCTCAACACCAAGCCACCCCCAAGCTGAGGCTACGAGTCCATAAGGATATCTGGCCCTCCTGGTTGTACACCCTCCACATTCAACAACCCCACACCCAAGTTCTACTCCAACAACAGTTCCAATCCACCAACTCTCTTCCCCACAACCTGCACAACCCAAGGAATGTACCCCCTTCTCTGCTCTTAGTCCATCGAGATGTACTATTCATTTATTAGGTCTTCCAATGCACTCAGTTGGCCAGGGATATCATAGTTGGGGACTCTAGGAACTCTTAGTTGCTCTAGGAGTGCTCACGACAGCCTTCACAAGCCTCTTGAGCCATTTCCTCAATAGGAAAACACACTACAGGCTTACAACCTATTTTATAGGCACACATGCTGCATTTCCAACATAAACACAGCCCAAAAGTGGCTTCCTTCAAGCACAACATGGTTGGTCCTCTTCCCAACACTATGCTCCTCTCTTGTTATACAAAATCTACATGTAAAAATTTTCCACTTTCTGCATACAAATTTCCTTCATCTCCCTTGCTTGCTTGACTCTCACTCTTTCCAAAGATGACTGTACTTTAGCCCCATGTTCCCAATAAATCTGGAATGTGATTTCTCACACCCACCCTCTTACATGAATTCAATGATTGTCTTTGGGGTCACTCAAGAACAAATAGAAGGTTTATACACAATGATAATAAAAATATTTAGGAATGTGGGTTTGGATTAGTACCCATGAATGAAACCCCCTTTTGTCCCCTCTTTCTCGTGGAATCATAGCTCACCCACCCCCGCCCATCGTTATCATCTTTATTAATCATTTAATTGTTCACAATATACAATTTGTCCCTCAACCATATTAATCAATATGTGCTCTTTGCCCAAACATATTGGCTCACCAGCCTAAATGACATTTATATAATTACGTTATCATTTGTGAGGATTAAAATCAGGGATGTTACAAGACAATAGAGTTCCAAAATCTCTTTCTAGTGTTGGCATTCCTCTTCAGAGCATCGATATAATACATGACATCATGTACAAATAGTAGATGAGTTAGTTATTCCCTCCTTCCAATTTTAATTCCCACGAGTTTACTTTGTCTTCTAGCTTCAAGAATAGCTCTACTTAGACCTTTCCCAACCATTAGGAAAAGGTATGGGGACGAAGGGAAACCCTGCCTGAGCCCCCTAGAAGGTTTAAAGAACTCAGAGCCAAAACCATTAATTAAAGCAACAAATGAAGAGGGTGTCACATAGTCCAGTATCCATTTAACCATGGGTATATCAAGCCAATTTGAATGAGAATAAGCCTCAGATATAGCGAAGACACCATGTCGTAGGCTTTAGAGAAGTCTAGATTGATAACTACTACATGAATCTAAGAAATTTTAATTGAGTACAATCCTTCTTGAGTAATGCCTATAGCCTCATGTATAAGTCTACCCTTTAGAAACCCAAATTGTTCATAAGAAATGACATTAAACAACAAGGGTTCGATTCTAACTGTTATCACCTTAGAGATAATTTTATAAAGGCAATTACACAGGGAAATGGGTTTGAATTCATCGAATGTATCAAGGCAATTGACCTAAGGAATCAGAGTTAAGAAGGTGGAGTTATAACTCCCTGAAATCTTTCCAATCTCCCTAATCTCCTCAACAACTCTTAGTAAATCATCTCCAAGAACATCAAAGAAGTCTATAAAAGATTATGCAGTCCACCCATCAAGACCAAGGATCTTATCATTTTGAAAACTATCGAGTATAAACATAAGTTCCTCCTTGGTCATTGGTCAATAAAGAATATTATTCTCATCTTCATTAACAAATATGGCAAAATATGACACAAACTTTAGCTCTACCATGTTCTTTAAAGATCTCCTTGAAGTGATGAACCCTTAGATTTGCCAATTCATGGAATCCTCAAACCTTGATGCCATCCATGTTTGTTAATTCCCAGATTGTTAAGTACCAAATATCCTAATACTAAATCACCACACAAGATCTAGAGAACAATATAGAAAATAAACACGTTATTACTATCAAACCCTTAGGATAGGGAAACACCTTACAAACGATCATTTTGAGGAATGGATCCACTCCTTATCACTTTCCTCTTCGAGGGGACAACCCCCTAATGAACTATGCTCCAAATACAATACTTCTCAACTTTCACATTACATTGTTCATATATCCTTATATAATACTACCAACCACCAAAGAACATTCTAGAGGAGGAATCTTCTAGAAGCGAAACCTTCCAGTAAGTCCTCTTACATTTATTACATTCACATTAAGACTTATTTATTAAAAGTGGCCTTCATACATAACAATACATCTCTACTGCTATTCCCCCTGGGTACCTCCCTAGGTACCCGATATTATTCCCTTGGCTACACTACATTCCACCCCCCTTATGAAAGTGTTGTCCTCAATGCTTGTTATGAGGGAGTACATCCATATACCAGGGTCTCATGGATAAGTGTGGACCATAATGCTGAAGTAGGCTAGAGAACCAGAGTCCCATGTAGATGTGATAACCACCATGTTGAAGTAGTCCAAACACCACTGAAAACATGGTTCCCATGTCCAAGTGCTCATATGAACTCCACGTTGTGTTAGGATATTTAGACACTTAGGGGTTATTTAAGATCTAATTGGTCTAATGTGTCGTTAGGTAAAAGTGTGTTTCTTAGTGTGTTTCTTTAGTATGCATTAGTATGCATTTGTAGTTAGGAAATCTGACGGTCTCGATATGTTCCCGACATAGAGTGATCCGACGGTTCATACTCTCCTCGATCTTAACAGCCATTGATCCATGGCTTAACACCCAATTAGTACATGATATCTATTTAAAAAGCATGTAGGGTCATTTGTCGATGATCGATTCTGAGAAACTCTCTTGTAAAATCTCTATGTAATCTTTTTCTTTTGCATTAATAAACTGCTCCAAGTGGTCGAGTTGGTTAGGGCCGTGGATGTTTCCCCGTAGGGGTTTTACCACATGAAAACATCAGTGTGTTGATCTTTGATCTGGTTATGTGAGTGGTTACTGAAGGTGTTCTTCCTCTATTGGAATACTTGTGTTGTCAAACATGGTATCAGAGCTTGTTTGAAGACTCACTCCTGTTGTAGATCGAGATCGTGAAGCCGGTTGTCTAATATATTTTTTTCTGTCATTTTCGTACATTCCTGGGCTAAGAGGACTATTCCATAGCATCCGGAGCGCTCATTTCATTCATAAACACTTTTTGTTTCACTCAAAAAGGTTTATGTTTGCCTAAGATACGACCATTTCAGTCAGATTCGGAGGTATAAAGCCTACATGCGTATTTTTTTTTAAAGCCTGCCCCGCGCCTTGTGCGATCTCGACAAATCAGAAACAGATAGGAAAATGTGCATCTTCTGAGTAACCTAATTGAGATCTAACTCTTGTTATCATCAAGAAGCGAAATTGTTTTATTGTGTGAAAATAGTTTTTTTAGCACGCTCTCCAAGGTCGTCAACAACAACAATCCTCTTCCTAAAAAACACAATATGTTTTGCTAGACTATTTGGTTAAAAGTTGTCTTATTAAGTAAGAGGTCTTGAGTTCAAGTCTTTTTTTTGTTACTTTTTTTGAAAAAGTTCATGCTCAAATTGTAAAGTGTATTTCACTTCAAGTATAAAAGTGAATCACTATAAGTAGCTTCAATATTTTATTTTAGAGTTATTTATTTTGCATGCAACTTTTTTTTATATAAAGTAACTTCATTGTAAAAATGATACCCACTTCTCTTTATAAAAGTGGGTCACTTTATAAAGCAACTTACACTATCATGTGGTCGTTTGGTTACCGTTTATGCCTTTTTTAAAAAGGGCATAACTCTCACATCCGAAGTTCGTTTTCAGTGTCGTTTTTTTTAAAACCGCATAACTTTTCAAGATCTTTCCATTCGGATCATCAGTTTTTAAATCCATATTATTTGCATATTTAATATGGCTTCTACAAGTAATCTCTTGCTTACCAGCAACAACTACTTCCAATGGACATTCCATGTGGAAGATTTATTAAGAAGTAAAGGCTTGTACCAGATTACCTTGGGAAAGGAAAAAGCACCCATTGATGATGATAAGAAATTCAAATGGGCTAATAAGAGTGACGAAGCATGTGGACTAATCAGAATGTCCATCTCTCATGATTTAAGGTTTCACCTTAAAGAAATTGATGGCCCCAATGAAACTTGGGAAAAGATCGAATATGTGTTTGGTAAACTCAATGTTATTCGAGCACAACAGTTAGAAAATCAAGTACTGACCTTAAGTCCAAGTGATTTTTCTTGCCTTGGAAACTATCTATCTAAGTTTAAAACACTCAGAATTTTATGTGAAGAATGTGAGATAGACATGGAGAAAAAGCGTTGCATCTATCTTATTATTTATAAGCTAGGTAGTGCATATTCTATGTTTGTATCTACCTTTTATGCTATGAGAGAGGCTCTAGGGAAAGCTTAACAAAAATCCACTCTTAATTCCTTTTGTGTTACTTTAATTAGAGAGGAAGATAGATTATACAACTTGGAGTGATCAACACTGCAAGTACCTCCAACAAAGCCTTAGTTGTCCAGCAGAAAGATAAACCCAAGTATCCCAAGAAGAAACATGCTCACTACAACAACAAGAAACAAAAGGGTGCCAAACCCTCTCAGACAACTTCAACGCCTAATAATGACAAAGGAGAAAAATATAAAAATAAGAAGATTGACAAACATTGCAACTTTTGTGATAAAGATGGTCATGATGAGTCGAAATGTTTCAAGAAGATGGCAATCTTAGAAGGAACGATGAAGAAGCACAACATTAGTATTGATTCTACTTATTCTTCTTTTTCTCATGGACATGCACTCTCCGCTTATGGTTTCTCCTTCATTACAACTTCTACTTCTTCTTTTGATGGGTGGCTTATTGATTCAGGAGCATCTTATCATATGGCTAAGGATAAAGACATATTTTATGCTCTAAATGAATGTAACACCAAGAAAATATTTGTTGGTGATAATAGATCTCTTAGTGTTGTAGGATCTGGAACAGTTCAAGTATATAATGGTCGTTTCAATGATGTATTATGTGTTCCAAGTCTTTCTTGTAACCTTCTATCAGTATATCAAATCACTCATTCAGGTGAAGCTAAAACCGTAGAGTTTTCACCTCACCAAGGTCTACTCAAAGATCTAAAAGATTCTAAGCATGTTCTTGCAACTGGAATTGTTGATGATATTATCAGGTTGTACAAGTTTGACAACTTTGGGTCATCATCTTTTTCATCATTTTTTGTTGCTCATAGCGATGACTTGAGCAAACTTTGGCATGAGTGGTTTGGTCATCTAAACCATCACTCATTGCAGCAACTATGTAATAAACAGATGGTGATTGGTCCTCCTCTTGTTTCATGTAGAGATGGTGTTTGTGTCAGTTTTGTTCTCAACAAACATCATCGGGATAGTTTTGACAAACGTGCCTCTTGGCACGCCTCTGGCCCTTTGCAGCTTGTTCACAGTGATTTGTGTGGTCCAGTTTCTTCTCCTTTTATGGGTGCAAGTATTTATTAACTTTCATTGATGGTTTTTCCAAACGTACTTGGGCTTACTTCTTAAAACTTAAGAGCGAAGTTTTTGACAAGTTTTTGGCCTACAAGGCCCTTGTAGAAAAACAATCTAGACATCAAATTCAAAATTTAAAACAGATAATGGAGGCGAATACGTGAACAATAATTTTACACTTAGTGCACTACACAGGGCATCCAAATGTAACACACTGTTCCATATACACCACAACAAAATGGTGTTGTTGAGAGAAAGAACCGCACATTAAAAGAAATGGTTAATTGTATGATCCAATCTAAGGGATTAAGTCTAAAGAATTGTGTGAAAGCAATCAACTGTGAAAATTACATAGTCAATCGCACTCCCACAAAGGCTCTTAAAATATAACACTAGAAGAAGCTTGGACTAAAATTAAACCATATGTAAGTCACTTCTATGTATTTGGTAGTATAGCATGGGCTCACATTCCTGATGAGAAAAGGAAAGCATTACAGCCGAAAAGTAAGAAGAGTATATTTGTTGGTTATTCTGAAGATGTCAAAGGTTATAGACTTCTTCAACCACATTGTAATGAAATCATTATCAGAAGAGATGTTAAATTTGATGAAAATCTCTTAGCCTACGAGCCTTATTCGACGTTTGTGCCTTCTTTGGCATGCGAACAATCTTCGTCATTTGTGCCTTCTTTTGTTCCTATTCTGGTTTCTTCTTCAGATGATGACAGTGAGGATGAAGATCCACCTCTGCCTACTCACCCTCCTCTAGATGATTCCTTTGAACCTGAACCAACACCAGTTCCACAGCTTCCTAGATGGGTTCGTTCAACACGAGAAGAACTTGGTGGTCTTGTCGGTGATCCTTCAGATCAGCGTCGAACACACGCACAGTTCTAGTGAGCCTCTTCTCTTTTGGCTCAAGTTTCAAAGACTCATGATCCAGAGACATTTGCAGAAGCTTCAGGTCATACAGATTGGGATACATCAATGAATGAAGAGTATCGTTGTTTAATGGACAATGATACTTGGGATCTTATACCTCTTCCAGAAGGAAGAAAACTTGTCATATGTAAATGGGTCTACAGAACTAAGTATGCATCAAATGGAAGTGTTGGAAGACACAAGGCTCGATTAGTTTCCAAAGGATTTTCCCAAGTTGAAGGAATTGACTACAATGAAACCTTTGCCCCTGTAGCCAAAATGAATTCCATCCGCCTTGTTCTTGCCCTTGCTGCCTCACATAAATGGGAGGTCCATCAGATGGATGTTAAATCCACCTTCTTACATGGAGATTTGCAAGAAGAAATCTACATGGAACAACCTTCTCACTGTGTCCAGAATGACTCTAGCCTTGTTTGTCACCTTAACAAATCTCTTTATGGTCTTAAGCAAGCTCCCCGAGCTTGGTATGCCAAAATGGACAACTTTCTTATTGACACTGGACTCTCTAGATGCCATTCTGATCCTAATGTCTATACCAAGAAAGTAGGAAGCCATCTCATAATCCTTGTACTTTATGTTGATGACCTTATCCTTACTGGTAGTGACTCAAAATTTTTAAACCATGTGAAAACCAGCCTTAAGAAAACATTTGAAATGACAGACATAGGCTTTTTGCATTATTTCCTTGGCCTCCAAGTTTTGCAAACCAATGAAGGAATTTTTATTTCCCATTCTAAGTATGCTCATGACCTTCTTCGTCACTTTCACACGGATGATTGTAAACCAACCCCTTCTCCCTTCCAGTTTGGAGTCAAGCTTATTGCCACCTGTACTTCTCCTAAAGTTGATGCCACCCTGTATCATCAGTTAGTTGGTAGCCTCTTATACTTGACTCATACCCGTCCTGATCTTTCCTTTGTTGTTGGTCTTGTTGCCTGATATATGCAAACACCTCATGAAAGCCATTGGAAAGCATCTAAAAGGATGCTTCGCTACGTCTGTGGTACAGTTCAGTTCGAGATACATTACAGTTTAGGGGGGACTCCTTTATTGGTTGGTTTCACTAATTCAGATTGGGTCGGTGACCCTGATGATCGAAAGTCTACTGCAGGTTATGTTTTTAGCCTTGGTTCAGGACATGTCACTTGGGCCTATAAGAAACAATAGGTTATTTCACTTTCTTCAGCAGAAGCAGAGTACCGAGCAACGGTAAATGCAAGTCAGGAGGCCTTGTGGATTCGACAGATCCTTTAAGAGTTTGGATTCGAGTAGCAGCATCCGACCAGCCTTTGGTGCGGCAATTAGAGTGCCATCAAGCTTGCCAAAGACCCAGTTCAACATCAGTGCAACAAGCACATCGAGCTACACATGCACTTCATCATAAATCTCATTCACGATCAAGTTATTAAAGTGCTCTTTTTCCCTACAGAAGATCAAGTTGCAAACATTTTCACAAAGTCTCTTACAGAAGCAAAGTTTTCCAAACTTTGATCTATGTTAGGAGTTCAGGAAGTTGTCATTAAGGGGGGATAGGCTCTAATGCCTCCTTCCTTCTCCTTTTGTGTCAACATTGTAAATCCTTCAATCCTATCCTAAGTTGTTCTTAAGGGAGGATGTTAGGATATTTAGACACTTGGGAGTTAGTTAAGATCTACTTGGTCTAATGTGTCGTTAGGTAAAAGTGTGTTTCTTTAGTATGCATTAGTATGCATTTGTAGTTAGGAAATCTGACGGTCACAATATGTTCCCGACATAGGGTGATCTGATGGTTCATACTCTCCTTGTTCTTAACGACCATTGATATGTGGCTTAGCACCCGATTGGTCCATGATCTCCATTTAAAGAGCATGGAGGGTCATTTGTCGATAATCGATTGTGAGAAACTCTCTTGTACAATCTCTCTATAATCTTTTTCTTTTGCATTAATAAACTGCTCCAAGTGGTCGTGTTGGCTGGGGCCATGGATGTTTCCCCATAGGGGTTTTACCATGTGAAAACATCGGTGTGTTATGTGAGTGGTTACCGAAGGTGTTCATCCTCTATTGGAATACATGTGTTGTCGAACACACTTAAGATATCATAACACAATAGACAGCTGCAAATGATGCTCCAAAAATCAACATTGGTCATGTGGATCCAAATATGTAGAGTCGAGCAAAAAATCATCCACTAGTACTGGAGAATAAGAAAATTGAGTAAGAATATGCATAGAAGGCTCTTCTCTACTCTCTAGGATGTGTTCCACATAATGTGGATTAGAGTCATCAAATAGAAGATGAAAGTGGTTGTCATCCCATAAATGACAACTATCCATATACCAATAATCACAATCGACCTCAAAAATTGAAAGAGGAAAAATCTGAGAGCCTCCTGCTGCCTGAGAGCCGAGCGCATCCTTGAGCCTACCCTCGGGGCTCCCCCTCTGGTGCGTTGCACACCAGTCCCTCTGAGTCGTTCTAAGACCAAACGCTCAAAGGGTCACTCCCGTGGTGCATTCTTCCCATAGAGTCGCTTTCCCCCTGAAGCCAGATGTGCCCTATTGGAGGTGGGGAGCAACTGCCTCCACCCACGCCCTTCGTCGATGAAGCATCCTTCGAAAGGTTGTTACTTTCCGAAGGAAAGAAGAAAGAAGGAGGAGTTGTTCCAAAACTCGTTAAAAAACTAGATGAAGTCCCAGAAATCGATTTACCCCCAGCCCATCCCATGAGCGTGGTTGTTTTTCTAGCAGATCGGGCACTTGTCGAACAGTTCATAGGGCTCTAGCCATCTCCATGAACAACAAAGAACTAGATTCAAAAAAACTGGAGGCCACTGATATCAAACAATGTTACCAACTATGCAGTTGGAAGAGGCTTCTTCCTATTCGAATTCATTTCCAAAGAAGATCGGGATCTGATCTTTAGGAGTGGGCCTTATTTCATGGGACCACAGGGGCTCTACTTAAATCGTTGGACACCTGACTTCGACCCTGAAGTGGACATGCCAAAGACGGTACCGGTCTGGGTACGCCTACCCAACCTGCCAATCCATTGTTGGAACACCTCCTCTTTGCAAACTATAGGCAACAAACTGGGAAGATTCATAGACAAAGTGGATCCAAAAGGTCAATACTCATGTGCCCAGATCTACGTAGAAGTTAATTTGGAAGCAGGTGTTCCTGAAGCAATCAAGCTAAATGTCGGAGAATGGCAGCACTACCAAAAACTGGACTATGAGTAGGTGTCATTCAAGTGTCGTAGTTGTCATGAATACAAACATTTCCAAACGTAATGCCCAAAAATTGAGACCATGTAGAAAGAGAAAGAATTAGGAGAAGGATGGCAGCAAACGAAGAGACCCAAGGTAAACCCCAACCCTAACTCCAAAAAGGCAAAGGAAAACCAAACATGACAAAAGGATATGGAAAATAGTTTTGCAATACTTGGGAATCAAGAGGTGGAACCAGTAAGCAAAGAAAATACTACAGAAAAGCAAGACAATTTAGAAGCGGCAAGTCGGGAAAACAAAGAAACTACTCTGCAACTAGAACTAGGAGAAATCCCTGAATCCCAAATATCGGGGACAAAGGAAGAAACATCGAAAGAAGCTGAGGGGGAGGCTAATATTGGTTTAACTCAAAACCCCTCGAAACCAGCTACCAGAGGAAGGAACACGAAAAAGGAAAGAAGAGAAAGGGAGACATACAAAGAAAAACTTCAAGGATCACAGCCAACACTGGAAACAATGTTAAATCCAAGAAATACAAGGAACCAAGGGCAACCCTCTCATAGGACGCCCTCCAACCCAAAAAGCAATTAATGAATATAATCTCATGGAAATATAGGGGTCTAGGAAGCCAAAGCAAAAACAAGCAATGAAAGACCTAATTCAAATCTCAAATGCAGATCTACTACTAGTCCAGGAGACTAAACTGGAGGAATCTGATTTTCTCCAAACCAGTGAAAGGTTGTGGAAAAAAGGAGCAGGGGTAGCGGTCAGTGCCAGAGGAGCCTTAGGAGGTATTGGCTCCCTGTGGAACTCCTCAACACTCAAAATATTGAAGACAGAGCATTACACTCATTGGATCCTCACCAACCTTCTCCACAAGGAGTCGGGCATCCAGGTAAGCATTTTTAATCTTTATGTCCCTGTACTCCCTGAGGAAAAAAAGACTGCTTGAATAAATTAAGAGAGTTTCTTAACATGCATCAGATTGAGAATGTGATTATTGTCGAGGATCTCAATGTCACTTTATCCCAAGGGTAAAAAAAGGGGGAACCATTATTAGAGATCCCATCCGTGAATGGGTTGAGGACATCATAATTGATTGGGAACTGGAAGATATAAAGTCGTCAAGAGGCAAATACACTTGGTTCAATAGAAGAAACGACCCAGGGCATATAGCAACAAGGCTGGACAAATTACTGGTCCAAAGCTCATTCCTCCTTTTAGGCCTCAACGCTGAGTCAAAGATACTCCCTTTTAGTGCCTCTAACCATAAGCCAATAAGTCTAGAAATCACCAAAGAACCCCCCCTGGGCCCGATTCCTTTTAGATTCAACACATTCTGGATCCATCATGAGAATTTCTTTGAGCTGGTCACCAGAGTTTGGAAGGATCCAGTTACAGGTTCACCCTTCTTTGTGTGGGAATAAAATCTCCGAAGGCTGAAGAGGGATCTCAAAATATGGGCCAAATCTTTGAAATCCCCATCAACACAAAGAGTGGAAGCTCAACAACACCTGGAAGTGCACCAACTAAAAATGGAAGAAAGAAATATCAGCCCACACATGCCGGAAACAGAAAAATACCTCCATAGAAAGCTCCATACAGCCTGTAGGGAGGAAGAAGAATACTGGCGACAAAAATCTCGAAGTCTCTGGCTAAAAGTTGGAGACAAAAATACAAGCTTCTTTCATAGGAAAGCAGAGGCCAAAAAAATTACAACTCTGTCAAGGAAATTCAATTTCAAAATCAGACTGTTAATGATTTCGAAGGAATCAAACAAAATTCCCATCTCCACTTCAAAGGGATTTACATTGAGGACACCTGCACAGAAATCCATCATCAAGTTCTCAATTTAATCCCTTCAATTGTCAAACCAATATCCAATCAACAACTTACTACTTTGGTCACATCGAAAGAAGTGAAAGCAACCTTGGATAGTTTGGCCCCTGATAAAGCTCCAGGGCCCAATGGATTTATAGCCTAGTTCCTTCAAGTTTGTTGGCCAATCATAAAGTGGGATCTGCATAAAATGGTGTTAAAATCACAAAAATGCCACAAGATTGGGGGAAGCACTAATTTTGCATTCTCAGCTTTGATTCCTAAAGAAAAAGGAGCCTCTTCATTTGACAGATTCCGTCTGATTTCCTTGTGCAATACTGGCTACAAAATAATCACAAAAGTAATCGCCAATCGACTCAAGGGTATGCTTCCAACAATCATTCCAGAGAATCAAGGAGGCTTCATCAAAGGAAGGCACATAACTGACAATATAATTCTGGTCCAAGAAGTGATCCACTCAAGCATGCAACGGGGCGAAAAAAGTATGATTGTGAAACTAGATCTAGCAAATGCTTTTGATAGAGTAAGGCATGCTTTTTTGTTTCAGGTAATGCAAAAATATGGCTTCAATGTTTCTTTCATCCAATGGATTAAGGCTTGTATCAAGACTCCTTGGATTGCTCCGTTAGTCAATGGTCGAGCAACATAATTCTTTCAGGCAACTAGGGGGATCAAGCAGGGATGCTCGTTGTCCCCCCTGCTCTATGCCATTCAAGCCTCAACGCTAAGCTTTCAATTAGAACATTGTCGCTCCCAACAAGAATTAATGGGCATAGAAATTGCAAGATGGGTCAAAGATATAAACCATGCTCAATTTGTCGATGATACACTACTCTTGGGAGGGGCTAGTACCATCATAGCTCGCAAATTCAAGCAGCAGCTAGACCTATAAAAGGAAGCTTCGGGGAGCCAAATAAATTACAGGAAGAGTAAATATTTGGGTGGAACTGTAAGCCAAGGGAAATGGTGGAAATATCTAGAATCCTGGAGATGGAAGGGGAAACCCAATGGGAATCATTCAAATGCTTAGGAGTCCCCATCCTCAAATGCAAGCCCAAATCTTCTCATTGGTTTCCTGTTGTTGACAAAATAAAAACTAGAATTCAAGCGTGGGGGGCCTCCTGGTTAAACGTGGCAGGGAAGTTAGTTCTCCTTAAATCGGTGTTGCCCAGTATTCTAATATATCAAAGCTCTATTCTATTAGCTCCATCTGGATGCATAAGCCAAATCAAGTCATTTGTAAGAAGATTTCTCTGGAAAGGTGGCCATCATAATGAAAACAAATTGCCTCTAGTCAGTTGGGGTAAAGTGACAAAGCCTTACACAAAAGGCGGTCTTCAGATAAGATATTTGAGAGCCCAAAATCTGGCACTAGGGGCCAAACTTCTCTGGAACCTGGTCTATGGAAAACTCACCTGGAGCAAGAACGCCCCGTGGAAGAAATACTACTCAGGCACTAGAAGGAAGTGTCTCAACACAGCCCCAAAAGTCTCAAAGGTATCGCCAATATTCACAATCTGTCAAAAATCCTCCGGGTACTTCAGTCCCCACTTAACCTGGATACCAGGAAACAGAGAAAACATTCTGATATGGGCGGACTCGATCCTGGCAGAGCCTCCTTTAGATTCCATCCCAAGCACCAACAATTTAAAGAATTTCCTCCACGCCTAACAGTTAAACACAATTTAGGACATTTCAAAGTGGAATCCAGATGCAAACAAAAGCTGGAGAGATTGGAATCTGTCGAGAAGTCCAAGCCATCTGCACAATGAAGAAAGTCGATTACTCACACTACTCGACGGGAAATCGTTGATCGCTGCAAATAAGAAAGATCGAAGGGGATGGGGACAACAAACCGACTCTTACACAGTTTCAGAGGGTTACAAGCTCGCCAAAGCAACTCTGAACGTGCCCCCCATTCCGACCCTATGGAAAGAAGTCTGGAAATACAAATCCATCTCGAAAATCGACATGTTCATCTGGACACTAGCGCACAACGCCATTCTCACTGGAGATAATCTCAAAAGAAAGGGATGGGAAGGCCCCACGTGTTGTCCCTTATGCGTCTCAAATGAGGAAATCATGGCACAGATACTATTGAACTGCTCATTTGCTCAGGAAGTTTGGTATCTGGCGTTAGCTCCTTGGACAACTCAAGCCACTCTCCCAGAAGAGATACCCAACCTTCTTCTAAACTGGCAGGCTTTATGTCCCTTCTCCCTCATGAAGAAAGACCAACTAAAAAGCTGTTGGGGGTACCTTCCCAAGTTTATTTGCTGGAAAATTTGGTTAGAACGCAACGCCCGAGTCTTCCAAGGGAAAGCTTCCAGAGAGGGCCAAGTGAGTGCAAAAGCCAAAGCAATGATGGTGGACTTTCTGTCATCCATCAACTTGCCAGCAAATAAAGATAAGTTAACTCCCAACAAGGAAGAATGGTTGTCAAGCCTTATCCCAAGTGCTTTGAAAGTGTCAATTTCTCCTCAACCCTCTACTTTCGAGTGGGAAATCAGGTTGGACCCTTCAACCTTCACAAATTGGCGCAAATCCCTTCAAAGGCATAGTCTTTTCTTTGACGGAACCTCTAAAGGAAAACCCAGTGAGGCTGGAGGGGGAGGGGTGATTAATGATCCTGAGGAAATAAAGGTGCTATCTTATTCCTCGGGAATCGACAAAGACACAAACAACATAGCTGAAGCTTTATCCCTATGGCAAGGATTATTTCAAGCTCAAATCATGAACATCGCGGTCGTCAATGTCTTTGGAGACTCTCATATCATCATTCAAGCCCTCTATTGTAAGAACCTTACCAAACATACGAGGCTCGGGCAAATCCTTCAGAAAACTAAACTCCTTATGTCCACTTTCCATTCTATCCAACTATTCCACATTCTCCGGGAATTAAATGGCGAAGCAGACAAAGAAGCTAACAAAGTAGTACTGCTAAGCAAAAGAGTTCTATTACTAGACGAAATCGAGGGATCAGATAAATTACCTTAAACTAGTGATCGAGAGCCAATCCCGAACTCTTAGTTGGGACTACCCAATGAAGACTGAATGTAATTGTGCCAGCAGTTCTCTATTGTTTTCTTAATATATCTCATACCCGTTCTTGTTAAAAAAAAAAATCACAATCGACCTCAAAATCATACCAAGCATATGCTTCATGATTATATTTGTCCATGATGTCTGCCATAATATATCACTCCTATATTTTATCTATGGTCCATTGAAGATTTTAACAATTTCCCTTGAGGTCTTGTAGCTTGCCCTACAAATTGTCCTTGATGGCCTGTAGATCATCCCTCATACCTCGGAGGATTGGAGAGACAAATTTTTCAATGCATAATCGATCCATAAGAAGCACCCTCTATAATATATCAAAAGAAAGATAAGAAAATATTCTATGAAATGACACTAGTTGGGCTCCAATCTAAGAACCTTGTCAAAAATTGTGAGCTCTGCAGTCTCATCATCATCACAAAAAAAATTGAAAATTGTTGATTTTAAATCAATGATATCATCACTTCTGGAGCTCTGATTCAAACGATTTTTTTTAATTGGGTGAATTGTAAGAGGAACCCAAATTTACAATTTGTTTGGGCAAATGTTGCACCAATTGCTACAGAAATCGACAAAATCGCACAGTCATATACGGAAAAACCCTGAATGTTGTTGATTTTAAATCAACATCATCTTGGCTTCCCAAACTCCAATTCAGATGATTTTTTTTAAGTGCTTTTTTTTATGAGAGGAACTCAGATATACAACTAGTTTCATTCAATTCTTCACATAAAGCTACATGAATTGACAAGAGTGTCACGATCCTCTTTTTCTTCTTCATTGAAAACCTGCAAAAAAAGGACAAAAAAAAACCTTTTTCGTGGCCGAAGAAAGTGCTCTGATACCACATGGTAAGTACCAAAGTTCTTAATAATAAATCACCACACAAGATATAGAGAACAATATAGGAAATCCACACTTTATTACTATCAAACCCTTGGGATAGGGAAACACCTTAGAAATGATCCTTTTAAGGAAGGGATCCACTCCTTATCACTTACCTCTCTTAGGGGACAACCTCCTAATGAGCTATGCTCCAAATACAATACTTCTCAACTTTCCCATTACATTGCTCATACCTCCTTATATAATTCTACCTACTACCTAAGAACATTCTAGAGGAGGAATCTTCTAGAAGTGGAACCTTCCAGTGAGTCCTCTTACATTTATTATATTCATAGGAGGACTTATTTATTAAAGGTGGTTTTCATACATAACAATACATCTCTATTATTATTCCCCTTGGGTACCTCCCTAGGTACCCCATAATATTCCCCTAGCTACACTACACAAGTAGTGTTGTTGTTTCTCGCATGCCTAGAACAATTTTGAAAGTACTTAGTATTCTGATCATTAGTCTCAATCCACGAGGCTTGATTCTTATTCCTCGATTCATTTTCTTTGTCCAATAGAAGCTTGTTATTTTTCTATTATAATGAAGTAGTCCTTTCCAACATATCCTATTTGAATAAACTAGCTCTGGTTCTTTCTCCACCTCCTTAAGCAAGCAATCCCTCTTTTGATGTCTCTCACCTACCCACTGAGCAACTTTTTCTTTGAACAATCTTAATGAAGAAGCAAATTGAACACTAGAAATTTCTCCAAAATCCTCCTCATAATGCTTCCAGTTATCCCTAACTAAACTCTGGAAATCCTCCTCTTCATACCAACTAGGACTATATTTAAAAGGAACTCCATGTTTTTCTCCATCCTTACCCAATTCAAGTACAATAGGAAAGGGATTCAAACATCTCACCTTGCCAACCCGAGTTTTGTATCTTTCCACCCTTTGAAAAAATGCCATTGTGTGCAAGAAATCAATCTAGACTTTTAACTACCCCTCCTGGACCAGATCTATTGTTACTCCATGTTGGCCGAAGCTAGATAGGCTCTATGTCTACCCAACCTGCCAATTCAAATTTTGTCGACAAAATAATGAGCTAATCTATCTTCCCAGGCATTGGTACCCCACATCTCATCCCCGTTCAAAGTCAAATAATGATCCCCCCCACCAACAATGGGATTATGCACCTGAAAACAAATTGTCCCAATACCATTGCCTACCCTCATAGGGTCCATACACATTGAGCAAGGTTAGAGAGTAGCCCTGGCTCTTATTATGTACAATTGTGCAAAGACATGAGCATACATCAAAACAATTGACCAATGTAAGATTTTTTCTAAACCAAGTAATTATACCACCAGAAAAAACCATCTGAATCCAAACCATAGAAATCCTAGTCACCAAACATCTTCTTCGATTCAAGGACCAAAGGTTCCCTTTCCCCATAGTTTCTTGAATCATTATTACATCGGGATTTTCCAACTCCACCAACTATTTGAGGGAGAGTTTTTTACCTTGCCCTCCAAGGCCTCTCGTATTAACATATAATATCTTCATGGAGGAACTACCTTAGAGGTAGTTCCTACTCTAAGAACCCTTAAGATGAGTTTATGTTTACCATGGTGAACCTCCCTGCCCACTTTCTCTTGAGACTATTTGATTGTTGATTTGTGACCTACTTTTAAAGTGACATACTCCTTAATTTGGTCATATCCCAATCCCCCAGAGACCCTTGTATCCTAAGAGTTAGATCCAGGCCTAAGATGACAGTGACCTCCCCCACAAAATAAGTAATGGAGGAACCAATATTAGTCACATGAGGAGGAACAAAAGTTGGTATAAAGGAAGGGTCAAAATCATTAAGACCAATAGAGAAGAAGCCTTCACCTCCTACAACAATCAGAGGACTGACATTTGGAATCCTAAGACTTTTATGTATCGTGTGATCAAAACATCTAGAATGTCAATTGGAATCAGATATGGTAGGAATTTTAGAGTCTAAGACAGGCAAGTGGGAAGAAGAGTTATATTTCTTTCCCAGGGGAGGGTTGGAAGGTAGTCCTCTGTTCCAAATAGTCTCCAACTTGTTCCACTGCGCAATAGTAAAGTACATATCTCCATAGTTATCTACAATAGTATCATTTTAAACCTCCAACTACCGTGAACCAACAATTAATGGGATAGGCATGTCCCCCACTACTATATCCTTGAATGTGGGGGAAATCCCTTGTAAAATGTTCAAATCTCATGACTCGGACCTAGTCCTCACCTAAAATCCACCCTACTCCTTATGATTCTCAATAGGCACAGAAGAAGTAAGGATGGTTCCTTCAACTACCACCACTTTTGCTTCCTTATCTTTCCATACTTTCCTCTGAAAGTTCTTCTCGTAGTCTTCCACAACATATCTATAATTATGGCAGTGCACACATTTGAAAGGGATGTTTAAGTAATCCAAGATTTGAGTATAAGATTGGTCACCCACCACAAGTTCTATGGATTCAAATAAACCCTATACAATATTAATCTCAACCAAAATATGAGCCACTCGGTGTGAAGAGATATATTTATAGTTCTGTAATGATAAAATTACCCAGAGCATCCCCAATTGCCTTTGATTCAGAATTAAAACAAAATTCAATAGGTGATTGGGCAAATTTGACCCACATCGTTGTACTAGCATCAAATTATTCTTGAGCATCGAATAATGGGTGCTATGGTTTAATGCATAAGATATTCTTATCCATAAATCAACAACCCTTAAGAATTTGAAGGGCATCATCCTTGCTCTTGAAAATAAAGCCTAGCTAACCACAGGCTAACAAATAGGCTATAGGGTTGTAGCCAATAAGTGTTACCCATTCCTAATGGGTCCAATAATTTATTGAATACATAGAGACCTGGCGACCACAAAACTTACCAACCACTCTTAGACTATCTAGACCCACTATTTGGCTCATCCTAAGAGCCTCACTGACCATTGAGGAGACGCCTCCTCCTCTCAATTTGATTGCCCTTCTTTTTTTCCTGCTAGTGGAGATATTATGGACCTTAGGATGAAAACTTTTCTATTCTGCAAGTTCTAGTTTCTCCCCTAGAAACCCTAGACTCGCAACAAAGTATGGATCTCTTCCGACGACTAAGTCAAAATGATTGATATCGAGGATGGGAGTTGTTATCCCCATTTTGTGGGATAACTAAGGAGATGATGTCTCGAGGCCCTTAGGTTGCAGACATGGAGTACCGAGAGATAGCTTGACCAACAATGTCCACTTGCACAGATGGAGACCCACCTCACAACCACAACTCTAAGTTAATCATGACAACATCCACCACATTAGCTGGCCTCCGGAAGACGTTGGGTCTTGCTCCATGAGGTACAAGTCAGGTATTATGGTGAGTGACATTTCAATAATTGAGGCATTTGAGTTTGTTACATCTATTACTGCTTTTGATTATGTGACATTTGCTTGTACATTGTGCTCTTTTCCCTGTTTCACGTTGGTGGTTGACATTGCACCCTAGTAAGTGGGTCACCCTCACGGATAGGTATGCTACAAAGAGGTCCTTTGGACAAGTCATCGTGCCATTCTTGACCATATTTACCACTTTCCATCACCTCATCCCCTCATCTCCTCACATTTTGATTTTTCGGGTGTACTAACCCAAGAAGGGGTTGTCCCTCACTTCATGGGAAGAAGGGGCTGAAGGCCTAGAGGCTCGTGGATGGAAAAAGATAAAAGCCTAATTATGAACCTTCCATATGCTCGCCCAAACAGGTCTTGAAAGCAACGAAAAGCTTCTCCTAAAAAACCAAAGACCTGCAAAAGAAAAATAACATTATATAGATGTCCCCACTTGTCGAGGTGTGTACACTCGTGCAATGCCCCTTTCTTTCCTTACATATGGCACTATGTGTACCTCTAGCTTCAAGTGGCCTTGTCGTACTTCCCCCCAAGCTATTCGATTCACCAATACAAATTACCCAAGGTTTTGGACTATTAATTAATTAATGGCAATGAATGGGCTTGGAAAAAGGATGCATTGAAAACAAAGGTGCATCACATCCTCTACAAAGACACCCATAAGTGAGACACTACAATCCCTTGTATGTCATGAAACCCCATGCCCAAAAGTTTCCCCCTCATCCATAACATATCATCTACATGACTTATAAGGAGGTCCCCTCGGGAAACACCCCTAAACTTGAGGGACGATTCACCCAATGGGTCGCTTTGTCAACCCTCTCATACTCAAACTTGGTAAATTGCATAGGGCCTTTGAGCATTAGTTTATTTTGATGAGGTAGTTTGGATGTACATGCTTAGATGGCTATTTTATTGATTTGATTTACTCATCGTGATGCTTTGACTTGAGATCCTTGGAGGGTGTATCCATTTGTCTTTGCAAGACCCAGATGGTGGACGGTTTTGGAGGAACAAGCCTAGCTTGGGCTTTCGTGGGGGTTGAAGCCCACAAGTTGGATGTCAAGGGCCCACATGTCATATCATGATGACTTTCCTTTGTAGGCCTAGAGGACACCTTGGAGGACCTTGCCTATCCCTTACATGCCAAATGACTTGCCAAGGAGGGGAAAAACATCACTCTTTGGGGCTTGACGTCACTTAGGGATAGGGTTTGGTGGTGATGGAGTTGTTTCTCATTGACACTTGGCACAATTTGACCAAAGGAGACATTTTTTGAAGGAAGAGACCTTGGCGCATGAAGAGGAGGCTCTAGAAGCCCCAATGACCTCCACCTTCTTCTCCAACGACTTGGAAAAGTGTCAAAATGTCTCCCTAGAGGGGTGACGCCATGTTTTAGGGTCTCTTTCATGTGCAAAAAGTGTGAATTAAATAATATTTTCTTTGTAAATGGGTAAGATAAGGGTTGTTGACCCCTTGTCTTATGTTTTAACCTAACTTATGTGGACAAACTATGTTTAGACATTTTGTATAAATATAGATTATTTGAATCTCATTTCATAACATAACTCTCCCATTGTGAGAAGTACTTGGCTGAAATTTTTGCTATCCTTGAGCATTTTTGGTATCTCTCTCTCTTTCAAATGGTTTTTGGTGTTATCTCTTGGTGAATGGATGAAGTGAAGTGATGTGCACCTCTTGAAGGCTTGTTCTTTTGCTCTTGGATGGTAATTGTATGGTGAACTAGGGTTTGCTATCTCTTTTTTTGGAACTGGTAAGGAAAAATCTGCATATGTTAGTTCTTTCTTGCTCATTATTGGTTATTGTTAGTGGAAACCCTAGGAGGACTATGTTGGATACACCCTCCATTTATGCTTCATCTTATTGCTAAGGTTATAAGTCATTCTTGAACAAGGGTTGCTAGGAGAAGTACAAGTGTGTACACCCTCCTAGATTTGCCCTAACCCTATGGAGTAAGAGGATTTTCACCCCTAGGGATCTTGTTGATCCAACTTTTGTTTTTAAAACCCCATTCACCTAATTTTAAAGGCACTAATATGATTTGCTTGCATTGGAGAAATAAATTCTTTGCCTCGATAAACATGATTTATTGAGATACTAATCTTGTTTCAATTGGATAATTTGTTGCATCCCAAGGGCTTGTCAAGGCCACTAGGGTATCTTGATTGGCCTAGCCTTCTTAGAGTTATAGCTCATTAAAAGTTACAACCATTAAGGCTGCAACAAAATCTCTCTTTACTCATTTGTAACTTGTTTTTCAACCGTCAGAATTTGTTAAAAGTTTGCCAAGATAATCTACTAGGCCTAACACATCTTTTGGGTGGATTCTTTGTAAGTTTTTGTGGTTGATTCTCTTTCTGTAACAACTTGTTTGCTACATCCATAAGGCTGCAAAATATCTCTGCAACACAGTTTAGTACAACCTTGTTTTATTGCTAAAGTCTTGTGCTTTCATACTTGAGTATCACTAGTGTTTATCTAGTTTGTCTCTTGCATTATTTGTTGGACTTCTAGCAATCATTTGGTAGCTTTAGCAACTAGTTTCTTGCTGATATATATCTTTGTTTATTGCTGCAATTAGGGACAACAAGCTTAAATTTCTTGTCCATCTAACATTGTACATGTTTATTGGCTTGTTCTTGTGTCTCGTGCAAGTGCACCACTCTTCACAAGGACTCTTACCTATTGACAACCCTTGGCCACCACCAAGACCTCATTCAAGCCCTTTTTTGCACTTAATAACTTGACCTTTAGGGGCATCCACTCATACATCTCACTTTCCATCTCATTTCCCCCTAGGGTCACCAGGATCCTCCCCTTGAGGTGATTATTTCATCTCCAAAGTGACGAGAATACCTGCCTAAGGTGACAGTGGGTAGGTGTTCTCTAAGTTGGTGGTTGGGTTGGGCTTTTCCCAACCTACAACTTGTGCGATAACATGAGTAATGGGCACCTGTTGAAATCACCTAATAGTAAAAGTGTTCACATGGGATCTACCCTCCTATGCCAACATGGAAGGCAAAGAGGGCTTTGTTAGGACATATTTGATCCTCCTCAAAACCAATGAGATTGGACTCCAGTAAATGATTGTTAGATAGTATATTCACTCCATGCTTGACCCACTTTCCTAAGGTATTATTCAACGAAGGATTATCTAAAAAAATCCTCACGATGATAAAAGACTTAGTCTCTAAGTCTCCTAACAAGGAAGGTGATCATAATATTTGGTCCTTTGAGAGTGGGTCCTCTAAATAGTCCACAAGTTGGACTTTATCCTCCATGGTTCCTTTATCTATCATGGTCATGTTGTGTGTCAATAATGGTCATTATTGTATTCCCTACCCAATGAAACACGAAGGGGAGGTCATTATAATGTTTATTTGGCCACATTATTCTATATTAAGGAGATGTTGAGATGTAATATTTATCTGGTTGAATATCTTTTATGATAGTTTTCTTTATTTGTGTTTCTATGTTAATGTCAAAGGGGGCTATTGGAGATATGTTGGCTAATCACGACTTAGTAAATATTATATTATGTCATTAATGTAAGTCTTAATGTTTACCATTAATGTAATGGTTAGAAGTTGGTTGAGTGTTCCATAATTAATACAATATTTATGTTAGAACCAATCACCATATAAAGGGGTCAACACTCCATTGTAATACATCATATTACATGATAATAAAGCGACATTGTTTAGAATAGAGTTTTATACCCCATGAGAATTTCTCCACTATGAATTTGGTGTCGATATTTATGTGATGTTGTGCAATATGTGATGGGTCCTTTGTTTCCCGTTTTTAACACTCAATGATTCACAATTTTGTGCACTCTATCCTTATGGGCCTCTTGTGATCTACACCTTTTTTTTCATAATATGCAACTTCATTCATATAATGATAACCTGTAACTCTCTAAAGATAAAGAATATTAAGTTTACCTTTCTAGTTTAGGAAAGATATAAAGCCAATCTTTGTTAAACAAACATGCCTCCCTTCCAATATGGTGTAGAAGGAGGAAGTTGATAGAAATAGGATTTGGTCTCATTGATCTACTGCATTTTGGGGGAAATATGCACCTTTAATCTAGGTGGGAAGGGGGAGTTAGTTAGGGTTGGTTCATATCTTGCTTGAGTTAGCTCTTTAACCTAAGCAATGTCAACCCTCAACTAGTTAAAAAGTTGACTTCTTGCTCGAGTTAGCTCATCAAATAAGATAAAATGTCCCAAGCATACCAACCCTAAGAAGTAGAAGGTCAAGTTTTTACATGAGTTAATTCAATCGAGAAATAGGAAAATTCCTAAGCTAGATCCCTAACCCAAAATCTTACTTGACCTAGCTCCTTGATCTAAACATGGTCAACCTTGACTAAGCAAGGGGGTGAAGATCTTACTTGGACAATGCTTATTGTTTTGTTCTAGTGAAAATTGTAGATTTTAACCTTGTACAATATTTTATTGCAAACATATTTTCAATAAAAGAACTGAAAAGATACAATGGCAAATACACACATTACATAGAGATTTTTCCCCTGGAAACCCAAATCAGAAAAACCAACATATTCTATATTCATTAATAGTGATACATTGTTTACGATACAATATACATATAGGAGCTAGCGACATCCAAAACCTTAACCCAATGACCTGGATCAGTCAACAACCCTAATTCCTTAACCTAAAATAGAAAAACATAAGCAAAAACCATGTGCCGAAAAACTACCCAACAATGGACATGAAAATCGAGGCGACATGAAAAAATGAGGCAAAAATGCGACACATTTCTCGAGACAATTTTTTTTTCTCGAGGCCGATGGGGCCTAGCGGCTCCCCCTACGCGCCAAGCGCAACGTCGTGGACACTAGAACTAGTCATGCAAAGAATATAACACATACCCAACAAAAATAGGACCTTTCAAGACTCACTTAAGACTTTTCCTTTTATCAACTTTATAAAATTATAGCCTAAATGACTTGCTTTACTCTTCACTCTTTAATGTTTTCCCTTTGCAACTCTATATAATGACAGGTTAAATCACTTTTTTTTGTTGACCAACTTTCACTTATCATGATATAGCTAATGCACTTTACCTCATCAAGGAGAGAATGCAACCGACAAGATTCAAATTGGATTCCTTCATCCAAGAGGCCATGTTTGGTCGATATCTATTATGCCAAAGATGCCAATGAATTTTACATGACCCCAACTTGTTGCAAGTGCTGGTGCATTCCCAAGTACGAGCACACAAAATCATATCATTGGTGAGACTTGAACCACGGCGAGGGCAATATCAACACCCCTATTTCACCCAAGAAACCACTATTGACCTAACTTAAACAACTTAATTTACTAATAACTATTGAATAAAAGAATAAGCGAAATATCACTATGAAACAAAATCTTAATACATGAATATGCGATTGTAAAAAAATAACTTACAATATTACATAGATAACAACCATAAATTAATGACAACTTAACAATTAGAAAACATTACTTCAAAATCGATAACAATATCTTTTTTAAATGAACACTATATCATTATCGAACTTGACTCATAATTTAATTTTTCTATGCTCATTAAGATTTGAATCCATACCTTAAAGCAACAATACACATCACACCCACTAATTCACAATTCAATAAACTGATGGAAACCTAAAGACACTTCCTCACGAACTTCGACATTTAAGTGTTGTTTAAAAATTCTACGTTTTGGTCTTTTTTTGCTGGAATCCGACGACATAAATTTGGACGAAATTGCAATTTTCTGTTATTTAAATTGCATTTCCTAATGCAAAAATGGATTCAGCCTTCTGAAAAACCTGGAGATACAGTTTGCCACTCAAATTTACAAATCCAACAATTTCTCGCTAGATTTCGAGCAAAATTAAACAAAAAAATATATAAAAAAATCAAAACGTAGAACTTTTAAAACAAGGGTTGCATGGCAATGCAGTCCCTGCCGAGTTAGTTGGGAAACACATGTTGAATAATAAAACTTAATATAACTAAATGCACAAGTAATGAATATTTTTTTGTCAAAAGATAACAATTGAGGGCTCTTTGTTATTCAAAATGTATAATGAACCGTAAGGTGAATGGAACTATAATATTCATAAATATAATAAATATATTATAAATATAATATAAATAGAATAATAAATAATATATTAAATAATAAATATAATAATGCATACTAATAAATATATGGTACAACTTTTTATATTTAGATGTGGTGATTAGTGAAATTCATTGATTATGTAATTAATGAAGGGAGCAATAACACTTCAATTCTATCAACCAATTAGAAATGAGAAACACAAATATTTTTATTATATCCAAAAATATATTTATTTTCTTATGTTAAACATTACATTGCATACACAAATTTATGATAAAAAACAAATTAATATCATTACTATAGTTACATGGCAATAACTACTAAAACATTTATATGTACGAACTAATAAAACATTTATATGTACTAAAATAATATTTTGAAATTATAGTCATATATAGAGTTTTGATGTGCAATTTCACTAATATTTTGGGTTTTGATGTGGATCTATATCAGCCAAACTAGCAGCAATTAGGGTTGAAAGGAGTTGGGATATCTCAAGTTTTGGTAAACCTTCCTTCCGCAGAACTTTGGGGTTTAGGAGGGGTTTATAGCTTCGACCATACTCTGATCACGCCATCCGCTGTTCGACTTCCGGCTTTTTACAGTAACCTCAGGTTTTTCAACAGTCATGGGGTCGACAAAAACTTCGAAGAGGAAAAACAGCGACATCAAACCCTCAGCAGAGACCTTGATCCCACTAGAGGAAGAAGCTACTGATTTCCCTCGAGGTATCTACAATCTGCATCTCCTTGTATTAGTTTTCTTCGGAGTTTGTCTGTTAAGACGTATATATACAGTAGACGTTTGACATTCTATGGACTTATATTAGTTTTGTTCGGAGTTAGTCGGTTAAGACGAATACATACAGTAGACATTTGGCATTCTATGGGCCATTAGAGAGTTTTATTGCCCTATTTACAGTCCCGACGGTTATTGTTTTAATATCAGGAGGTGCGAGTGTGCTGAGCCAGTCGGAGATAGACGAAGCAAGAGCCGAGGCGGATGCCAAGTTTGAAGCCGAGCAGAGAGGGTCAAAAAAGCGGAAGAAGACAAAACCGTCAAATGCTTTCGATGATGGGGTCGACGCCCTTTTTCAGGGCGGGATCAGCGGAAAACTCCCGAAGATTGTCAAGAGTCTTCGTTTGAAGGTATACAATTTACATCGCCGATAACTAGTTATCGAATATATGATTAAATTCTGATTACATCCGTTTTTTGATTGGAATTCTAAGAGAAAGGTCCTGTCAACCAGTTAGTTCTCAAAGATTTTAAAAACAAAACATAAACGTAAATGCAGATATACATTTTCAAATGGGAACCCATCTTTTTTAATAAACTGTAAACTCCAGCACTTAAGCTAAGAATGTTACATTTTATAATCTCAACAAAAACAAAACATAAACATGAATGCAAATATACATTTTTAAATGGGAACTCATCATTTTTCAATGGACTGTAAACTCCAACCCTTAACTAAGAATGATACATTTTTGTACTTTCGGTAATTGCCCAAAGGCTACATCAATACAATGGCCACATCTGGCAAACCCCCACGTGGGGAGGGAGCATGCCTGCCAGGAACTGAAATTGACGCTGGGTCATTGTCACAACTGCTCCAAGTCGCTGCTAGACCATACGTTGTATACATCTCTATATGTATTATTATCATTATGTGTATTACGTGTGTGGTGTATGTGTATTCACACTTAGAATAGTATATTTATTATATACATACACGTTGTGTGTCTCTACAGCAGTTTCATATTCATATACTAGCATGCATATGCAGTTGTATGTATAAAAATACAAACATACATTCTACATATATGTTTCGTCAAATGATCCTACAGACTCTTGCTCAGTGATGCCTTAACTTTCTGGTCAACCACCACCTTGGTTGCTAACCTCCATGATGTGCTTATGAAGTTGCTGTTCTAGGTGATAGGTTGCACACCATGTCATCGGCAAATAGTCCATTAGATAGACAATAGCTCGACAACCTAGGAGCTGGGCACCCCTTGTTTGGCGGATCTAGGGATCTATTCGAAGTTTTTTTCCATGGCCTCGGATGTTTGGAGATCTGTGCTTTCTCGCTCTCGTGCTCTCCTAAAGATCATACGGTCAGGCCCTATCATTGTTGGACACACTCCATAAGGACATCATCTGCCAGTGCATCGACGATTTCGTAGTCATCGAGGACTTTGGCGATGAGACTCCCCCAAGTCTAATCACTTGTCATTGACCATCGACTTTGGCACACCGTGACATCTTTTGCGGTTTTTCCCTGAGTTGCTTTGAGCCTTTTCTATCATGCATCTTATCTTTTATCTTGTATTTGTACGTCACTCTATGTAATGCACTTTTCTAACTTACCTTAGCTAGTTCTTTTAGTTTCTAGCTTTTTGCACTTAGATATATGCTTTGATAAGCTTTTTGGCATCTTCATAGGAGTCACTTCGCATTCCCACATTTTACTTTGGTTCCTAATGTATTCTTTTAGTCACATTGTACCAAGGTTGCCAGAGCATGGGAGCAAGGGCGCCATTTCCAAAAAAAATCCAGGAGCGGTGTGTCATGGGAGTGTTTTTTATATAATATATATTCTTATATATTATAATGCATTTATATTAAAAAAATGCAAAATGCAAAATTAGTTGCAGAATATGTGAAAATATACATATTTGTGCCACTTTTTTTTCCAGGTTACAAATCTCGAGGAAAATCCCCAAGTACTTCCCCTCATTTCGAGGGACGCTACCTAGGGTAAACCCAAAAATCTTCAGGGTACAATGCTGGTCAACAACAAGCTTCGAAGCCATTAGAATAATATACTCGTTAAGAGCTCAACATGTCACTTGCAGGAATTGAACATGAGTGGGGAGGATAATAATCATTCCTCCCAACCACCTGAGCTAAACCCAATTGACATATTTGTGCTACTTGTAGATAAGATAAGATAAGATAAGATAATTCTATTATTGTCCAACAAATGACTACAAATAGGTCAATGGGATTGCTAAGTACAAAAATATCAATACAACGGGGGAGCGTAATGACCGCTCCTATAAAAACCAAAGATAGATCTAATCTAAGATGTAAACTCTCTAGACTAGGAAAGAAAGAAGTGCTATTGGAATAGTTGGATATATACAAGAAATGCTAATGGTTTAAAAGGTAAAAACAAAAGACTGTCTAGGGGAAAATGCCTTGGAGGAGGGCACAAGGGTGGTGCTCCCTGTATCTATCGTCTGAAGAAGAGGAGATCTTACTACATTATTACGAAGTTAGAAATGTCATCCATGTAGAGTAATGATTCATCATTCAAGCATCAACCATCTATCGATTACAAACATACAAATTCTTAAACCATATAATAGGAAGTAGATCCATGATTTATGGAATGAAATAGGCTATCCGCCAATTGTCAATGTGATTAAAGAGTTATGTTACAAAATAGGCCACCTGGATATGTTTTGAAATGATAATTTACTTGAAGTATGAAGACGAAAGGTCTAAAACACATTTTTTTTAAATGGAATTATTCTTCATTTTCTTAAGAGTGTGGCTGGAGCGTGTCTGGGAGCGACTAGGGAGTATGGTTTTGGGGTCTGGGAGCATTGCAGTCTTGATAGTGGCATGGAGCGTGCTTAAAAGGGATCAGAGTGTGCTCTCGATTTTCGAGAGCGCGCTCCCTGTACGCTCTTGCTTGGGGCGTGGTTTTGGGGTGGGAGTGCACTCCTGGTAAGCATTAAACTACTCTTATGGGTATTTGCTGGACACTTATAAACTTATCTTTTCTTTTTTTTTCCTAGGAAAACTCACGAGGAAACCCAAGGGATGTTTCCCCATAATCGTAGATGGCATCCCTAGTAGACCCATTGACATGGACCAATGTGCCTAATCAAGGGGGGTTTGAAATGGGCACCTAGTGGCATGAAATTAATCAAATGCCCAACAATACTGGTGACAACTAATTGGGCTAACCCCTTGGGCTATTGTCTTATTTTATGGGTACACACCTGCATAACATTTTGAAAAATGTCTTTTCAATGGGAATTTTTTGGCTTTTTTTGTCTTATCTTATTATTAATTTAATCAGTGTGACTCATGTACTTGGATAGAATCTAAATCTGGGTTCACCTCAAGTTTTCCCTAAGACTAATAAGCTAGAATATTGTCTCAACAAGATTGAGAAACATTTTCACTTAGAGCAGGATTTTAGGGCATTGAATTAAGCAACCACAAATGTGCAATATAAAGTATAACTCATGAGAGAACCACATAATCCTTTTCTTGCCAATATAATCACATATTGGTACTATTTGCCAATACAACTAGCACTTGAAATTCGATGGCTAGATGCTCAACTAAAAGTAAATTGTCATTGGATGCTTAATTAACCTATATTAATAACTTGCCATGATGGTTGAATCCTAAGAAAAATGCAAGCGTGCAACTCTCTAGTGCGATTGAAGCATGCATTCTTAGTTGCTAATAAGATAAGATAAATGTATTAATGTTTAATGACCACTAAAGTAGGTCAATGGCATTGTTGGGTACAATGATGTCTATACAAAGCGAGAGAGCTAAAGCGACTCTTATATAAAAGCAAGAAGCAATAAGTAAAATAGAATAGAAGTCTAATCTAAAACCTAGAGAGCCGACTCCAAAAATGGAGAGGCGGTCCAGGAGAGAGATGTACAAGGTGAGTAGATCTAGAATATATGGTGCCAGTGGTATGAGGTTACTCTAGTCTACTGGAACCATCTCTCCTAACATCTGAGGCTGAGCGAAGAAAACTCAAAATAGATGTCTGTCTAGAAAGAGAATCGTGAGAGGAGCTAGAATGAGTGTTGTGTTGTTGTCTAGAATGAAGACCATGTTGTTGTGGTCTGGAAGATCTAATCTATCAATTGGTCAGTTTTCTAATGTGAGGGCTGCTCTAGTGATGTCACTAGGGTGTCACAGAGGTAGAAATAGTGCCTCGTGTCCTCATTGATCTAGGATCATCTCAATCCATCTGTTTCTTGGTGCCCCTAGTTGGGAGCACCATAAAAAAGGAAGTGATTTGTTGGGTTGGAGTTGGTCTAGGATGTGGATGTGGCAGGAAGATAGAAGAGCGGAGACAGAGGGCCTCTTGTATGTATAAGGCCAGGCATCTCTGATCAGGGTACCCAAAGAAGCTGCCAAGCTTCTGTAGCTCTCTGAAAAGATAGTGGAACCATCCTTGAATCTCGTAGTAAATTGGGCAACGAAAGATGAAATGCTCCTTAATCTCAATCTCTTGGAGAAGGCATAACTGGCAGATCTTGTCCGATCGATCAATCTAACGGTCAGTCTCAATTTGCAATCTATGAGAGCCAACTCTAAACTGGCCCATGGGGATTCGAAGATCGTGCATCCAATTGCGAAGTTTGTAATGGGCTCAAACAATGAGTTCATCCCTCATAATCATGAAATGCTCAACCTAGAAGGCCATCTTCCATCGTAACCCACCTTGAGGGTTTATCCAAGTGACCTATACAAACTGCTTGTAGATATCCTCTCAGATGATTGTATTCTTATCATGTTTGGTAGGTAAGAGGTGGCCAGGTGCACCTAGGGAATATCTAAACGAAGGGAGTTGGTCCATTGTAATACCAACAGATGCTAGGAGATTTGAGACCTTGGTGTACCAACACCACGATCGAACCAGAGAACTAGCTGATGCAATGGACTTTGATGAGCAGTAGGCCAAGTATGGATACATGTCTTGCCCCTTTGCTGTATCATTGAAGCTTTGAATGCGGTGAAGGAGTGAGATGAGACCAAACACTATCTCAAGTCGGAAGGGGCGAGTAACAAACTTTGCGAGGATGATGGCCTGAGGAACTGTCTGCTTGCATTTGATGATGTGGCGAAGGAGGATGATTTGTACTCTCTGTTGAAGACCAATCACACTCTAGCAAACTAGGTCCCCAAACCTTATAACCATATAGAATTGTGGGCTAGACATGAGTGTCCATGAGTGACATCTTGGATGATATGTCCTGAAAATGGTTCCGGAAACACTCCCTCTCAAGAAGGGCCAAGGAGCCATAGCTCTTGTTGACTTGGGGTTGAAGTGCATGCCGTAGAATAAAGTGAGGTCCTGTGAATGACACCCCTAGATAAGTATATGTGTTGGTGATCTCAATCTCCACTCCTTCGAAAAAGAAATGGTGATCAAAGAAGAACTTTTTCGACTCGTTGAAGATCATGACCTTGGCTTTACCAACATTGATCATCAACTGATGAAGGTCACAAAAGAGGGCCAGGACATCCAACTGTCTTTGCAACCCTTCGGGGGATGAAGCTAGAAGGATCACATCATCCACAAACAATAGGATAGAAATTAGGACATGTTGGAGAAGGCACCCATCTTCGTCCTGGATGTGCTCATGCAGGAAGGACTCCAACTCGTTAATGTAGATCCCAAACAATGTGGGCAATGGGGGGCAACCCTGTTTGACCCCAATGGTACTCCTGATAAAATTTGATATCCCATGTGTTGTGTGTAGGTGACCAAGGATCGACCCATGTGAGCGCAAGATGGTTGACAATAAAGTCTCTAAGATTCCAATGTCTTTGAGTCTCTGGAGCAAAACCTCCATGGGGATGGAATCAAAAGCTTTTTGAAAGTCCACAAAACAACAATAAACTTTTGAAAAGCGATGCCGGGCCTCCTCAATGATGGCCATGAGTGTGAGGATGTGATCAATAGTCTGGTGCTCAGGTTGGAATCCAGTTTGTCCTCTAGCTCTAAGTTGCCTCCTCTCAAGCTCCCTGAGAGCTTCAAACGGAGGATTGTAGCATAGAGTTTGGAAATTGTGTGGCTAACCATGATCATCCCATAGTTGTTGGGATCCGCACTAGAGCCTGATTGTGGATTGAGTGAATAATGTGATGTGACCAAGGTGATGGAAAACCCGTATAGACCACATGTTTGAACAAGTTAGCTAGGTTGTTGTCCATAGCGTGAAGACCCTCTTGAAGAGTTATGCTTGGAACCCTTCCTCATCCATTGCTTTGCTAGTGTTCATCATCCAAACGACTTCCGGTATATCTTGGCATGAGAATATATGGCAAGAAGCGAGGGAAGAGGTAACCTAGATCAAGGGATTCCCAGGGACATTGTAAAGGGAGGAGGTATGGGTGAACATGGATCGTGGATGGGGAGGAAGAGGAGAGTGGCGAGGAAAGAAGGTGAGCCAAAAGTTTTTATGGGAGTGGATAAGGGAAGCACATAACTCGCGTCTCCTTTGGGAAATAAAAGGTGTTTCTTATGACGGAGAAGGCAGTGGTAGGAAGCCTTAAGATGGGGGTAGTAAGGGTGAGCGTGAGTGAAGGCATGCCAAAGCTGACCGTGAAGGTTTTTACATTCATTATCATACCAATTGTTCATGGGACAAGATCTAGTTTTGAGGGAATGTGAGTTAGATTTGGCTTAGTGGGGGTAGGACTGAAGAGTAGCTTCCCAAATGGTGGATGAAAGACATGTGCATTTGGCATTGGCAGAAGCAAGGCATGAGAACTCGAACTCAAATGGGAGCATCTGGCGGAGATGAGAAGTGAAGATGTACAAGTCACCCTAATCAAAGGAAAGGGTGGTTTGGGGTGGGTTAGGGGAAGGGGGCTGTCAACCTGAAGAAAGAAAGATAGAAGAGCGTGGTCGACTACCGTGATGGGAGTCACTAAGAAATGGTGGATAAAGGAGAGAAGAGCTTGATTGGACAAGACATAATCTACTACACTCGCACCTCCATTGTGAGGTCAACAATTGTAGAAGCGAGACTTTGGGAAGCAGGGAAGGTCGTTTAGGATCAATGACTCATGGGATTCATCGAGTTGCAAGAGGTGCATGCCATATCCTGTGAGAGGCCTAGTGACATCATCAAATAACTGGTGAAGTCCGACTAAATATGGATCTGTTTCCTGAGTGCAAAACCCGTCCTCTAAGCGATCATGTAGAGGAATGTGAAGAGCTTTGGTACGTGCATTGAAGTCGCCCTGTAGGATGACATCCCCCATTGTAGAGTACTGAATGATGCCAACATATAGCTCATGTTATTGTGTAATTTGTACTTGCCCAAAGCCAAAGGCAAGTGAACACTAAATTGGCGTAACAAGGAGGTTGTCCTATCACTGTCACCTAAACAAGACACCTCTTTCTATTTAGGAGTAGTACCCCAGGGGAGACGTCCCCAGTGACCTGGGGGTTTGAGAAGGCTAAGGTAAGAGTATCAAGAAAGTCCCAACCCTCTCACAGGTCACTTTGATCCTAAGTAACCGGATACGTCCTAAACCCC
>ML795164.1:241785-266054 GCA_009831015.1 Picea engelmannii
AGCCAGCGGCATCCAAAACCCTAACCCAAAGACCTGGATTAGTCCAAAACCCTAATTCCTTAACCGGAAATAGAAAACCATCGGCAAAAACCATGTGCCGAAAAACCACCTAATATCATGTGGTCCCGGAAATATGTCGGCCCAGCGAAAATATGTCGGCCCGAAACCGGCGAAAATATGTCGGCCAAAAAAAAAAAATTTCGGGGGCGCTGCCCCCGAACCCCCGCACGGGGGGCTCCACCCCCCTACGCACCCGGCGCAGGCGCTCAGACACTGCTACTCGTGCAAAGAATATAACACATACCCAACAATTTGATCTTTAGGAGTGGGCCTTATTTCATGGGACCACAGGGGCTCTACTTAAATCGTTGGACACTTGACTTCAACCCTGAAGTGGACATGCCAAAGACGGTACCGGTCTGGGTACGCCTACCCAACCTGCCAATCCATTGTTGGAACACCTCCTCTCTGCAAACTATAGGCAAAAAACTGGGAAGATTCATAGACAAAGTGGATCCAAAAGGTCAATACTCGTGTGCTCGGATCTACGTAGAAGTTAATTTGGAAGCAGGTGTTCCTGAAGAAATCAAGCTAAATGTCGGAGAATGGCAGCACTACCAAAAACTGGACTATGAGCAGTTGTCGTTCAAGTGTCGTAGTTGTCATGAATACAAACATTTCCAAACATAATGCCCAAAAATCGAGACCATGTAGAAAGAGAAAGAATTAGGAGAAGGATGGCAGCAAGCGAAGAGACTCAAGGTAAACCCCAACCCTAACTCCAAAAAGGCAAAGGAAAACCAAACAGGACAAAAGGATATGGAAAATAGTTTTGCAATACTTGGGAATCAAGAGGTGGAACCAGTAAGCAAAGAAAATACTACAGAAAAGCAAGACAATTCAGAAGCGGCAAGTCGGGAAAACAAAGAAACTACTCTGCAGCTAGAACTAGGAGAAATCCATGAATCCCAAATATCAGGGACAAAGGAATAAACATCGAAAGAAGCTGAGGGGGAGGCTAATATTGGTTTAACTCAAAACCCCTCGAAACCAGCTACCAGAGGAAGGAACACGAAAAAGGAAAGAAGAGAAAGGGAGACATACAAAGAAAAACTTCGAGGATCACAACCAACACTGGAAACAATGTTAAATCCAAGAAATACAAGGAACCAAGGGCAACCCTCTCATAGGACGCCTTCCAACCCAAAAAGTAATTAATGAAGATAATCTCATGGAACTATAGGGGTCTAGGAAGCCAAAGCAAAAACAAGCAATGAAAGACCTAATTCGAATCTCAAATGCAGATCTACTACTAGTCCAGGAGACTAAACTGGAGGAATCTGATTTTCTCCAAACCAGTGCAAGGCTGTGGAAAAAAGGAGCAGGGGTAGCGGTCAGTGCCAGAGGAGCCTTAGGAGGTATTGGCTCCCTGTGGAACTCCTCAACACTCAAAATATTGAAGACAGAGCATTACACTCATTAGATCCTCACCAACCTTCTCCACAAGGAGTCAGGCATCCAGGTAAGCATTTTTAATCTTTATGTCCCTATACTCCCTGAGGAAAAAAAGACTGCTGGAATAAATTAAGAGAGTTTCTTAACATGCATCAGATTGAGAATGTGATTATTGTCGGGGATCTCAATGTCACTTTATCCCAACGGTAAAAAAAGGGGGAACCATTATTAGAGATCCCATCCGTGAATGGGTTGAGGACATCATAATTGATTGGGAACTGGAAGATATAAAGTCGTCAAGAGGCAAATACACTTGGTTCAATAGAAGAAATGGCCTAGGGCATATAGCAACAAGGCTGGACAAATTGCTGGTCCAAAGCTCATTCCTCCTTTTAGGCCTCAACGCTAAGTCAAAGATACTCCCTTTTAGTGCCTTTGACCATAAGCCAATAAGTCTAGAAATCACCAAAGAACCCCCCCTGGGCCCGATTCCTTTTAGATTCAACACATTATGGATCCATCATGAGGATTTCTTTGAGCTGGTCACCAGAGTTTGGAAGGATCCAGTTACAGGTTCACCCTTCTTTGTGTGGGAATAAAATCTCTGAAGGCTGAAGAGGGCTCTCAAAATATGGGCCAAATCTTTGAAATCCCCATCAACCCAAAGAGTGGAAGCTCAACAACACCTGGAAGTGCACCAACTAAAAATGGAAGAAAGAAATATTAGCCCACACATGCCGAAAAAAGAAAAAGACCTCCATAGAAAGCTCCATACAGCCTGTAGGGAGGAAGAAGAATACTGGCGACAAAAATCTCGAAGTCTCTGGCTAAAAGTTGGAGACAAAAATACAAGCTTCTTTCATAGGCAAGCAGAGGCCAAAAAAATTACAACTCTGTCAAGGAAATTCAATTTCAGAATCAGACTGTTAATGATTTCGAAGGAATCAAACAAGTTTCCCATCTCCACTTCAAAGGGATTTACATTGAGAACACCTGCACAGAAGTCCATCATCAAGTTCTCAATTTAATCCCTTCAATTGTCAAACCAATATCCAATCAACAACTTACTACTCTAGTCACATCGAAAGAAGTGAAAGCAACCTTGGATAGTCTGGCCCCTGATAAAGCTCCAAGGCCCAATGGATTTATAGCCCAGTTCCTTCAAGTTTGTTGCCCAATCATAAAGCGGGATCTGCATAAAATGGTGTTAAAATCACAAAAATGCCACAAGATTGGGGGAAGCACTAATTCTGCATTCTTAGCTTTAATTCCTAAAGAAAAAGGAGCCTCTTCATTTGACAGATTCCGTCTGATTTCCTTGTGCAATACTGGCTACAAAATAATCACGAAAGTAATCGCCAATCGACTCAAGGGTATGCTTCCAACAATCATTCCAGAGAATCAAGGAGGCTTCATCAAAGGAAGGCACATAACTGACAATATAATTCTGGTCCAAGAAGTGATCCACTCAAGCATGCAACGGGGCGAAAAAAGTATGATTGTGAAACTAGATCTAGCAAATGCTTTTGATAGAGTAAGGCATGCTTTTTTGTTTCAGGTAATGCAAAAATATGGCTTCAATGTTTCTTTCATCCAATGGATTAAGGCTTGTATCAAGACTCCTTGGATTGCTCCGTTAGTCAATGGTCGAGCAACATAATTCTTTCAGGCAACTAGGGGGATCAAGCAGGGATGCTCGTTGTCCCCCCTGCTCTATGCCATTCAAGCCTCAACGCTAAGCTTTCAATTAGAACATTGTCGCTCCCAACAAGAATTAATGGGCATAGAAATTGCAAGATGGGTCAAAGATATAAACCATGCTCAATTTGTCGATGATACACTACTCTTGGGAGGGGCTAGTACCATCATAGCTCGCAAATTCAAGCAGCAGCTAGACCTATAAAAGGAAGCTTCGGGGAGCCAAATAAATTACAGGAAGAGTAAATATTTGGGTGGAACTGTAAGCCAAGGGAAATGGTGGAAATATCTAGAATCCTGGAGATGGAAGGGGAAACCCAATGGGAATCATTCAAATGCTTAGGAGTCCCCATCCTCAAATGCAAGCCCAAATCTTCTCATTGGTTTCCTGTTGTTGACAAAATAAAAACTAGAATTCAAGCGTGGGGGGCCTCCTGGTTAAACGTGGCAGGGAAGTTAGTTCTCCTTAAATCGGTGTTGCCCAGTATTCTAATATATCAAAGCTCTATTCTATTAGCTCCATCTGGATGCATAAGCCAAATCAAGTCATTTGTAAGAAGATTTCTCTGGAAAGGTGGCCATCATAATGAAAACAAATTGCCTCTAGTCAGTTGGGGTAAAGTGACAAAGCCTTACACAAAAGGCGGTCTTCAGATAAGATATTTGAGAGCCCAAAATCTGGCACTAGGGGCCAAACTTCTCTGGAACCTGGTCTATGGAAAACTCACCTGGAGCAAGAACGCCCCGTGGAAGAAATACTACTCAGGCACTAGAAGGAAGTGTCTCAACACAGCCCCAAAAGTCTCAAAGGTATCGCCAATATTCACAATCTGTCAAAAATCCTCCGGGTACTTCAGTCCCCACTTAACCTGGATACCAGGAAACAGAGAAAACATTCTGATATGGGCGGACTCGATCCTGGCAGAGCCTCCTTTAGATTCCATCCCAAGCACCAACAATTTAAAGAATTTCCTCCACGCCTAACAGTTAAACACAATTTAGGACATTTCAAAGTGGAATCCAGATGCAAACAAAAGCTGGAGAGATTGGAATCTGTCGAGAAGTCCAAGCCATCTGCACAATGAAGAAAGTCGATTACTCACACTACTCGACGGGAAATCGTTGATCGCTGCAAATAAGAAAGATCGAAGGGGATGGGGACAACAAACCGACTCTTACACAGTTTCAGAGGGTTACAAGCTCGCCAAAGCAACTCTGAACGTGCCCCCCATTCCGACCCTATGGAAAGAAGTCTGGAAATACAAATCCATCTCGAAAATCGACATGTTCATCTGGACACTAGCGCACAACGCCATTCTCACTGGAGATAATCTCAAAAGAAAGGGATGGGAAGGCCCCACGTGTTGTCCCTTATGCGTCTCAAATGAGGAAATCATGGCACAGATACTATTGAACTGCTCATTTGCTCAGGAAGTTTGGTATCTGGCGTTAGCTCCTTGGACAACTCAAGCCACTCTCCCAGAAGAGATACCCAACCTTCTTCTAAACTGGCAGGCTTTATGTCCCTTCTCCCTCATGAAGAAAGACCAACTAAAAAGCTGTTGGGGGTACCTTCCCAAGTTTATTTGCTGGAAAATTTGGTTAGAACGCAACGCCCGAGTCTTCCAAGGGAAAGCTTCCAGAGAGGGCCAAGTGAGTGCAAAAGCCAAAGCAATGATGGTGGACTTTCTGTCATCCATCAACTTGCCAGCAAATAAAGATAAGTTAACTCCCAACAAGGAAGAATGGTTGTCAAGCCTTATCCCAAGTGCTTTGAAAGTGTCAATTTCTCCTCAACCCTCTACTTTCGAGTGGGAAATCAGGTTGGACCCTTCAACCTTCACAAATTGGCGCAAATCCCTTCAAAGGCATAGTCTTTTCTTTGACGGAACCTCTAAAGGAAAACCCAGTGAGGCTGGAGGGGGAGGGGTGATTAATGATCCTGAGGAAATAAAGGTGCTATCTTATTCCTCGGGAATCGACAAAGACACAAACAACATAGCTGAAGCTTTATCCCTATGGCAAGGATTATTTCAAGCTCAAATCATGAACATCGCGGTCGTCAATGTCTTTGGAGACTCTCATATCATCATTCAAGCCCTCTATTGTAAGAACCTTACCAAACATACGAGGCTCGGGCAAATCCTTCAGAAAACTAAACTCCTTATGTCCACTTTCCATTCTATCCAACTATTCCACATTCTCCGGGAATTAAATGGCGAAGCAGACAAAGAAGCTAACAAAGTAGTACTGCTAAGCAAAAGAGTTCTATTACTAGACGAAATCGAGGGATCAGATAAATTACCTTAAACTAGTGATCGAGAGCCAATCCCGAACTCTTAGTTGGGACTACCCAATGAAGACTGAATGTAATTGTGCCAGCAGTTCTCTATTGTTTTCTTAATATATCTCATACCCGTTCTTGTTAAAAAAAAAAATCACAATCGACCTCAAAATCATACCAAGCATATGCTTCATGATTATATTTGTCCATGATGTCTGCCATAATATATCACTCCTATATTTTATCTATGGTCCATTGAAGATTTTAACAATTTCCCTTGAGGTCTTGTAGCTTGCCCTACAAATTGTCCTTGATGGCCTGTAGATCATCCCTCATACCTCGGAGGATTGGAGAGACAAATTTTTCAATGCATAATCGATCCATAAGAAGCACCCTCTATAATATATCAAAAGAAAGATAAGAAAATATTCTATGAAATGACACTAGTTGGGCTCCAATCTAAGAACCTTGTCAAAAATTGTGAGCTCTGCAGTCTCATCATCATCACAAAAAAAATTGAAAATTGTTGATTTTAAATCAATGATATCATCACTTCTGGAGCTCTGATTCAAACGATTTTTTTTAATTGGGTGAATTGTAAGAGGAACCCAAATTTACAATTTGTTTGGGCAAATGTTGCACCAATTGCTACAGAAATCGACAAAATCGCACAGTCATATACGGAAAAACCCTGAATGTTGTTGATTTTAAATCAACATCATCTTGGCTTCCCAAACTCCAATTCAGATGATTTTTTTTAAGTGCTTTTTTTTATGAGAGGAACTCAGATATACAACTAGTTTCATTCAATTCTTCACATAAAGCTACATGAATTGACAAGAGTGTCACGATCCTCTTTTTCTTCTTCATTGAAAACCTGCAAAAAAAGGACAAAAAAAAACCTTTTTCGTGGCCGAAGAAAGTGCTCTGATACCACATGGTAAGTACCAAAGTTCTTAATAATAAATCACCACACAAGATATAGAGAACAATATAGGAAATCCACACTTTATTACTATCAAACCCTTGGGATAGGGAAACACCTTAGAAATGATCCTTTTAAGGAAGGGATCCACTCCTTATCACTTACCTCTCTTAGGGGACAACCTCCTAATGAGCTATGCTCCAAATACAATACTTCTCAACTTTCCCATTACATTGCTCATACCTCCTTATATAATTCTACCTACTACCTAAGAACATTCTAGAGGAGGAATCTTCTAGAAGTGGAACCTTCCAGTGAGTCCTCTTACATTTATTATATTCATAGGAGGACTTATTTATTAAAGGTGGTTTTCATACATAACAATACATCTCTATTATTATTCCCCTTGGGTACCTCCCTAGGTACCCCATAATATTCCCCTAGCTACACTACACAAGTAGTGTTGTTGTTTCTCGCATGCCTAGAACAATTTTGAAAGTACTTAGTATTCTGATCATTAGTCTCAATCCACGAGGCTTGATTCTTATTCCTCGATTCATTTTCTTTGTCCAATAGAAGCTTGTTATTTTTCTATTATAATGAAGTAGTCCTTTCCAACATATCCTATTTGAATAAACTAGCTCTGGTTCTTTCTCCACCTCCTTAAGCAAGCAATCCCTCTTTTGATGTCTCTCACCTACCCACTGAGCAACTTTTTCTTTGAACAATCTTAATGAAGAAGCAAATTGAACACTAGAAATTTCTCCAAAATCCTCCTCATAATGCTTCCAGTTATCCCTAACTAAACTCTGGAAATCCTCCTCTTCATACCAACTAGGACTATATTTAAAAGGAACTCCATGTTTTTCTCCATCCTTACCCAATTCAAGTACAATAGGAAAGGGATTCAAACATCTCACCTTGCCAACCCGAGTTTTGTATCTTTCCACCCTTTGAAAAAATGCCATTGTGTGCAAGAAATCAATCTAGACTTTTAACTACCCCTCCTGGACCAGATCTATTGTTACTCCATGTTGGCCGAAGCTAGATAGGCTCTATGTCTACCCAACCTGCCAATTCAAATTTTGTCGACAAAATAATGAGCTAATCTATCTTCCCAGGCATTGGTACCCCACATCTCATCCCCGTTCAAAGTCAAATAATGATCCCCCCCACCAACAATGGGATTATGCACCTGAAAACAAATTGTCCCAATACCATTGCCTACCCTCATAGGGTCCATACACATTGAGCAAGGTTAGAGAGTAGCCCTGGCTCTTATTATGTACAATTGTGCAAAGACATGAGCATACATCAAAACAATTGACCAATGTAAGATTTTTTCTAAACCAAGTAATTATACCACCAGAAAAAACCATCTGAATCCAAACCATAGAAATCCTAGTCACCAAACATCTTCTTCGATTCAAGGACCAAAGGTTCCCTTTCCCCATAGTTTCTTGAATCATTATTACATCGGGATTTTCCAACTCCACCAACTATTTGAGGGAGAGTTTTTTACCTTGCCCTCCAAGGCCTCTCGTATTAACATATAATATCTTCATGGAGGAACTACCTTAGAGGTAGTTCCTACTCTAAGAACCCTTAAGATGAGTTTATGTTTACCATGGTGAACCTCCCTGCCCACTTTCTCTTGAGACTATTTGATTGTTGATTTGTGACCTACTTTTAAAGTGACATACTCCTTAATTTGGTCATATCCCAATCCCCCAGAGACCCTTGTATCCTAAGAGTTAGATCCAGGCCTAAGATGACAGTGACCTCCCCCACAAAATAAGTAATGGAGGAACCAATATTAGTCACATGAGGAGGAACAAAAGTTGGTATAAAGGAAGGGTCAAAATCATTAAGACCAATAGAGAAGAAGCCTTCACCTCCTACAACAATCAGAGGACTGACATTTGGAATCCTAAGACTTTTATGTATCGTGTGATCAAAACATCTAGAATGTCAATTGGAATCAGATATGGTAGGAATTTTAGAGTCTAAGACAGGCAAGTGGGAAGAAGAGTTATATTTCTTTCCCAGGGGAGGGTTGGAAGGTAGTCCTCTGTTCCAAATAGTCTCCAACTTGTTCCACTGCGCAATAGTAAAGTACATATCTCCATAGTTATCTACAATAGTATCATTTTAAACCTCCAACTACCGTGAACCAACAATTAATGGGATAGGCATGTCCCCCACTACTATATCCTTGAATGTGGGGGAAATCCCTTGTAAAATGTTCAAATCTCATGACTCGGACCTAGTCCTCACCTAAAATCCACCCTACTCCTTATGATTCTCAATAGGCACAGAAGAAGTAAGGATGGTTCCTTCAACTACCACCACTTTTGCTTCCTTATCTTTCCATACTTTCCTCTGAAAGTTCTTCTCGTAGTCTTCCACAACATATCTATAATTATGGCAGTGCACACATTTGAAAGGGATGTTTAAGTAATCCAAGATTTGAGTATAAGATTGGTCACCCACCACAAGTTCTATGGATTCAAATAAACCCTATACAATATTAATCTCAACCAAAATATGAGCCACTCGGTGTGAAGAGATATATTTATAGTTCTGTAATGATAAAATTACCCAGAGCATCCCCAATTGCCTTTGATTCAGAATTAAAACAAAATTCAATAGGTGATTGGGCAAATTTGACCCACATCGTTGTACTAGCATCAAATTATTCTTGAGCATCGAATAATGGGTGCTATGGTTTAATGCATAAGATATTCTTATCCATAAATCAACAACCCTTAAGAATTTGAAGGGCATCATCCTTGCTCTTGAAAATAAAGCCTAGCTAACCACAGGCTAACAAATAGGCTATAGGGTTGTAGCCAATAAGTGTTACCCATTCCTAATGGGTCCAATAATTTATTGAATACATAGAGACCTGGCGACCACAAAACTTACCAACCACTCTTAGACTATCTAGACCCACTATTTGGCTCATCCTAAGAGCCTCACTGACCATTGAGGAGACGCCTCCTCCTCTCAATTTGATTGCCCTTCTTTTTTTCCTGCTAGTGGAGATATTATGGACCTTAGGATGAAAACTTTTCTATTCTGCAAGTTCTAGTTTCTCCCCTAGAAACCCTAGACTCGCAACAAAGTATGGATCTCTTCCGACGACTAAGTCAAAATGATTGATATCGAGGATGGGAGTTGTTATCCCCATTTTGTGGGATAACTAAGGAGATGATGTCTCGAGGCCCTTAGGTTGCAGACATGGAGTACCGAGAGATAGCTTGACCAACAATGTCCACTTGCACAGATGGAGACCCACCTCACAACCACAACTCTAAGTTAATCATGACAACATCCACCACATTAGCTGGCCTCCGGAAGACGTTGGGTCTTGCTCCATGAGGTACAAGTCAGGTATTATGGTGAGTGACATTTCAATAATTGAGGCATTTGAGTTTGTTACATCTATTACTGCTTTTGATTATGTGACATTTGCTTGTACATTGTGCTCTTTTCCCTGTTTCACGTTGGTGGTTGACATTGCACCCTAGTAAGTGGGTCACCCTCACGGATAGGTATGCTACAAAGAGGTCCTTTGGACAAGTCATCGTGCCATTCTTGACCATATTTACCACTTTCCATCACCTCATCCCCTCATCTCCTCACATTTTGATTTTTCGGGTGTACTAACCCAAGAAGGGGTTGTCCCTCACTTCATGGGAAGAAGGGGCTGAAGGCCTAGAGGCTCGTGGATGGAAAAAGATAAAAGCCTAATTATGAACCTTCCATATGCTCGCCCAAACAGGTCTTGAAAGCAACGAAAAGCTTCTCCTAAAAAACCAAAGACCTGCAAAAGAAAAATAACATTATATAGATGTCCCCACTTGTCGAGGTGTGTACACTCGTGCAATGCCCCTTTCTTTCCTTACATATGGCACTATGTGTACCTCTAGCTTCAAGTGGCCTTGTCGTACTTCCCCCCAAGCTATTCGATTCACCAATACAAATTACCCAAGGTTTTGGACTATTAATTAATTAATGGCAATGAATGGGCTTGGAAAAAGGATGCATTGAAAACAAAGGTGCATCACATCCTCTACAAAGACACCCATAAGTGAGACACTACAATCCCTTGTATGTCATGAAACCCCATGCCCAAAAGTTTCCCCCTCATCCATAACATATCATCTACATGACTTATAAGGAGGTCCCCTCGGGAAACACCCCTAAACTTGAGGGACGATTCACCCAATGGGTCGCTTTGTCAACCCTCTCATACTCAAACTTGGTAAATTGCATAGGGCCTTTGAGCATTAGTTTATTTTGATGAGGTAGTTTGGATGTACATGCTTAGATGGCTATTTTATTGATTTGATTTACTCATCGTGATGCTTTGACTTGAGATCCTTGGAGGGTGTATCCATTTGTCTTTGCAAGACCCAGATGGTGGACGGTTTTGGAGGAACAAGCCTAGCTTGGGCTTTCGTGGGGGTTGAAGCCCACAAGTTGGATGTCAAGGGCCCACATGTCATATCATGATGACTTTCCTTTGTAGGCCTAGAGGACACCTTGGAGGACCTTGCCTATCCCTTACATGCCAAATGACTTGCCAAGGAGGGGAAAAACATCACTCTTTGGGGCTTGACGTCACTTAGGGATAGGGTTTGGTGGTGATGGAGTTGTTTCTCATTGACACTTGGCACAATTTGACCAAAGGAGACATTTTTTGAAGGAAGAGACCTTGGCGCATGAAGAGGAGGCTCTAGAAGCCCCAATGACCTCCACCTTCTTCTCCAACGACTTGGAAAAGTGTCAAAATGTCTCCCTAGAGGGGTGACGCCATGTTTTAGGGTCTCTTTCATGTGCAAAAAGTGTGAATTAAATAATATTTTCTTTGTAAATGGGTAAGATAAGGGTTGTTGACCCCTTGTCTTATGTTTTAACCTAACTTATGTGGACAAACTATGTTTAGACATTTTGTATAAATATAGATTATTTGAATCTCATTTCATAACATAACTCTCCCATTGTGAGAAGTACTTGGCTGAAATTTTTGCTATCCTTGAGCATTTTTGGTATCTCTCTCTCTTTCAAATGGTTTTTGGTGTTATCTCTTGGTGAATGGATGAAGTGAAGTGATGTGCACCTCTTGAAGGCTTGTTCTTTTGCTCTTGGATGGTAATTGTATGGTGAACTAGGGTTTGCTATCTCTTTTTTTGGAACTGGTAAGGAAAAATCTGCATATGTTAGTTCTTTCTTGCTCATTATTGGTTATTGTTAGTGGAAACCCTAGGAGGACTATGTTGGATACACCCTCCATTTATGCTTCATCTTATTGCTAAGGTTATAAGTCATTCTTGAACAAGGGTTGCTAGGAGAAGTACAAGTGTGTACACCCTCCTAGATTTGCCCTAACCCTATGGAGTAAGAGGATTTTCACCCCTAGGGATCTTGTTGATCCAACTTTTGTTTTTAAAACCCCATTCACCTAATTTTAAAGGCACTAATATGATTTGCTTGCATTGGAGAAATAAATTCTTTGCCTCGATAAACATGATTTATTGAGATACTAATCTTGTTTCAATTGGATAATTTGTTGCATCCCAAGGGCTTGTCAAGGCCACTAGGGTATCTTGATTGGCCTAGCCTTCTTAGAGTTATAGCTCATTAAAAGTTACAACCATTAAGGCTGCAACAAAATCTCTCTTTACTCATTTGTAACTTGTTTTTCAACCGTCAGAATTTGTTAAAAGTTTGCCAAGATAATCTACTAGGCCTAACACATCTTTTGGGTGGATTCTTTGTAAGTTTTTGTGGTTGATTCTCTTTCTGTAACAACTTGTTTGCTACATCCATAAGGCTGCAAAATATCTCTGCAACACAGTTTAGTACAACCTTGTTTTATTGCTAAAGTCTTGTGCTTTCATACTTGAGTATCACTAGTGTTTATCTAGTTTGTCTCTTGCATTATTTGTTGGACTTCTAGCAATCATTTGGTAGCTTTAGCAACTAGTTTCTTGCTGATATATATCTTTGTTTATTGCTGCAATTAGGGACAACAAGCTTAAATTTCTTGTCCATCTAACATTGTACATGTTTATTGGCTTGTTCTTGTGTCTCGTGCAAGTGCACCACTCTTCACAAGGACTCTTACCTATTGACAACCCTTGGCCACCACCAAGACCTCATTCAAGCCCTTTTTTGCACTTAATAACTTGACCTTTAGGGGCATCCACTCATACATCTCACTTTCCATCTCATTTCCCCCTAGGGTCACCAGGATCCTCCCCTTGAGGTGATTATTTCATCTCCAAAGTGACGAGAATACCTGCCTAAGGTGACAGTGGGTAGGTGTTCTCTAAGTTGGTGGTTGGGTTGGGCTTTTCCCAACCTACAACTTGTGCGATAACATGAGTAATGGGCACCTGTTGAAATCACCTAATAGTAAAAGTGTTCACATGGGATCTACCCTCCTATGCCAACATGGAAGGCAAAGAGGGCTTTGTTAGGACATATTTGATCCTCCTCAAAACCAATGAGATTGGACTCCAGTAAATGATTGTTAGATAGTATATTCACTCCATGCTTGACCCACTTTCCTAAGGTATTATTCAACGAAGGATTATCTAAAAAAATCCTCACGATGATAAAAGACTTAGTCTCTAAGTCTCCTAACAAGGAAGGTGATCATAATATTTGGTCCTTTGAGAGTGGGTCCTCTAAATAGTCCACAAGTTGGACTTTATCCTCCATGGTTCCTTTATCTATCATGGTCATGTTGTGTGTCAATAATGGTCATTATTGTATTCCCTACCCAATGAAACACGAAGGGGAGGTCATTATAATGTTTATTTGGCCACATTATTCTATATTAAGGAGATGTTGAGATGTAATATTTATCTGGTTGAATATCTTTTATGATAGTTTTCTTTATTTGTGTTTCTATGTTAATGTCAAAGGGGGCTATTGGAGATATGTTGGCTAATCACGACTTAGTAAATATTATATTATGTCATTAATGTAAGTCTTAATGTTTACCATTAATGTAATGGTTAGAAGTTGGTTGAGTGTTCCATAATTAATACAATATTTATGTTAGAACCAATCACCATATAAAGGGGTCAACACTCCATTGTAATACATCATATTACATGATAATAAAGCGACATTGTTTAGAATAGAGTTTTATACCCCATGAGAATTTCTCCACTATGAATTTGGTGTCGATATTTATGTGATGTTGTGCAATATGTGATGGGTCCTTTGTTTCCCGTTTTTAACACTCAATGATTCACAATTTTGTGCACTCTATCCTTATGGGCCTCTTGTGATCTACACCTTTTTTTTCATAATATGCAACTTCATTCATATAATGATAACCTGTAACTCTCTAAAGATAAAGAATATTAAGTTTACCTTTCTAGTTTAGGAAAGATATAAAGCCAATCTTTGTTAAACAAACATGCCTCCCTTCCAATATGGTGTAGAAGGAGGAAGTTGATAGAAATAGGATTTGGTCTCATTGATCTACTGCATTTTGGGGGAAATATGCACCTTTAATCTAGGTGGGAAGGGGGAGTTAGTTAGGGTTGGTTCATATCTTGCTTGAGTTAGCTCTTTAACCTAAGCAATGTCAACCCTCAACTAGTTAAAAAGTTGACTTCTTGCTCGAGTTAGCTCATCAAATAAGATAAAATGTCCCAAGCATACCAACCCTAAGAAGTAGAAGGTCAAGTTTTTACATGAGTTAATTCAATCGAGAAATAGGAAAATTCCTAAGCTAGATCCCTAACCCAAAATCTTACTTGACCTAGCTCCTTGATCTAAACATGGTCAACCTTGACTAAGCAAGGGGGTGAAGATCTTACTTGGACAATGCTTATTGTTTTGTTCTAGTGAAAATTGTAGATTTTAACCTTGTACAATATTTTATTGCAAACATATTTTCAATAAAAGAACTGAAAAGATACAATGGCAAATACACACATTACATAGAGATTTTTCCCCTGGAAACCCAAATCAGAAAAACCAACATATTCTATATTCATTAATAGTGATACATTGTTTACGATACAATATACATATAGGAGCTAGCGACATCCAAAACCTTAACCCAATGACCTGGATCAGTCAACAACCCTAATTCCTTAACCTAAAATAGAAAAACATAAGCAAAAACCATGTGCCGAAAAACTACCCAACAATGGACATGAAAATCGAGGCGACATGAAAAAATGAGGCAAAAATGCGACACATTTCTCGAGACAATTTTTTTTTCTCGAGGCCGATGGGGCCTAGCGGCTCCCCCTACGCGCCAAGCGCAACGTCGTGGACACTAGAACTAGTCATGCAAAGAATATAACACATACCCAACAAAAATAGGACCTTTCAAGACTCACTTAAGACTTTTCCTTTTATCAACTTTATAAAATTATAGCCTAAATGACTTGCTTTACTCTTCACTCTTTAATGTTTTCCCTTTGCAACTCTATATAATGACAGGTTAAATCACTTTTTTTTGTTGACCAACTTTCACTTATCATGATATAGCTAATGCACTTTACCTCATCAAGGAGAGAATGCAACCGACAAGATTCAAATTGGATTCCTTCATCCAAGAGGCCATGTTTGGTCGATATCTATTATGCCAAAGATGCCAATGAATTTTACATGACCCCAACTTGTTGCAAGTGCTGGTGCATTCCCAAGTACGAGCACACAAAATCATATCATTGGTGAGACTTGAACCACGGCGAGGGCAATATCAACACCCCTATTTCACCCAAGAAACCACTATTGACCTAACTTAAACAACTTAATTTACTAATAACTATTGAATAAAAGAATAAGCGAAATATCACTATGAAACAAAATCTTAATACATGAATATGCGATTGTAAAAAAATAACTTACAATATTACATAGATAACAACCATAAATTAATGACAACTTAACAATTAGAAAACATTACTTCAAAATCGATAACAATATCTTTTTTAAATGAACACTATATCATTATCGAACTTGACTCATAATTTAATTTTTCTATGCTCATTAAGATTTGAATCCATACCTTAAAGCAACAATACACATCACACCCACTAATTCACAATTCAATAAACTGATGGAAACCTAAAGACACTTCCTCACGAACTTCGACATTTAAGTGTTGTTTAAAAATTCTACGTTTTGGTCTTTTTTTGCTGGAATCCGACGACATAAATTTGGACGAAATTGCAATTTTCTGTTATTTAAATTGCATTTCCTAATGCAAAAATGGATTCAGCCTTCTGAAAAACCTGGAGATACAGTTTGCCACTCAAATTTACAAATCCAACAATTTCTCGCTAGATTTCGAGCAAAATTAAACAAAAAAATATATAAAAAAATCAAAACGTAGAACTTTTAAAACAAGGGTTGCATGGCAATGCAGTCCCTGCCGAGTTAGTTGGGAAACACATGTTGAATAATAAAACTTAATATAACTAAATGCACAAGTAATGAATATTTTTTTGTCAAAAGATAACAATTGAGGGCTCTTTGTTATTCAAAATGTATAATGAACCGTAAGGTGAATGGAACTATAATATTCATAAATATAATAAATATATTATAAATATAATATAAATAGAATAATAAATAATATATTAAATAATAAATATAATAATGCATACTAATAAATATATGGTACAACTTTTTATATTTAGATGTGGTGATTAGTGAAATTCATTGATTATGTAATTAATGAAGGGAGCAATAACACTTCAATTCTATCAACCAATTAGAAATGAGAAACACAAATATTTTTATTATATCCAAAAATATATTTATTTTCTTATGTTAAACATTACATTGCATACACAAATTTATGATAAAAAACAAATTAATATCATTACTATAGTTACATGGCAATAACTACTAAAACATTTATATGTACGAACTAATAAAACATTTATATGTACTAAAATAATATTTTGAAATTATAGTCATATATAGAGTTTTGATGTGCAATTTCACTAATATTTTGGGTTTTGATGTGGATCTATATCAGCCAAACTAGCAGCAATTAGGGTTGAAAGGAGTTGGGATATCTCAAGTTTTGGTAAACCTTCCTTCCGCAGAACTTTGGGGTTTAGGAGGGGTTTATAGCTTCGACCATACTCTGATCACGCCATCCGCTGTTCGACTTCCGGCTTTTTACAGTAACCTCAGGTTTTTCAACAGTCATGGGGTCGACAAAAACTTCGAAGAGGAAAAACAGCGACATCAAACCCTCAGCAGAGACCTTGATCCCACTAGAGGAAGAAGCTACTGATTTCCCTCGAGGTATCTACAATCTGCATCTCCTTGTATTAGTTTTCTTCGGAGTTTGTCTGTTAAGACGTATATATACAGTAGACGTTTGACATTCTATGGACTTATATTAGTTTTGTTCGGAGTTAGTCGGTTAAGACGAATACATACAGTAGACATTTGGCATTCTATGGGCCATTAGAGAGTTTTATTGCCCTATTTACAGTCCCGACGGTTATTGTTTTAATATCAGGAGGTGCGAGTGTGCTGAGCCAGTCGGAGATAGACGAAGCAAGAGCCGAGGCGGATGCCAAGTTTGAAGCCGAGCAGAGAGGGTCAAAAAAGCGGAAGAAGACAAAACCGTCAAATGCTTTCGATGATGGGGTCGACGCCCTTTTTCAGGGCGGGATCAGCGGAAAACTCCCGAAGATTGTCAAGAGTCTTCGTTTGAAGGTATACAATTTACATCGCCGATAACTAGTTATCGAATATATGATTAAATTCTGATTACATCCGTTTTTTGATTGGAATTCTAAGAGAAAGGTCCTGTCAACCAGTTAGTTCTCAAAGATTTTAAAAACAAAACATAAACGTAAATGCAGATATACATTTTCAAATGGGAACCCATCTTTTTTAATAAACTGTAAACTCCAGCACTTAAGCTAAGAATGTTACATTTTATAATCTCAACAAAAACAAAACATAAACATGAATGCAAATATACATTTTTAAATGGGAACTCATCATTTTTCAATGGACTGTAAACTCCAACCCTTAACTAAGAATGATACATTTTTGTACTTTCGGTAATTGCCCAAAGGCTACATCAATACAATGGCCACATCTGGCAAACCCCCACGTGGGGAGGGAGCATGCCTGCCAGGAACTGAAATTGACGCTGGGTCATTGTCACAACTGCTCCAAGTCGCTGCTAGACCATACGTTGTATACATCTCTATATGTATTATTATCATTATGTGTATTACGTGTGTGGTGTATGTGTATTCACACTTAGAATAGTATATTTATTATATACATACACGTTGTGTGTCTCTACAGCAGTTTCATATTCATATACTAGCATGCATATGCAGTTGTATGTATAAAAATACAAACATACATTCTACATATATGTTTCGTCAAATGATCCTACAGACTCTTGCTCAGTGATGCCTTAACTTTCTGGTCAACCACCACCTTGGTTGCTAACCTCCATGATGTGCTTATGAAGTTGCTGTTCTAGGTGATAGGTTGCACACCATGTCATCGGCAAATAGTCCATTAGATAGACAATAGCTCGACAACCTAGGAGCTGGGCACCCCTTGTTTGGCGGATCTAGGGATCTATTCGAAGTTTTTTTCCATGGCCTCGGATGTTTGGAGATCTGTGCTTTCTCGCTCTCGTGCTCTCCTAAAGATCATACGGTCAGGCCCTATCATTGTTGGACACACTCCATAAGGACATCATCTGCCAGTGCATCGACGATTTCGTAGTCATCGAGGACTTTGGCGATGAGACTCCCCCAAGTCTAATCACTTGTCATTGACCATCGACTTTGGCACACCGTGACATCTTTTGCGGTTTTTCCCTGAGTTGCTTTGAGCCTTTTCTATCATGCATCTTATCTTTTATCTTGTATTTGTACGTCACTCTATGTAATGCACTTTTCTAACTTACCTTAGCTAGTTCTTTTAGTTTCTAGCTTTTTGCACTTAGATATATGCTTTGATAAGCTTTTTGGCATCTTCATAGGAGTCACTTCGCATTCCCACATTTTACTTTGGTTCCTAATGTATTCTTTTAGTCACATTGTACCAAGGTTGCCAGAGCATGGGAGCAAGGGCGCCATTTCCAAAAAAAATCCAGGAGCGGTGTGTCATGGGAGTGTTTTTTATATAATATATATTCTTATATATTATAATGCATTTATATTAAAAAAATGCAAAATGCAAAATTAGTTGCAGAATATGTGAAAATATACATATTTGTGCCACTTTTTTTTCCAGGTTACAAATCTCGAGGAAAATCCCCAAGTACTTCCCCTCATTTCGAGGGACGCTACCTAGGGTAAACCCAAAAATCTTCAGGGTACAATGCTGGTCAACAACAAGCTTCGAAGCCATTAGAATAATATACTCGTTAAGAGCTCAACATGTCACTTGCAGGAATTGAACATGAGTGGGGAGGATAATAATCATTCCTCCCAACCACCTGAGCTAAACCCAATTGACATATTTGTGCTACTTGTAGATAAGATAAGATAAGATAAGATAATTCTATTATTGTCCAACAAATGACTACAAATAGGTCAATGGGATTGCTAAGTACAAAAATATCAATACAACGGGGGAGCGTAATGACCGCTCCTATAAAAACCAAAGATAGATCTAATCTAAGATGTAAACTCTCTAGACTAGGAAAGAAAGAAGTGCTATTGGAATAGTTGGATATATACAAGAAATGCTAATGGTTTAAAAGGTAAAAACAAAAGACTGTCTAGGGGAAAATGCCTTGGAGGAGGGCACAAGGGTGGTGCTCCCTGTATCTATCGTCTGAAGAAGAGGAGATCTTACTACATTATTACGAAGTTAGAAATGTCATCCATGTAGAGTAATGATTCATCATTCAAGCATCAACCATCTATCGATTACAAACATACAAATTCTTAAACCATATAATAGGAAGTAGATCCATGATTTATGGAATGAAATAGGCTATCCGCCAATTGTCAATGTGATTAAAGAGTTATGTTACAAAATAGGCCACCTGGATATGTTTTGAAATGATAATTTACTTGAAGTATGAAGACGAAAGGTCTAAAACACATTTTTTTTAAATGGAATTATTCTTCATTTTCTTAAGAGTGTGGCTGGAGCGTGTCTGGGAGCGACTAGGGAGTATGGTTTTGGGGTCTGGGAGCATTGCAGTCTTGATAGTGGCATGGAGCGTGCTTAAAAGGGATCAGAGTGTGCTCTCGATTTTCGAGAGCGCGCTCCCTGTACGCTCTTGCTTGGGGCGTGGTTTTGGGGTGGGAGTGCACTCCTGGTAAGCATTAAACTACTCTTATGGGTATTTGCTGGACACTTATAAACTTATCTTTTCTTTTTTTTTCCTAGGAAAACTCACGAGGAAACCCAAGGGATGTTTCCCCATAATCGTAGATGGCATCCCTAGTAGACCCATTGACATGGACCAATGTGCCTAATCAAGGGGGGTTTGAAATGGGCACCTAGTGGCATGAAATTAATCAAATGCCCAACAATACTGGTGACAACTAATTGGGCTAACCCCTTGGGCTATTGTCTTATTTTATGGGTACACACCTGCATAACATTTTGAAAAATGTCTTTTCAATGGGAATTTTTTGGCTTTTTTTGTCTTATCTTATTATTAATTTAATCAGTGTGACTCATGTACTTGGATAGAATCTAAATCTGGGTTCACCTCAAGTTTTCCCTAAGACTAATAAGCTAGAATATTGTCTCAACAAGATTGAGAAACATTTTCACTTAGAGCAGGATTTTAGGGCATTGAATTAAGCAACCACAAATGTGCAATATAAAGTATAACTCATGAGAGAACCACATAATCCTTTTCTTGCCAATATAATCACATATTGGTACTATTTGCCAATACAACTAGCACTTGAAATTCGATGGCTAGATGCTCAACTAAAAGTAAATTGTCATTGGATGCTTAATTAACCTATATTAATAACTTGCCATGATGGTTGAATCCTAAGAAAAATGCAAGCGTGCAACTCTCTAGTGCGATTGAAGCATGCATTCTTAGTTGCTAATAAGATAAGATAAATGTATTAATGTTTAATGACCACTAAAGTAGGTCAATGGCATTGTTGGGTACAATGATGTCTATACAAAGCGAGAGAGCTAAAGCGACTCTTATATAAAAGCAAGAAGCAATAAGTAAAATAGAATAGAAGTCTAATCTAAAACCTAGAGAGCCGACTCCAAAAATGGAGAGGCGGTCCAGGAGAGAGATGTACAAGGTGAGTAGATCTAGAATATATGGTGCCAGTGGTATGAGGTTACTCTAGTCTACTGGAACCATCTCTCCTAACATCTGAGGCTGAGCGAAGAAAACTCAAAATAGATGTCTGTCTAGAAAGAGAATCGTGAGAGGAGCTAGAATGAGTGTTGTGTTGTTGTCTAGAATGAAGACCATGTTGTTGTGGTCTGGAAGATCTAATCTATCAATTGGTCAGTTTTCTAATGTGAGGGCTGCTCTAGTGATGTCACTAGGGTGTCACAGAGGTAGAAATAGTGCCTCGTGTCCTCATTGATCTAGGATCATCTCAATCCATCTGTTTCTTGGTGCCCCTAGTTGGGAGCACCATAAAAAAGGAAGTGATTTGTTGGGTTGGAGTTGGTCTAGGATGTGGATGTGGCAGGAAGATAGAAGAGCGGAGACAGAGGGCCTCTTGTATGTATAAGGCCAGGCATCTCTGATCAGGGTACCCAAAGAAGCTGCCAAGCTTCTGTAGCTCTCTGAAAAGATAGTGGAACCATCCTTGAATCTCGTAGTAAATTGGGCAACGAAAGATGAAATGCTCCTTAATCTCAATCTCTTGGAGAAGGCATAACTGGCAGATCTTGTCCGATCGATCAATCTAACGGTCAGTCTCAATTTGCAATCTATGAGAGCCAACTCTAAACTGGCCCATGGGGATTCGAAGATCGTGCATCCAATTGCGAAGTTTGTAATGGGCTCAAACAATGAGTTCATCCCTCATAATCATGAAATGCTCAACCTAGAAGGCCATCTTCCATCGTAACCCACCTTGAGGGTTTATCCAAGTGACCTATACAAACTGCTTGTAGATATCCTCTCAGATGATTGTATTCTTATCATGTTTGGTAGGTAAGAGGTGGCCAGGTGCACCTAGGGAATATCTAAACGAAGGGAGTTGGTCCATTGTAATACCAACAGATGCTAGGAGATTTGAGACCTTGGTGTACCAACACCACGATCGAACCAGAGAACTAGCTGATGCAATGGACTTTGATGAGCAGTAGGCCAAGTATGGATACATGTCTTGCCCCTTTGCTGTATCATTGAAGCTTTGAATGCGGTGAAGGAGTGAGATGAGACCAAACACTATCTCAAGTCGGAAGGGGCGAGTAACAAACTTTGCGAGGATGATGGCCTGAGGAACTGTCTGCTTGCATTTGATGATGTGGCGAAGGAGGATGATTTGTACTCTCTGTTGAAGACCAATCACACTCTAGCAAACTAGGTCCCCAAACCTTATAACCATATAGAATTGTGGGCTAGACATGAGTGTCCATGAGTGACATCTTGGATGATATGTCCTGAAAATGGTTCCGGAAACACTCCCTCTCAAGAAGGGCCAAGGAGCCATAGCTCTTGTTGACTTGGGGTTGAAGTGCATGCCGTAGAATAAAGTGAGGTCCTGTGAATGACACCCCTAGATAAGTATATGTGTTGGTGATCTCAATCTCCACTCCTTCGAAAAAGAAATGGTGATCAAAGAAGAACTTTTTCGACTCGTTGAAGATCATGACCTTGGCTTTACCAACATTGATCATCAACTGATGAAGGTCACAAAAGAGGGCCAGGACATCCAACTGTCTTTGCAACCCTTCGGGGGATGAAGCTAGAAGGATCACATCATCCACAAACAATAGGATAGAAATTAGGACATGTTGGAGAAGGCACCCATCTTCGTCCTGGATGTGCTCATGCAGGAAGGACTCCAACTCGTTAATGTAGATCCCAAACAATGTGGGCAATGGGGGGCAACCCTGTTTGACCCCAATGGTACTCCTGATAAAATTTGATATCCCATGTGTTGTGTGTAGGTGACCAAGGATCGACCCATGTGAGCGCAAGATGGTTGACAATAAAGTCTCTAAGATTCCAATGTCTTTGAGTCTCTGGAGCAAAACCTCCATGGGGATGGAATCAAAAGCTTTTTGAAAGTCCACAAAACAACAATAAACTTTTGAAAAGCGATGCCGGGCCTCCTCAATGATGGCCATGAGTGTGAGGATGTGATCAATAGTCTGGTGCTCAGGTTGGAATCCAGTTTGTCCTCTAGCTCTAAGTTGCCTCCTCTCAAGCTCCCTGAGAGCTTCAAACGGAGGATTGTAGCATAGAGTTTGGAAATTGTGTGGCTAACCATGATCATCCCATAGTTGTTGGGATCCGCACTAGAGCCTGATTGTGGATTGAGTGAATAATGTGATGTGACCAAGGTGATGGAAAACCCGTATAGACCACATGTTTGAACAAGTTAGCTAGGTTGTTGTCCATAGCGTGAAGACCCTCTTGAAGAGTTATGCTTGGAACCCTTCCTCATCCATTGCTTTGCTAGTGTTCATCATCCAAACGACTTCCGGTATATCTTGGCATGAGAATATATGGCAAGAAGCGAGGGAAGAGGTAACCTAGATCAAGGGATTCCCAGGGACATTGTAAAGGGAGGAGGTATGGGTGAACATGGATCGTGGATGGGGAGGAAGAGGAGAGTGGCGAGGAAAGAAGGTGAGCCAAAAGTTTTTATGGGAGTGGATAAGGGAAGCACATAACTCGCGTCTCCTTTGGGAAATAAAAGGTGTTTCTTATGACGGAGAAGGCAGTGGTAGGAAGCCTTAAGATGGGGGTAGTAAGGGTGAGCGTGAGTGAAGGCATGCCAAAGCTGACCGTGAAGGTTTTTACATTCATTATCATACCAATTGTTCATGGGACAAGATCTAGTTTTGAGGGAATGTGAGTTAGATTTGGCTTAGTGGGGGTAGGACTGAAGAGTAGCTTCCCAAATGGTGGATGAAAGACATGTGCATTTGGCATTGGCAGAAGCAAGGCATGAGAACTCGAACTCAAATGGGAGCATCTGGCGGAGATGAGAAGTGAAGATGTACAAGTCACCCTAATCAAAGGAAAGGGTGGTTTGGGGTGGGTTAGGGGAAGGGGGCTGTCAACCTGAAGAAAGAAAGATAGAAGAGCGTGGTCGACTACCGTGATGGGAGTCACTAAGAAATGGTGGATAAAGGAGAGAAGAGCTTGATTGGACAAGACATAATCTACTACACTCGCACCTCCATTGTGAGGTCAACAATTGTAGAAGCGAGACTTTGGGAAGCAGGGAAGGTCGTTTAGGATCAATGACTCATGGGATTCATCGAGTTGCAAGAGGTGCATGCCATATCCTGTGAGAGGCCTAGTGACATCATCAAATAACTGGTGAAGTCCGACTAAATATGGATCTGTTTCCTGAGTGCAAAACCCGTCCTCTAAGCGATCATGTAGAGGAATGTGAAGAGCTTTGGTACGTGCATTGAAGTCGCCCTGTAGGATGACATCCCCCATTGTAGAGTACTGAATGATGCCAACATATAGCTCATGTTATTGTGTAATTTGTACTTGCCCAAAGCCAAAGGCAAGTGAACACTAAATTGGCGTAACAAGGAGGTTGTCCTATCACTGTCACCTAAACAAGACACCTCTTTCTATTTAGGAGTAGTACCCCAGGGGAGACGTCCCCAGTGACCTGGGGGTTTGAGAAGGCTAAGGTAAGAGTATCAAGAAAGTCCCAACCCTCTCACAGGTCACTTTGATCCTAAGTAACCGGATACGTCCTAAACCCC
>ML795165.1:0-10062 GCA_009831015.1 Picea engelmannii
AGGCGAGAAATTGGAGGTGTTGGTACGTAAGACTCAATGCATACGCGACCAGAATTTCAAATTTGAGAAGCAAGCACGCCGTTTTAAGGACACAAACTGGTGGACGGTATTTATGGGTTAGGTTACAAATGTAATGCTGCTAGTTTTCCTCCTAGGTTTATAAAGTTTTAGGGTGTTTTCTAAGTTTTTATTCCAATATGGTTATATAAATTTTAATTAAATAAAAAAAAATGTTTAAATTATATTTATGAATGTATGGATTTAATCTTCTGAAATTTTTTATAATACTAAGATTATATATATATATATATATATATATATATATATATATATATATATTTTTTAAATTTCAAAATTATTTAATCTCTTATTTAATTAATTTATTTAGTTTTATTTTTTTAATTTTGAATTTTTTTAATAAATTTGAACAAATTACAAATTTTTATTGTTTAAATTGTATTTATAAATGTATAAATGGATTCAACCCTAGTACTAACTTATTTTAGGATGAAGTAATTTTAAATATTGATATGTGAGAATCAACATGATAGAAGTATCAAGATTATTATTATGGTTTTTTTAAGTGAAAAACTTAAAAAATAATTAAAGTGTAGAAAGTAAAATTTTATCTTATATTATTAAGGTTATAACAAAATAAATGTCATTTATCTTCAGCGTTTTTTTTTCTATCACAATTTTTTAGATTTTTTTTTTATCATAGGGTGTTTTTTTAGTCCCATGACTTGTGTCAAAATGAAATTCATCATTGTTCTTGTTTTTTAAAATTCATTTTGCTTTTTAAATTTAAATTGTAGAAAAATAATTCAAATTCTTTGTATTTATTATTTTATTCTTGTTTTAGTTTTTATCTTTAAAATTCATTAAAATGTATGATGTAAATTGGATCTTCACCTAAAACATTTTGTAAAATTATAATAAATTTGTATTTGTTATTTTTATTCTATTTTATTTTTTTACAAAATCAGAAGTGAAAACTAACCATGTGACGATTGGCCTTTAAAAGAGAGTGCATTAAAAGAATGTAAAGGCAGTGCATTAAAAGAATGTAGGTTGTAAAAGAATGATGGTCACTCTGACCATAATAAAGATTCCTGTCATCTGTGAATTCCCTTTACATATGGTCGATTTATTACTTGTAAGGATTATCTCATTCATTGTGGTTAGTTATTCACTCAATATCTCCATATATTTTTAATAAAATTGATGCAAGAGTATAGGGGTTTTCATCGGGATAATGTGACATATTTATAGAGTGAGAAAAGGATTCCATCTAAGCTTGATTCCAAATCAAAACTAGTTTGATTGGGAAAGACATTAAATTTATTTCCTCAACATTAATCTGTTGAAGAAATAGATACGTCATAGGACAATCGTATCATATTAGGTTTTTTTATATATAATTTTAAATTTTTTGAGTTTTTTTCACTTTTTAAAAGTTTTTTTTGGGTTAGATTTTTTTTTTTTTCATTTTCTCTTATTTTATATATATATAATTATATGGTTTTTTTCTTCTTTAGTTTTTTAGGTTTTTCTTTAATAATTTTTTTTAATATAAATTTGTTTTTAAAATGTTTATTCTTTTAAATTTCAATTCTTTTTGTTTTCTTATTTTTTTTAGTTTTTATTTGATCCAAAAAAAATAAATTATATTTTCTAAATATTTAAAAATAATGTTATTTAACTACAAACAACAAAGAAAAAATAACATTGAAATAAAAAAAAAAAATTAAATAGATGAAACAAAGAAAATTTAAAATATCAAAAAAACACCTAAAAAGGGAGGGGGTGCTAGCGATACCACCATTTTTAAAAACGAGGTAAAAAAATTGACCACCAAAAAAACAAGAACTTTGTAGAGTTCTCGTTAAGTTGGTAACTATGTTATCCTTGAAAGCGTCTCATTTCAGAGGGGTCGATGACACTTATTAATTAGTAATCATTGGTGCTAATGGAGATGGAGATAACACCGCTTAATCAATAGGATATAAAGAGGCTTACGTGTAAAGTTATGACACTCAATGGTGTTAGTTGTAACCTCAACAACATCTGACTGTACACTTCCAGCTGTTCTGACTAGCTGTACCAGTTGTTAGGATTTATTTCATTTTCTTGATTTGGTTGTTTTGTTTTCCTCTTTATAAGTTTATCTTATCATCTAATACATTTGCACTTTGCACTTTCTAGTTCCCAATATGTCTACTCTGTATTGCCTACTTTGTTTCTTGTTTTGTCATGGTATCAGAGTGCAAGATGTAAGACTCTTCACAGATCTTAGAGAGCAGTCTGCTCAAAAGAGCACGGGAGACATCACAACGCGTGGAGGCAGCCCTGCAGAAGGAGATTCAAAGGACAAAGCATTTACAAATTTGTGAAATCCCTTCTTCAGGAGGAAAATGCAGAAGTAGCAGAGGAGAAGCTACAACAACCATTAGATTGGCTGCAAGAACAGATCTAAGCCATTAGATCAATCCTAGATAGATTGAGGAGTGCGCAGAGGAGCCAAATAGATCTCAACCATCAGATATAGCCGCGAGCGACAGTAGTCGTTCGATCAAGGAAAGGAACACAAGTTTTAACAATTGGAGTCCTTCGGACTCCACGAGTCTAGAATATTTTGGGATTATGTGCAAAGGAGACTAGACTCCTGAAGTCTCGAATCCAAATCAAATATGGATCGCTGGATCCAGTGAACACGTGTCAGTAGATTATTGGGTTTGGAATCCCGACAATCCAAGAGATCAGAGGTGAGGAGTGATCAGTCCACCCGAAGCTCCGAAGAGTGGAGTTGATCTCGACTGTCGATTGAGTAGGTAGAACGTGGAAGTAGATATTGCAGTTCAGAGACTTGGCACTTCAGAGGAACTTGGACAAGAGTTGTTAAGGTGTGAATACTCCCAAAGAAGTGGAGCACATCCTTGTCGTTGCCACTAGTGACATGCGACAACAGATCCCATTCACTCCAGAGGTTTAGCACTCTGGAGGAACAAAGCCCAATGGATGAAAATAATCTTAGCCGTTAGTCGGAAAGGACACGTGGATCGTCAGATACCACACTCTACGAGTTCGTTAATTCGACAATCCAGAGGATTGTTGGTATTGTGCATTGAAAAGCCTTGAAGCTCAGAGTCCCAAAGAGGATCGAGACCATTGATTTCTGTAGTTTCATGGCACTAGATCTGGAGGTTTGGAAATTTGGTACTCTAGAGGATTTGCATATTGAAACAACCAGGACTCCTGAAGGTGGGAGTCCCAGAGAAGATCTTGGTCGTTGATTTGTTGAGGTTTGAGCGTCGTTAGATCTATGCATCTTTGGATGGTTCTCCACTTCGACACTTCACATATATTATATATTAGAGCGATGGAAGGTTCTTAAGCCCGAAGTCTTGAAGAAATTGTGAGTTGTTGATGTCGGATGAACAAGGACCATTGATCTTCGTTATTATTTGGGACTTCACCTATTCGGAGGAACCGAGGTTTTGACGTATTGAAACGCCCGGAGCCTGAAGCCTCAGAGTGCCTGGTTTTTATCCCTTGGTCACATGAGGATTTAACATTTAAATTTCTTTTTGTTAAAAATAAATAAGCATTGGATCTAGAGAAAACCCAGATGGCTTGATTTTTCCATTAAAGGGTTACAGTCAAAGAGAATGTGGCTCATAGTTCTGACTCTATAATATCTTATGCTCGGATAGTCAGATCTAGCAAAATCCATAATAGGAAACAAGTATCTTCCTGTAGATCTAATTTTTAAAATGGGCTAGAGCTCGAATTACCAATAAAATCCTTGTCCATCAAATCCTGGACTTATCTCTTTACCTCCTCATTTCCTTGAGTTGTTAACCTGTACTCTTCCTTGATCGACAGACTATCTCCTGGTATTAGATCAATGTGATGGCTTATACTCCTGATGGGTGGCAATGAGATTGACAACTCATCCACTACTATGTCAACAAAATTCTCTAACGGTTCCTGAACTTCTTCAGGTAGATCATCCATAGAAGTACTTGTAAGGAAAACTATGGGTTTCCTTACCACAACAAACTATATCTCCTGTTCCTTACTGAATTCACTCAAGAGTTCCTTCCCACTCATGAGAAGTTTTCTTGTGTTGGCTTCTTCCTTTACTTTCTTTTCTTCAATTGGTAGCAACATGTGTGTCATACCATTATTCTCCAAAGTGTAAATATTTTTTCTCCCATCATGAATGACATTCCTGTCATACTGCCATTGTATCCCCAACAAAACATGACATACATCCATGGGAATCACATAACACAAAATATCATCTCTATATCATGCTATCTTAAATTCAACTAAGCATTGTTTGGTTACCATTACCTAGTGTTCTTTTTGCAACGATGAGACCTTATATGGACTCGGATGTGGAGTTGTCTCTAGCTCCAATTTCTCCACCATCTCCGTGGATACTAATTTATCAAAGCTCCCACTATCAATTATCACCTTGCATACTCTATCTTTAGTCTTGCAAGAAGTCTTGAACAAATTTTTGCTCTGCACTAGTTTTTCAACCTATGGCTCCAGCTTCAAGAGAACTTTCTTCATCACCAAAGATCTCCCATCTTCTACACCTTTTTCTTTAACATTCTGCTTTTGTGCTTCTGAAATGTGAGCTTCACCTCCTCCTTATTTCTTTCTCTCGGGGCATTCCCAAGACTTGTGTCCTGCCTTTCCACATGCATAAAACTTCACTTCACCTCCTCTTCCTCTTCCTCTTCCTTGAGGAAAAACATTTCTTCCACCATACTGTCTCCCTCGGGAACTTCCTCCTCTTTTTGAGTGACTATGTAGTTTTTCAGTCTCAACCTTGGGCTTCTGTGCCTTGTCATGGGCAATTCCTTTGCCTCTGTTTACACTTCTTTCCCTTCTTCGTTGGCTTTGCTTTCTGGCTAAATTTTCTTCTGCCTTTAGTGCAATCTGATAAGCATACTCCACTATCCTCACTATCATCATGTTGATTTTGTCTTGGATTTCATATCTCATGCAATTTATATGCCTAGCAACCTTTTCATCATCTTTCTCTCTTTGTCCAGCCCTGATGTTTAATTTGTAATACTCCTCTGTGTACTCTTTCACAGTCATTCATTTCTATCTCAGGTTCTGCAACTTCCTGAACAGATTTATCTGATAATCCTTAGGTATGAATTTAGCCTTCATCTTGGCTACCATTCTATCCCGGCTCTTAATATTTTTCTTTCCTTTGCATCTTTTGTCATCTTGCAGTTCATCCCACCATAGTGTTGCATGTCCTTTTAATCTAGTGACAACATGTTTCACCTTCTTCTCCTCAATGATATATTCATAGTCAAATTACTTGTCCATTGACCTTATCCAATCCAACAATTTTTCAACATCTAAGGTTCCTTCATACATTGGGATGTCTATCTTCGCTCTAGCTCCCAATTTGAAAACCGCTTCCAATAATCTTTCTTCTGCAGCATCTTGTACTACAACTTCTTCAACTTCCACTTCTTCGTTCTCTGCATCACTGACGTCTCCAATATCAGGTTCTCTCCTTTGCGATGTCTCCATAACATCCAACCTTGCGTGAAGTTCTCACATCTCCCTTTCCATAGCTCGATTTTCTACAGGTGGCTCCGCACGTCTTCTAGGCGGAACTATGCTAAGATTTCTCCTTTACACAACTAATACTTGATGTATCTGATACCACTTGATGGTATCAGACTATCTCATTTTTCCTACAGAAATCAGTTATGTAGCTTTGATACCACTTGATGTAGGCCCCCTTCCTTCCTAGGGATTATGCGACCTCCCAATCAAGGATATTCAAGAACCTTGAGCCGAATTAGCTCTTTGGGACTTCAATAGACCTAAAAAAAATGAGACACAGGCCCCCTTAATGTTACCTGCAGGTTCAGGTTACCCGCAACCCTGCTCTCTAGCACTTCTAGCAACACCAATTTTGCGAGTACTAGCTCCCGCACTAGACTCCTTCTCCGATATGACCATGGGCTGTGACCATGGGTCATCTCTCTTCGTAACTTCGGGATTCGACGGGATTTTTACCTCCACCCTTGTTTCCTTCCAAAAACACCTTATTCCAAAACACATAGATCTTTGTCACATGTCCTCCTGGATCCGATGGTCTAGCTCTAATTTGTCCTTCACGACTTCACGAATATTTCAATCGCTCCATGAAATCTTTGAATCTCGACTTCCCAAACTCTCCAGCCTGTTGCTACATATCCTCCTCGTAGCCAATGGCTAGGATCACTTTGTGACTTCCTGACTTCGGCGACCCCTCACTCTTACAACACTCATGCGCCTTTGAACCACGAAGTGCCAAAAGGCTTCATGAATATCCTCTATGAAACTCTCCTAGTTATGATGGTCTATAATGATTCTGCTTCCTCATCAAATCAACTATAACCCTTTAATGGCTAAAACCAAGTTCTTCGAGTGTTTCTTTTCAACGAAAACGAATTTTAACTTTATCCCCTCATATGACCAAGGGATAAGAACCAGGTGCTCAGTGGTTTTAGGCGTTTTAAAACCTACAATCCTATGAAGTCAAGAACTAGAGAATAGGTGAATAGATCAATGGTTCTCGTTGATCTAAGATCAACGACCCATAATTACTTCGGTACTTTGGGCTTCAAAACATTCCACGGCTCTAATTCACAATACCCGCGAAGTGTTGAAGGAGGGAACCTTCCGAAAATGCATAGATCTGATGAATCTTACACCTCACCAAACCAATGGTCAATATCCTCTTTGGGACTACGACCTTCAGGAGTTTCTGTCTACTGACTAGCACAAACTTCCAGAGTGTCCAATCTCAAAAGTGACGATATCTGCCTCCACGTGTCCTTTCAATTGGACAAATGAAATTGGCTCTAATATTCAGGCCTTCGGGTGTCCTCCCAACTCTGCACCGTGTTCTCCCGAAACTCCAAACTAATGAAGTGATAGATTCTTCGTCCATGTGTCCAATGAGATCAAGGGATGAGATTTACTTCAGAATCCCGGGCTTCGGGAGTTCCGAGGCACACAATAATATAAACCTCCGAAGTTTCTACCTTCCAGAGTGTTAGATCTAGCGAAACGTTTCCACAACCTTCAACGGTTCAGATTAACTTCGACCTCCAACAAATTCTTCAATTTGTAAACGCTCCAGAGTGCTAAGCCTCCAAAGTAAGGGATTTGGCGTGATGTGTCCTTGTTGATGGAGGCTCCCGATGAACTCTGGTCTTTGGGCCTCCATGATTTCTCACTTCACACCTCCAAGTTTCCTCCAAAGAGTCTATCCTCCGAAGTGCATGATCTATTGCCACGTGTCCCCTTGTGATAAAAAATCTATATTAACTTTGGATCCTATTCCTTTGGGCCTCCAAACCTCTTCTGATCTACTTCCACGTGGCCTTTCCACCAACAGTCTGGATGCACTCCGCTCTTCAGAACTTTGAGTGCCTCCTTAGCTTGAGCAGTTGTTTCCTCCTAGAGTGCTTACCCTCAAAAATCAAGAATTCGTTGGCATGCGTCCTTTGAAAATGGACGATCCTGATTCACTTGGATACTTTTGGGAGACTCGTCTCCTCTATGCCTAAAAATAGAAAAAAACTCTGAAATTTTGAAGTCAAGGAGGCTAAGGGTTAAACACCTTGTGACTTACCTGGATTTGACGACTGTCAATCCACTCGCTTAGATACAGCGACTGAAATCTATTCAACACCTCTGTGTGCTTCAAGTTCTATCTCGTCTTGATCTGAATTCATAGATATGTTCCCATGGCCGATCTAACGATTGTTGTAGCTACTCCTATGCTACTTCTACATCTTCCTCCTGAAGAAAGATTCCATGAATTCTTAAATCTCTTTGTCTTTAATTTTTTTTTTGCAAGTCTACCTCCTCACACTGTGATGTCTCCAACACTCCTTTAGCGGACCGCAGACTGCTCTCCAAGCTCTATGAATAGTCTTACCTCCCATGCTTTGATACCATGAAAAAACTATAAACATAAGAGAAAATACATAAGAGACAGATCTAGAATAGGAAAATTGAGTGTCTGAATGTCTTAGATGATAGGATATACCTTATAGGCGAGAAACATAACAATTGAATCGAGAAACAAAGAAGAAATCATAAGGACTGGTAGCACTGGCCTGAACAACTGGCAATGTGCAATCATACGTTGTTGAGGTTATAAATAACAGTTTTAAGATCGACCGCCAAATTTGAGAAACAAGCACGCCATTTTGAGAGTAACCATATGTTATGGGTTATGGGTTAGCTTACAACTGTAAGCCCTAGTCCTAAATGTTTTATAAAATTACTTTTTTTTCTGTGATACTTTTCAGGGATATTTGTTCGAAATTCGATGAGAAATTATTAGACTCACATATTTGAGTGATTATTTTTGTACAATCTGAGTTTCCTAGGGATTCTTCAACACGCTGAATCCATTTTTGCATTTAAAAATGGATTTTAAACAACAAAAAATAGTGATTTGGTGCAAATTTATATCCCAGATTCATACAAAAAAAACCTTTTCGTAGAATAGTTACATAAATCGCAAGTGTAATGTTGGTTTCCTATTAAGAGGTTGTAGGTTCAGATTCATAGAGATATAATATATTGTAAGTAGTTGTATAAATCTTCTAAGTTTTGACATTTTCATCCAATCCTCCAATATAAATTTGAACGAAATCACAATTTTATGTTGTTTAAAGTTTAAATTGCATTTCTGATTACATAAATGAATGGATTCAGCCATTGTAAAAACCCTAAAATACTAGGATTATTTATTTATATATTTTTCTTAATTTAAAAATTATTTAATCTATTATTTAATTAATTAATTTAATTTTTATTTAATTTTGAAAATTTTTAACGTTCTATCTAACATATTTTAAAATGGCGAAATTTTAAATATTGATATATGAGAGTCAATATAGTAGAAGTATTAAGTTTATTATGGTTTATTATTTGAGTTTGAAAAGTAATTAAATTGTGGAAAGTAAAATTATATCTTATATTATTATATTATTAAGGCTATAACAAAGAAAATGCCATTTATCTTCAATTTTTTTTCACAAAGAAAAGGCTATAACACAATTTTTTAGATTAGTTTATCATAGAATGTGTTTTAGTTCAATGACTTGTGTTGCTATGAAAGGCATAATCATTGTTCTTGTTTTTTCTAAGATTCATATAACACAATTTTTTAGATTAGTTTATCATAGAGTGTGTTTTAGTTCAATGACTTGTGTTGCTATGAAAGGCATAATCATTGTTCTTGTTTTTTCTAAGATTCATTTTGTTATTCAAATTTAAATTAGAACTTATAGAATCATTGTAATAATTTCATTTTTATTTATTTATTTTTATTCGAATTGGATTCTCACCCAAAATATTTTGTAAAATTGTAATAAATTTGTATTTGTTATTTTTATTTTATTTTGTTTTTTATTTTGGAAAAATGGGAAGTGAGAACTAACCATGTGATAGTTGGGATTTTAAAGGAACTGCATTAAAAGAATGTAGGTTGTAGCGAAGAGAGAAAAGAGGGAGGTACAATCGCAAAAGTTAGATCTTGAAGAGGTCAGCATGCTTAAGATTGAGTGGACCAAAGAGTTAATGTGCATATTCACTCTAAGTGAAGGTGTCTCTAATCCATGGCCTACTGCAATTTTGGTCTTCACAGTGTGTAACAATACACAAAGTTTTTGTACGGTTTATCCATTTATAATTTTCTCCTGACCATAATAAAGATTCCCATCAACTATGAAATTTCTTTATCATTGTTTTGATTTCATGGCTATTGTGTGAGTTTTGTGCTATGAACGATTTTGGTTATGATTGATTCGAGCTACAACAATCGATTTGTATGGGCATTGGGTGTTCACCTCTTGAGGGATAATATTCCCTTTATGAAGGAATTGGTTGCAAAATGTAATCATTCCAATGATTGGTTAAATCCATGAGAGTTGTGTACACACACAACAAACAATTTTCTTGTATGCACACTCCTTCCCTTACCTATTTCACTGATTGATCGAGGAA
>ML795165.1:12663-25846 GCA_009831015.1 Picea engelmannii
GCACACGACAATTTTTGGCCTAATCTTTTGTTAAATGATACATATTTAATAGAATGAGCTGCAAAAATGGAAGGCTAGGTTGCTTGCGGCAATGGAAAGGACAAGTATGGGCCTTCATGGATTACAAAACAATTAATTCATCTAAAAATGGATAGCAAAAAATGGGGCACAAGATTTCAGTAAAATGTCACAGGTGATGAAAACAGAAATACAAAGCAATTTGGTAAGAGATTAGCTTCAGTGCTCAGCTCTTGTGATTTCAAGCCATATTGTCACATGCATTTGCATTTGCATTTGCCAGACAAACACATGCATTTGCCAGAAAGTAAAAAATAGAGCAGAAAAATTCAAGAGAGCCAAAGTAAACAAGAGGTGTAATGTTATCCACAAATTCGCAGTCATGGCTAGTTTTGTCACCGGTGTTGTCCGTGGCCTAAGTCACATTATAACTGAATATTCAAGAGATTATTGCAGGATCGCTTCCAACGGTGAGAAAAAGAAAACATATACTGCAATGTAGTGTTCATTATGGAGGTTCCAGCATGACGCATATTTTTCATCCTCCTCCTGTTGTCTCTGGCTCCTGCTCTACCTCCTGACATCACCCTGCAACGTTTAAGTTTTTTAATTTGAAATTCAAACAGACCATCCCATCGCATTTATTATTACACTGCATTGCTAACTCAACCATCCCTGGAATCGCTCGACAACACTGTTTGCTTACTCAACCATCCGCAAACGGGCTAGATCACTTCTTTAGCTTCCGATCTTGTTGTATGTGACTATCCGAGCACGAGATCTACAGAGTCAGAATTCTGAGCTACGTTCGTTATCGTCTATAACCCTTTGATGGATAAAACCAGGTGCTTCGGGCGTTTCTTTTTAATGAAAAATATTTTTAACTTTAACCCCTCATATGACCAAGGGATAAGAACTAGGTTCTCTGGGGTTTCGGGCGTTCTAAAACCTAAGATCCTCTAAAGTCGCGAACTGGCAGATAGGTGAATAGATCAGTGAATAGATCAAAGGTTCTCGTTGATCTGAGATCAACGACCCATAATTACTTCCGGACTTTGGGCTTAAGAACCTTCCACGACTCTAATTCAAAATACCCACGAAGTGTCGAAGGAGAGAACCTTCCAGAGATGCATAGATCTGACGACTCTTAGACCTCACCAAACCAATGGTCAAGATCCTCTACGGAACTACGACCTTCGAAAGTTTATGTCTGTTGACTAGCACAAATGTATGGAGTGTCCAATCTCCGAAGTGACGAGATTCACCTCCACGTGTCCTTTTGATTGGACAAATAAGTTTAGCTCCGGTCTTATGGCCTTCGGGAGTCCTCCCAACATTGTGTCGTGTTCTCCCCAAATCTTGAACTAACGAAGTGATAGATCCTTTGTCGATGTGTCCAACGAGATCAAGGGCTGAGATTTAATTCGAATCCTCGGCTTCGGGTGTTCTGAGGCACACAACACTACAAACCTCCAAAGTGTCCACCTTCCTGAGTGTTAGAGCTGGCAACACGTTTCCACAACCTTCGGCAGTTCAGATTGTCTTCGAGCTCCGACAACTTCTTCACTTCATAAACCCTCCGGAGTGCTAAGCCTCCAAAGTAAGGGATCTGGCGCGATGTGTTCTCGTTGATGGAGGGTCCAAATGAACTCTCGGCTTTGGGTCTTCGGTAGTTCTCGCTTCACACCTCCAAGTTTCCTCTGAAGAGTCTACCCTATGAGGCATAGGATCTCCTGCCATGTGTCCACTTGTGATCAACAACCTATATTAACTTCGGATCCTAGTTCTTTGGGCCTCCAAACCTCTTTCGATCTGCTTCCACGTGGCCTTTCCACCGACATTCTAGATGCACTCCGCTCTTCGAAGCTTAAAGAGTCTCTTGATCTTGAGCAGTGGCTTCCTCCTAGATTGCTTACCCTACGAACCCAAGGATCCATTAACATGCGTCCTTTACAAATGGATGGTCCTGATTCACTTCGGGACTTTTGGGAGACTTGTCTCCTCTATGCCTAAAAATAGGAAAAACCTATGAACTTTCGAAGTCAAGGAGGCTAAGGGTTAAACACCTTGCAACTTACTTGGATTCGACGACTTTCGATCCACTCGATCAGATCCGATGACTGAGATCTGTTCGACTCCTCTGCGTGCTTCAAGTTCTATATGGGCTTGATATGACATCCTAGATATGTTACCGTGACCGATCTAACGACTGTTGTAGCTGCTCCTATGCTACTTTTGAATCTTCCTCCTAAAGAAGGATTCCATGAATTCTTAAAGCTCTTTGTCTTTAATTTTTTCTTTTCAAGTCTTCCTCCTCACACTGTGATGTCTCCAACACTCCTTTAGCGGACTGTGGACTGCTCTCCAGGCTCTGTGAAGAGTCTTACCTCGCATGCTCTGATACCATGACAAAACTATAAACATCAGAGAGAATACATAAGAGACATATCTAGAATAGGAAAATGTAGAGCGTGGATGTATTAGATGATAGGATAAACCTTAAAAGAAAGAAAGATAACAATTGAATCAAGAAACAAAGAAGAAATCCCAAGGACTGGTAGAGCTAGCCAGAACAACTGACAATGCACAGTCATACGTTGTTGAGGTTATAAATAACAGTTTTCATAAAGACCGTCAAATTTGAGAAGCAAGCACACCATTTTAAGAGCGATTGTATTTATGGCTTATGGGTTAGCTTACAACTATAAGCCCTAGTCCTAAACGTTTTATGAATTTTTTTTTTTTTTTTATGTGATACTTTTTGAGGATATTTGTTCAAAATTCGGTGAGAAATTGTTAGACTTGCAGATTTGAGTGATTATTTTTGTACAATTTGAGTGTCCCGGGGATTCTTCACCACACTGAATCCATTTCTGCATTCAAAAATGGATTTTAAACAACAAAAATAGTGATTTGGTCCAAATTTATAGCTCATATTCATACCAAAAAAAACTTTTCGTAGAATAGTTAGACAAAACCCAAATGTAATGTTTGTTTCCTCTTAAGAGGTTGTAGTTTTAAATTCATAGAGATATAGTATGTCATAAATAGTTGTATAAACCTTCTAAGTTTTGACATTTTCATCCAATCCTCCAATATAAATTTGGCGAAATAACAATTTTTTTTGTTGTTTTTTGTTTAAAATTTAAATTGCATTTCTACTTATATAAATGTATAAATGAATGGATTCAACCTTAAAAAAAAAACCTAGAATACTAAGATTATTTATTTATATATTTTTTTTAATTTAAAAAAAACCTAGAATACTAGGATTATTTATTTATATATTTTTCTTAATTTAAAAATTATTTAATGTATTATTTAACTAATTTATTTAGTTTTTGTTTAATTTTGCAAAACTTTAATGTTCTATCTAACATATTTTAGAATGGGGCAATTTTAAATATTGATATATGAGAGTCAACAAAGTAGAAGTATTAAGTTTATTATGGTTTATTATGTGAGTTTGAAGAGTAATTAAATTGTGGAGTAAAATTATATCTTATATCGGTTTTTTTTCCTAACACAATTTTTTAGATTAGTTCATTATAGAGTGTTTTTTTGGTAGTTCAAATGACTTGTGTTGCTATGAAAGGCATAAGCATTGTTCTTTTTTCTTTTTTTTTAAGATTCATTTTGTTATTTAAATTTAAATTAGAAATTATAGAATTGTTGCAATAATTTCATTTTTATTTATTTATTTATGATCTGAATTGAATATTAACTCAAAACATTTTGTAAAATTGTAATAAGTTTGTATTTCTTATTTTTATTCTATTTTGTCTGTTTTTTTGAAAAATGGGAAGTAGGAACTAATCATGTGACAATAGGGCTTTTAAAAGAACTACATTAAAAAAATGTAGGTTGCAGTGAAGAGAGAAAAGAGGGAGGTACAGTTGGAAAATTCTGAGCTCAAAGAAGTCATCCTGCTTAAGATTGAGTGGACGAAGGATTTAATGTGCATATTCACTCTAAGTGAAGGTGTTTCTGAGCCATGGCCTACTGCAATTTTGTTCTTCATAATGAGTAACAATACACAAATTTTTTGTACGGTTCATCCATTTATAATTTGCTCTTGACCATAATAAAGATTCCCGTCAACTGTGAAATCGTTTTCTCATTGTTTTGATTTCATGGCTATCGTGTGAGTTTTGTGCTATGAATGATTTTGGTTATGATTGATTCGAGCTACAACAATTGATTTGTATGGGAGTTGGGCGTTCACCTCTTAAGGGATAGTATTCCCTTTATGAAGGCATTGGTTGCAAAATGTAATCATTCCAATGGTTGGTTAAATCCATGAGAGTTGAGTCCACACACAACAAAGAATTTTTTTGTATGCACATTGCTTCCCTTACCTATTTCACTGATTGATCGAGGAAAATCACATTCGATAGTGGATAGGGTTTCATTGCATGATGATGGTGTTCACTTGGGAGAAATTCCTCCTTGTTGGGCATCCCAATCGACTAGCTAGTCAATAATAGCCATTACTTGGCCATTTTCTCAGAGTTTGGAGTTCTCCTTATGTCTGCAAAAAGTGGGTCAACTCTCTTTCCTAGTCTTTTCACTATGGTCAATTTAATTCCCTGTAGAGTGACTTCCTTCATTGTTAGGTATTAAGTTTTTGGGGGTTGGTGTAATACTCCCTTCCTCTGGGCCCAACATTCTCCTTTTAATCTATTTATGCATTGGCTCCACCTCACTAAGTTGTCATACAACTAGTCACACACAAAGGTGGTCCAAGTGTTGGGTTGAAGTGTGACTTGAGCGATTAACCTCCACTAGTTAGACTCTCGGGTTTGGTGAATCCCCTTTACATATGGTCAATTTATTCCTTGGAAGGATTATCTCATTCACTCAGGTTCATTGTTAACTTGATATTTCCAATTATTTTTAATAATATTGATGCAAGTGAGTAGGGCTTGTCATTTGGATAAGGTGACATACTTATAGAGTTAGAAAAGGATTACATCCACCCTTTACTCCAAATCAAAACTTTTTATATTGGAAAAAAAATTGAATTCAATTCTACAACAGATTTGTGCCGATGAAACAAACACGCCATATGCCCACCATTTACGGATCATATGGTATCTAATCGGTTCGTTAGATACCTTGAAGTAGTTTCCATGGGAAAAGCCTTGAATAGGGAGAGTCTGGAAGAGTTGAGAGGCTTCAATAAAAAAATCCAAGAAGAAATTCAGTATTGGAGACAAAAGGAAGATGAGTTGGAGAAAGAGATTGCCAAACAACATGAATCCTTCACCACCATAAGGGAATAATTAGACTGGAGCAGGTTGCAACTCTTGTAGTTGAGGGAGAGATTCATTGATATGGGTAATTGGTAAGAAGAAAGGTTCATGAAGGTCACTACCCACCTATACCATGGCTTGGCAACAAATGAAGAGACCTTGAAGAAGCTAGAAGCAATTGTCCAAGAGACCAAGAAAGCCCATTCCATTTCCACTGTTGAAGCTAGTACCATGACAGAGGAAAACATGGTAAACTCATCTTCCAATACCCTTGGTGACTTTGAGAAGCACACTAGAGGCATTGGTTCCAAGCTCATGGAGAAAATGGGCTATCATGGCCAAGGGCTAGGCAAGGAAGACAAATAGATTTTAATTCATATTGTAGCTCAATAGAGGCCCAATCATGAAGGCCTAGGATTCAATGAATAAAAAGAAAAAAGAAGTAAATCTCAAACCACTTTCATCAAAATAAGAGGAACAAAAAAAAAAAGCATGTAAAATGAGCCACTCAAATTCTTTATTTATTTTTTCTTAAAAAAAAAGAGAATTTGAAAAATTATGAAGACATGCATTGTTTTAAAGCCATGATTGCAGGGCAAAATATCTCAATATTTTTCAACATAAAAGACTTTTTACATTTTGTTTTGTCATAAATTGTTTTTTAAATAACAATGCTAATATACTAAAAACAAAAATATTAAAACTTAAATTGTATGACTTAAATAACTTTCTATCTAACATCAAACCAAACTTCAATCTAACTTAATGTATTCACTTTGAGAAACAAAAACCTATTGCAAATCCATAGATTTTAGTACTTGAAATGGCATTCTACATGGCTTAAAAAAAAATAAGGATGAATTGCACAACTCCAAAAATTTGGAATCTTTCTTGATAACCATCTACTCCATCCATTATTAACTTCTTCTGATTACTAATCCTAGCTTCATCTAGAGACCGAAATTCCGTACTACCCAATTAAGCTGCCCTTGCATTACATTGAATTCTACACCTCAAAACACTTATCTAAATAACAGTTTCAGGCACTGCCCACTTTGGCTTTTCTTTAGCACTAGTTTTCTTTTGTTATTCTCTTCTGTATTGAAGATGCTTGAGTTGCTGGTACTGCACACGGAAATTTTTGGAATAATATTTTGTTAAATGATACATATTTAATAGAATGAGCTGCACAAATGGAAGGCTAGGTTTCTTGCAGCAATGGAATGGAAAGGACAAGTATGGGCCTTCATGGATTACAAAACAATTAATCCATCTGGAAATGGATAGCAAAAAATGGGGCAGAAGATTTCAGTAAAATGGCACAGGGGATGAAAACAGAAATACAAAGCAATTTGGTAAGAGATTGGCTTCAGCGCTCAGCTATTGTGATTTCAAGCCATATTGTCACCCAGATAGACAGACAAACACATGCATTTGCCAGAAAATCGAGAATAGAGCAGAAAAGTTCAAGCGTGCCAAAGTAAACAAGAGGTGTAATGTTATCCACAAATTCGCAGTCATGGCTAGTTTTGTCACCGGTGTTGTCCGTGGCCTAAGTCGCATTATAACTGAAAATTCAAGAGATTATTCCAGGATCGCTTCCAACGGTGAGAAAAAGAGAACATATAATGCAATGTAGTGCTCATTATGGATGTTCCAGCATGACGCATATTTTTGCATCCTCCTGCTGTCATCACCCTGCATCGATTTGAGATAAACATATCGGTTTGAACTAAACATAGTGTTTTTGAAATAGGCGGTGGACTGCAGCGTTTAAGCTTTTGAATTTGAAATTGAATTTGAAATTCAAACAGACCATCCCATCGCATTTAGTATGCTAACTCAACCGTCCTGGACAACACTGTTTTGCTTACTCAACCATCCGCAAACGGGGACGGTGCTGCTAACGAGACGGAAAATGGAGAGAGTAGTTCTAGCGGAGATGGATATGGCGCCTGGATGATAGTCGGACGGAAAATGGATGGCCAAATCCGAGAGGAAGAGGAGGTCGGAAAAGGTGCAAATCGTTTGGCTTTTAGCCAACACCGTATGAACCATATATATACTTAAAGAGATCCCAATGCATCCAAAGAAAATCAGATGTCAGGGAAAGGTACTGTAGTAAAGATGGAATCCGCAGAGGCAACCGCAACCCGCAGCTTGTGGTTCCACTGTATTATTAGAATTCGGCGTCGCTTCAACCGATGAAAGAGCTATTGCACACCAAATACTGGACAAGGTCCGTACAACTACCAACAATGGTGACATCCATTTTTCCTATGCCTATGATCGCTATGTTTATCATGTGAAGAGGAGTAGCGACGTGGGAGGATTGATGGTTTTGTCTGCGGAAAATGATACAGTTGGACGGATGTGATAATAAAATTCAAGATAGCAACAATAGCAAAGGATTATACATACAAATAATAATTTCTAACCATATCACAGGATTATACATACAACTAATAATTTTTATAATTTCTATTACAATCTTTTTCTACACAATTATATAGTTGGATTCAGATCCAACTTATTCTAAACATAGAGAGAAGTTGAGAGAATCTCTCAACAACCTCTAACAAATCCTAACCAATCCTATTGTAAGCATTATTCTAACACCTTCCCATAATGCTTACATTACAATTACAATACTCAAATTTCAACATAGATATTTGTCTTGATATGGTCTTGATCAACACTCCTATTCACTCTGAAATGTTCCGGTAAACGCTCTTTCTTCTTCACAACTTCGAGTTTCCCTTTCAACTCATGTAAGACAATAATGCCTCTGATCATCATTGACAAATTTGTAGAATTGATGCTTCTCGACCTCCTGAAGGACAATATCGATACTGAATTATCCTATGTATACACTACCATTTGTGGAATTCCCCCGAAGAGCAATTTTCGACAGTTATATAGGATAGTGATCGAATTACTAGATATTTTCAGAACTCAATCATACCATAGACCTTCTTAAACATATCTACAACAATATACACAAGAATAACCTGTAATTGATGCTCTTGAAGCACCAAAGTACAACAAGTCCCACCAGCGTCTCACATAATGTAAGCATAATCAAATTAATGATATGTTCTCTCGGCACCAAAGAACGTCAAAAGCCACCAATTTAAATCACGCTACTCTATTGTATATAATTGGTTCTTCTTAATACAATTTTACACACAAACAATGCTTACATTAAAAAAAATATATGCACAATCAATAGAAAATAGAAAATGACTCTAGCACTCCACAAATCAGCTTCAGGACCGTAATGCTTGAGCAACACCTTTCCATTTATTTCCTATCAAGAGAACATGTCTCTGGAATTGACCACATATGATGGCAAGAAAATAGATAGAATATGAAAATCACATTGATCATCTCCTCGTCTTAGACAATAACAAAATATGCAAAAGCCTCATAGCCTTGGACACGTTGTTGGTATTTCTCCAGGGCTTGGTTCCCTCTTTGACAATGTTGTGATTCAAATCTAAAACGCCATAGTCTGAATCGCAGGGGATCTCTGAGATCTTCCCTTTCACGCCTCAGCCTTGAAGATGACTTGTTTTCTACAATCTGCTAACGCAACGTCTTTCCTCTACCCTGCTGCTAAATTCTCTTCTCTCAATGATTTTCAAAGCTCTGATGATTGTTCTACATGGTGGCAAGTTATTCTTCCAACAACAATGAATCCTCCACACAACAACGATATTTCCTAAATAATGCATCACACGAACATGGTGATGTCCTCCTTTTCAATGAACAATCAAATATAAGTCCAGATCTATAGATATGCAGATCTATAAATTCTCCGGATGTAACTATTCATGTCTTGGTCAACAAATGGTCTGGCATGATTAGATTGAATTCCCCGGGAATGAAGGAAATGTCTCTGACGCCAACCTCAACTAATCTTCTCTCTTGGACATCGGCGATGGTTGTTGCAGTCTTCAAGGAAATGGTGATGAGAAAGATCATGGGCAACAACTTCTCTCAATGCCAGCACAAAAGAAATAAAACACAAAAATCTCAACACACTAGGAATCACTCATAGAAATACATTCTTATCTCCTACATATTTATAGAGAATCATCAATACAACTCTCACATCTACCTAGGCACTCCCGTGAGCGATTAAGCCTAGCCAGAATTTGATACCATGATAAAATTCCAGAGAGCAACCATAGCACATGATTATACACACAAATGATAATTTCAATTACAATACCTTTATACACAATTACAACACAATTATATAGTTGGATTCATATCCAACTTATTCTAAGTATAGAAAGAGAGATGGAGAGAATCTCTCAACAACCTCCAACAAATCCAAACCAATCTTATTGTAAGCATTATTCCAACATGATGATTTCGTATGCATTTCTACAACATATTCATTCAAAAATTATCAAAGCATATGGTGATTGAGATGTTGATAGTAAAGATGAATTCTCAAGAGTACTCAGTGAGCATATGGATTATTATTATAACAAAGCAAATGCAAACACGATTTACAATGTACTAGCACAATTGGACTAGGTACACCATGTGATATTGGAGAATATTTAGAAAACATTGGAGAGGCGATAAATTGGAGGTGTTGGTACGTAAGACTCAATGCATACGTGACCATAATTTCAAATTTGAGAAGCAAGCACATTGTTTTTGACGAAACTATAAACAAAAGAGATAATACATAAGAGACAGATCTAGAATAGGAAAATTCAGAGCGCGAATGTATTAGATGATAGGATAAACCTTATAGGTGAGAAACATAATAACTGAATCAAGAAACAAAGAAGAAATCCTAAGGACTAGTACAACTGGTAGTGTACAGTGATATGTTGTTCAGTTTATAACTAAAACTCTCTCTTAAACTCAATAGATACAAATATTAGCACTGATAATGCCCAAGTGTTGTATCTGCAAATAAAAAATGGTTTTTCCCAATGGCTTTGAGTTCACCATTGTTGACTAGCTCACGTACGAAGTGAAAGCGAGTGTCAATGTGGTTGCTTTTCTTATGAAAAACATGGTTTTTGAATATGGAAATTGTTGAAGTATTGTCAATAGTCTTCGTAGCTACACAACTTCACATGAAGTTGAGGTAGCAATGACATACTCTGCCTCTACAGAAGATATTGATAAACTGGGTTGCTTATTTGATGCCCAAGAAATCAGATTCATGCCTGGGTGAAAAACATACCCTGAGGTGATTTTCTGGTCATCTAGGTTGCCTACAAAATCACTGTTAGTGTAACTAGAAAGATGATTATCTTCAGACTGAGTGTACTATAAACCAAAATTGAGAGTTCCAACAACATATCTTAGAATACTTTTGTCATCTTCCACTGAGAATGTTTCGGAGATTCCATGAACCTGGAAATAAAGCCGACTACATACATAATATCAGGCCTAGTTGATGTAAGATAAAAAAAACTTACAACTAAACTTTTGTAGAAGGTAGAATCCATTGTAGGACCTTCATTTTGCTTGCTCAATTTTGTACGTAGGGATATAGGATTTTCTGTTGGATTGTAGTCTTCCATGCAGAAGCTTTTAATGATGTTTGTGTTCGAAAACACAGGTATTCCAACAGAGGAAGAACACCTTCAGTAACCACTCACATAACCAGATCAAATATCAACACACCAATGTTTTCACGTGGTAAAACCCCTACGGGGAAACATCCACAACCCCAACCAATGCGACCACTTGAAGAATTTTATTAATGCAAAGAAAAAGAGTGCAGAGAGATTTTACATGAGAGTTTCTCACAATCGATCATCAGCAAATGACCCTCCATGCTCTTTAAATAGAGATCATAGACCAATCGGGTGTTAAGCCACGAATCAATGGTTGTTAAGATCGAGGAAAGTATGAACTGTCGGATCACTCTATGTCGGGAACATATCGTGACCATCGGATTTCCTAACTACAAATGCATACTAATGCATACTAAAGAAACACACTAGAAAACACACTTTTACCTAATGACACAATAGACCAAATAGATCTTACTAACTCCTAAGTGTCTAAATATCCTAACATCCCCCCTTAAGTGTTGATTAAGGTTGGTTGTCACTGATGTCAACCCTTGAAGAAAGCCCCGTAGCACAAAGATTTGGGTAATGGACCCAATATTGTTTGATGTAAATATGACTCACTATTGTTTTGTCATCGTTGATAATAAGTAAAAATGGATGAACTCCAAAGTGGTCCCCTTATGGTGAAAGCCCTCACGGGAAGACACTTTGTTGAGTGAGATAACCCATGCTTAATTGTAGAATAATGAGATGAAGGAAAGTGAATTTGTCAGGGAAAATATCCTATATGGATAGTGCTTGTCATGTCGTTTCCGGTGGTATGTGGAACGACACATAATTCCTCATGGTTAGAGAGTTATGGCCATGAGAAGTTGGAGACCACAGGTTTGGGTAATGAACCCAAGTTTGTTTGATGGGTAACGGTATGTGTTATGATATATTTTCAAATAATATTGTTCTATATGGATAGTACATGTCATGCCATTTCTGGTGTTATGTAGAACGTCACATAAATCCTCACGGTTTGAGAGTTATGGCCTTACGAAGTTGGAGGACCCTCTTATGTCATCTAGAAGCCCCAAAAGGTCAAAGTAGTCAAAGTAGTTTAAGAGATTTTAAAAGGTAAATAATAAAGTGAATTGATGAGTGTATTATAATTCAAAGTGAATACAAAATAAATAATTTCAATAATAAATTTAATAGAGAAATTAGAAGTGGACCCAACCCTAAAATAAGGAAAGTGGGTGAAGTGACCTAAAAGATGTTTTTAAGGAAGCTACTTGGAGAGTATAAATAAGAGGCAAGGCTCTCTCATTTGAATCACACTTGAGAATATTGAATATCTATAGGTTTCTGAGGTAAAAAAATAATATCTAAGCCAAAATTCTGAGGAAATTCAAGAAAAGAAGGTTGAAATGCAAGGAAGGATAAATTCTTTTGATGGTGCTTTCTAAGGTATGTTATTTATAGGTCATCTCACCATTTTCGCTATAATTTTTTTTCTATAATGATTCAGATCCTGAAATTGCTATGCAAGTGAGAAAACATATCCAAGTATATGTGGTAAAACATTCATCTTGTGGGTCGTTTTATTTTGGGAGTTACACTCCGTGGAAAATAGGGTTTGTGGCCAGTCCTGAAACTAGTCAAAATCAGGTGTTTCGGGTAAAAACGTCATAACTTCTTCATAACAGATCCAAATTCTATGAGACAAAATGTGTTGGTTAGGGTACCATTTTTAGTATTCTTTGTAATAGTTTTAAATCATTGCAACAAATATTTTGTTCGGGGCACGCTCTACAAGGTCGCTCTCTAGAATAAGCCAAAATTCAGCAAGGTATGCCATTTTTTCTATAACTCCTTTTCTGAGAGGTTTCAAGTAGTGACACTTGGAGGAATTGTGTAAAATACACTGAATAACATTTTGTATCAGTTTCAGATCTTTATACATTACATGTTCAATGTTATGATTACTTCAAGTTAGGGTTGTTGACTAATCCAAAACTAGGCATGTGAGACTAAAGAAAAGTTTGATGAAAATGTTAGTCTCTTGCTTTTAAAGTTAAGGAAGGTTTGTAGGAATGTGATCATATACACCAGGTCTATTACAGATCTACAAATCAGATTTGGATGATGAAATTGATGAGGGCTTTTGGTTGTGGTACATGTTGAGTACACGGTTGAGAGAAGTAGTTGATGAGTTGGTGCGCATACATGAGGTGTATAGTTGATGATGTTGGTACATATTGATGAGTCATAGTTGATGAGTAGTTGACACATGATTGATACATACTTGGTACATGGTTGGATGCACTTTTTTATGGTACAGGTTGATTACAGGTTGGTGCATGG
>ML795165.1:43217-66317 GCA_009831015.1 Picea engelmannii
AGGGGTGAGGAGGTCTAGTGAGAGGGGGGGTTAGGATATAAAGAGGGGGTTGAAGGGATAAGTACTTAGTTGTGAGTGGGAGGTTGGTCGGGTTGGCGCAGTTAAGGTAACCAATCATAGGAGGAGATTTGATTGGTGACTAGGTGGCTCTGTTCTAGGGATTTTGCAGTTTTAGCTAAGCTATTTGTCTTAGTGTTCTGAGCGTGGAGGATATGAAAAAAACACAAACTGATGAAGTGATATTTTTGGGGTGATTATTCGTGAGAAAATGCCATTGGGAGGATGAGTTGGAGAGTTTGAGAGGCCCAAAAGATCTTTTATGACTATTTCAGAGTCCCTTAGCACAATTAGAGTTCGAATACTTCGCTCGTGAGCTAATTTTAGACCCATGTACGCTGCTAAAGTTTCTTCTTTATTGTTGATAGTTTTCCCTAAACCCCAGAAAAAGTCAGCTATCTTTTTTCCATCAGAATCATAGATGACTCCCCCGCACCTACTACCCCTATAAGATATATAATATTGTCATTGATCAAGTTTGAGTGGTTCTTTCTAAACTGGTATGATCATAAACCAAATTTATATAAAATCAAGAATATTAAACAAATGTTTTAATGAAATTACTATCTTTATTAACAGATTCATAAATAAAATTTATATGAAATTAAAAAATGTTAATAATTTTATTTCAAGTGAAAGGCAGGTTTTTCCAACCAAAAAGGACATTTATGAGACATCGTGTTTACCATTCTTCTATGTGAGCTTCCGTTCAAAGAAAATGGATGGCCTAAACATGAAAATATGCCATTCTTTTATTTATTTTCTCTAAAAATAAAAAGAGAATTTGGAAAATTATGAAGACATACATTGTTTTAAAGCCAAGCCACGTTTGTATGAAAACTATTTTTAAAAGACTTTTGACATTTTGTTTTGTCATAAAGCTTTTTTTTAACATTTTTTTTTTTTTTGTTCAAATGTAAAATATAAAATATATGATTTAGATAATATGCTATGTAACATCAAACCAACCTTCAACCTAGCTTAATGTATTTACTTTGAAAAACAAAATGAAATGGACATTCACAGATCAAAATGGATATTTATGAATAGTCTAAAGAAACATGAAGATAAACTTATTGCAACTCCATAACTTTTAAGACTTGAAATGACATTCTACATGGCTAAAAAAAATAAGGAAGAATTTCACAACTCCTAAAAATAAGAATTTTTCTTGATAATCTCAAATTGTAACAATATTAAATGACCATAGGTAACTGAGTGTGAATGACATTAACAATCTCTTATTTGTATTAATTTTTGAATCACATTTGCACAAGAAATTGAAGAAAAAAAATCAAATTTAGCAATTAAAATTGAGTTAAGATTTCAATTGCAATTCAAAACTCAATTAATTAAAATCATGAGTTCCTTACCCAATCAATATGGATTTATGGGACTGTAAAAGATCTATAAATCTCAAAGCAGGTGCAACTAAAAAGCCGAGTGAATAAGGATTCATAGTGGACAATTTGTCATTTTTATCATAAGCGGAGCTTGGGAGTTGGATTCTGGAACTCAGCGAAAATGAAGGCCTATTAAAAACCACCACTTTCAACTCAACTACATTAGCTAGTGGTTTGAGCACTAGGTTCCATGAGAAGGAAAATGCTCCAAACCCATGCAACAAAATTGCAAGAAAAACCCGAATTGAAAGGTTATTCTATTTGGTAATTTCATAAAGTCCATTTCCCATGTCCTTAGTGCCCACAACACAAATGTCAGTAGAAGAATCCGCTAATTCATGGAGGACTTGAACCCCATTGATGTCCACAAAAGTACTATCTGGATCAACTAACATTAGGGGATCCACTATCTCATCCTGATCTACTCCATCCATTATTAACTTATTTTCTTCGTCTGGTTACTAATACTAGCTTCATCTAGAGACCGAAATCACGGACCACCCAATTCAGCTGCCCTTGCATTACATTGAATTATACACCTCAAAACACTTATCTTCATAACAGTTTCAGGCACTGCCCACTTTGGATTTTCTTTAGCACTGTAAGAACTAGTTTTCTTGTGTTCTCCCCTTCTGTAATGAACATGCTTGAGTTGTTGGTACTGCGCATGAAATTTTTTGGCCGAATCTTTTGTTAAATGATACATATTTAATAGAGTGAGATGCACAAATGGAAGGCTAGGTGGCTTGCAGCAATGGAAAGGACAAGTATGGGCCTTCATGGATTACAAAATAATTAATTCATCTAAAAATGGGTAGCAGCCAATGGGGCAGAAGATTTCAGTAAAACAACAAGTGGATGAAAACAAAAATACAAAGCAATTTGGTAAGAGATTAGCCTCAACGCTTAGCTCTTGTGATTTCAATCCATATTGTCACCCAAATAGACAAACAAACTGATGCAGACCCCCCTTCTCCCGTATGGGGATGCACGCCCTCCCAATCAAGGATCTTCAATTCTCCGAGCCGAATCGATGCTTTGAAACTTTAATGGTCTCACTTGTGATTTAACACAGGTCTCTTTAGTCTTTTGGTGCAGGTTCTATGGCACCCGCAACCTCTTCCTTTGTGCTGTTGAACTCTCAAGTTTTAGGTGCTAGCTCCTCTCTTGTTAACCCTCTCCTGTATGTGACCTCGGGCTATGTCCTCACATAATCACGTGATTGTGGGGTGGCCTAGAGTGGTTTGAGACCACACCTCTTTTATCCCCGCAATTCACTAGCAACTGCCACGTATCCCTCTGGTAATACCTTGGTTTCGATTACGGCCCGCTCCAATATTTTTAAAACCCAAACACCTTATGTCCCTAAAATTAAGCACGACCGTCGATCTTTTGATCTTGGGTGTTGCCTCTTGATCGACAACTGAGATCTGTCCTCTTTCTACCTTGGACAACTATCAGTCAACGACCTTTTTCCTTCTCTCGCATGCACTCCCAAATGTCCATGGTCTATCGACGCATGCCCTACTTCCAAACTGACGACTACACTTGATTTCTCCCTTCGAGCTTCAAGAGTTTCAACTCTCAACTCTTGCTTCCTCCGTAGCTTCCACCCGAAATCGATAATCTATTGACCCGTGTCCCTCACAGATCAACGGTTGTGGTTCACTTCTGCTCTTCGGGTTTCAGGAGTTTCAACTCTCAGTGTTCGTTATCTCCTAGAGTGCTTTCACTCGAAGACAACTATTTGTTGACGCATGTCCCTCACATATTGACGACTGTGGCTCACTTACACTCTTCGGGCTTCAAGAATTTCAACTCTCAGTCTTTGCTTTTTCCTGGAGTGCTTCACTCAAAGACAACGATCTGTCGACGTGTGTCCTTCACAGATCAACGACTGTGGTTCAATTCGGCTCTTAGAGCTTCGAGAGTCTCAACTCTTGAACACTCGCTTTCTCCTTGTCTACAAACTTAATTTCTTGTGGATGACTGTGCACACCTTGCAACACTCACTTTGCACTCCTTGCAAAGGGAAAGTTTTGCGCTCTCTCTTCTGAGCTTCTGAGTCGAAACAAACTCTGTCAACGCACTCCTTGCGGACCGTATGCACACCTTGCATGAACTCAACGAAGAGAACAATCGAAACTTATCTAAACACTTCACAGTTTCATATACTCAACAACATAACTCATTCATTGATGAAAACAAAATAGCAGGGAATTGTAAACAGTGGCAACACCATGCATTGGATCAATTTTCCTTTGTTATATTCATTTAAAAGTAAATGGCTACAACTATGATAAAATAACAATTAAAAACTCAGCAACAACTAAATCACAACGATCTCCTACTAACTTGCAGCAGCCTCATTCGGCATACACCACCTCTATTTATCTCAGAGGGTTTTCGGGGTTCCCTCCGACTACTCGTCTTCTCGAAAAAAAACTACCTGCTACCTAAGTTCAGTTACATTCAAGACTAGGAGTGAAACTCCGAGATCACTCGCGATCATTATGTTCATTACGGATGTTCCAGCATGATGCATATTTTGCATCATCCTCCTGCTGTCCCGGGCGGGCTCCTGTTCTACCTTCTGCCATCACCCTTGCGTCAGTTTGAACTAAACAGAGTGTTTTTGAAATAGACGGTGGACTGCAGCGTTTAAGTTTTTGAATTTTAAATTCAAACAGACCATCCCTCGACAACACTGTTTTGCTTACTCAACCATCCGCAAACGGGAACGGTGGTTCTAACGGAGACGGAAAATGGAGACAGTGGTGCTAACGGAGATGGCGCCGGGATGATAGTCGGACGGAAAGTTGATGGCCGAAAACCAAGTGGATGTCGGAAAAGGTGCAAATCGTTTGGATTTTAGCCAACGYCGTATCGAACGATATATATACTTAAAAGAGATCCCAAAGCATCCAACGACAATCAGATGTCACGGAAAGCTACTGTTGTAAAAATGGAATCCACAGAGGCAACCGCAACCCGCATGGCGATACAGCATGCCCTCGTAGCTCGTGGTTCCACTGTATTAGTGGAATTCGGCGTCGTTTCCACTGATGAAAGAGCAATTGCACGGCAAATACTGGACAAGGTCCCTGCATCTACCAACAATGTTGACAGCCATTTCTCCTATGCCTATGATCGCTATGTTTATCACGTGAAGAGGAGTAGAGACGTGGAAGGATTGACGGTTTTGTGTGTGGCAGATGAGACAATTGGACGGATGATCCCGTATGCATTTCTACAGGATATTCATGCAAAATTTCTCAAAGCATATGGCGATCGAAATGTTGATAGTAAAGATGAATTCTCAAAAGTACTCAGTGAGCAGATGGATTATTATTCTAACAACCCAAATGCAGACGAGATTTACAGTGTAGCAGAACAACTGGACGAGGTCCACCTTTTGAGACTGGAGAATATTGAGAAAACGCTGGAGAGACGCGAGAAATTGGAAGTGTTGGTACGTAAGATTCAATGCATACGCGACCAGAATTTCAAATTTGAGAAGCAAGCTCGCATTCGCCGTTTTAAGAACAGTTATAAAACGACCAAATTTAATGCTGGTTTCGTTTCAATAATAATCATAATCATAATAATAATAATAATCATCTTAGTTTATAATAATCATTTATTTAAGGCATCTTCAAGTTAGATATTAAATTGTTGTATGAAATCTTTTGTTTGTGGAACAAGGGATCCCCTCAGTCCACTCCACTCTCAGTTCAACAATTTGATTAGTAAAGACTACGAGTATATACATACTCTACATATTTGAATTTATGATTTTTTAAAAGGAAACACATATTCTTAACGATTAAACCCACTCAAATGATATATTAATCAATAAAATATCTCATTTTTATTAGTTAATTAAACTTTTATAAACTGTATTTTATAATGTTAAAAGTTTTTAATTTTAAATTTAAAAAAAAAACAAAAAAAACATAATCTTCTGAAGTGTATATAGCACATAATCTTCTGAAGTGTATATAGCATCTCTTCATGCAATGAACATTGACATGAAAATTGTATTTTATATAAAAAAGACGAGTAATTTAAAGAAAAAAAACTAATTTACATAATTAATAATAGTTATGAATTTTATAAGAATTAAAAAATATTATTTACTACTTTATTAATAATTTCTTTAAATCTATTTTTTTTTAAGTTTTAGATTCAGTTTTTTTTTTATTACATTGAAAATTTTCTTGTTTAAAAGGTTATTTATTTTTCTTTAAATTTGTTTTTAAATATTAAATATTTTTTAAACAATTTTAGGTAATAATTTGATGCTCTATAAAATGAAAGTTTATTATATTGTGTAATAATTTTATGCTCTATAAAATCAAAATTTTATTATATTGTGATTTTGATTTCAATTTTAATAGTTGATAACAATTTTTTTTTATAAAACTCAATTTATATAAATCATGAGTTTGTTTAGTGAAATTCTTTTTTTGTTTGTAATAATTTGTTCACTTATATATTTTTCCAATTTATTTATATCTCTAGTATACTGCTCACAATATATTTTCTTCTTTTCTTTTATTAATTTTGTTATGGTTATATCGATGCATTTCAATTATTGAATGCATAAATAATTGTTTATAACTCATCTCTATTATATATTTGATAGGGAATTATGCTTCTTATTAAAATTGATAGTCTATTTTATTATGTTTTTGAAATCATCTTACTTCCTCCTTCCCAAGAATAATTTTTTTATCTTTACTTTTTAAAATATTTATATTCATATCTATGGAAACCACCACTATATTTCTTTTATCTCTACTTTTTAAAATATCTATATCCATGTTTATAACTAAATTAAAATACCTACATTATTTTTCTTAAGTATATTAATATATTTGTTTCATTATTGAGAGTGTAAAACCTTCCATATAAAAGAAATTGATAATAATTTATATTAATTAAAATTATATTATTATAATGTACTATTTAAAATTATATTGATATTTTTTTTATTTAAACCAAATATAGAAAGTAAAGAAATTGATAATAATTAATATTAATTAAAATTATATTATTATAATGTACGATTGAATCATATTTTATTTAATACATAATTTTTTATTTTATTTTATATATTATTATTAATATTTTTTTTATAAAATATATAAAAAATTTGAATAATAATATTTAGTTTACCATATTTAGTTTACCATCACCTTGCATCCATTTTGTTGGGTAGGGGAAGAAAAATGGAGCATATAAAACTAGAGCATCAACATGCAATATTAAACACTGTTAAAACCGAGAACAACAATCACACAATTGACACAGTGATTTATGTGAAAACCCAATGCTAGAAAAAACCAAGGGAAATGATATTCGATATTCTTATTATTCAAGGGATAATTATAATAGCCGATCTTAAACATACAACCATTCTTTTCTCACACACACTATGCTCTCTACACACATTGCACTCTCACCTCTATAGGTATGCTTGTATATATATCATCTATCACTCAGTTACACAAATTAATCATGAATGGATCACATAGTTACATGAACAATTCATAAACAAATTACATAGTTTACACAACATGTTTACAATGAGTACATTTATGCACATTCCTAATTTAGTTGAAATGTATGTCCATGTGAGTGGATGAGGAAATTCGTTGGCATGTTTCCAACAATCTCCACCTTGAAAACAATTTACCTGATATATCATGCCCTTAATTAATTCATCACCTTTTCTGCAAGACAAGAGAAGCTAAACACCATTGTATCTTCTCTATCAAAATTGATTTCATAAACATGTATGCATAATTCACTTTTGTATGGACCTTTTCCAGAGCCACTCCACCTTCATAAACAACATGTCTTACAAAATGGTACTTAACAGAAATATGCTTCGTCTTATTGTGATAAGCTAGATTTCTAGCCAAATGAATAACACTTTGACTATCAAAAAATAATTTCACCTTGTCTTGCATCCTTCCAAACTCACCCAACAAACCCTGTAACCAAATTGCCTCCTTGCATGCATGTGAAGCAACCGTATACTCTAACTCAGTTGTGGATAAAGTGACTATGTTTTGAAGCTTTGACATCCAACTAATAGGTCCTCCTGCAAGAGTAAATACATATCATGAAGCGAATCTTCTTTTGTCCAAGTCACCTGCAAAATATGAATCTACATAATTATAAACTAAATCTCTAGAGCCATCATAGGTGATAGAATAATTTTTTGTGCCTCTAAGATATCGAAGCACCCATTTCACTGCTTCCCAATGATCTTTTCCTAGATTTTCTTTTGTATCGAATGATAACACCAACTCCATGTCAAATATCTAGTCTAGTACTCACCATTGCATACATCAAACTTCCCACTGTATTATCATATGGTACACGAGACATATAATCCTTTTCTTCATCATTACTAGGCCATAAACCAAAAGAAGGCTTGAAATGGGAATCCAAAGGGATCTGTATGGGTTTCAAATTATTCAAACTAAATCTCATAAGTATTTTCTTCACATACTTCTGTTGTGATAACCACATCTTATCTGTTTTCCTGTCTTTGTGTATCTCCATGCCTAAGATTTGTTTTCTTACTCCTAGATCCTTCATATCAAACGCTCTAGCCAACTGAGACTTTAACCTATTGATTTCGACCATGCATTTGCTTGCCACAAGCATATCATCAAAATATAACACAAAAATAATGAACATGCCATTTTCCAACTTTTTAATGTAAACACAATGATCATATTCACTTCTTGTAAAATTTAGGCTCATCATGAAGGAATCAATCTTCTTGTACCATTTCCTGGGAGACTGTCTGAGTCCATACAATGACTTCTTGACTTTGCAAACAAACCTCTTATTGTGATCCCAAACAAACCCTTTTGGTTGTTCCATATATATATCATCATCTAAATCTCCATGTAGAAACATTGTTTTAACATCGAGCTGCTCTAACTCAAGATTAAGTAAAGAAACTAGTGCTAACACAACACTAACTGAAACAAGATTCACAGCTGGTGAAAAGATATCATGAAAATCAATACCTTCCTTTTGAGAATACCATTTTTCTACCAGTATTGCTTTATACCTTTTGACTCTATCATCAACACCCTTTTTTAGTTTGTAGACCCACTTGCAACCAACAACCTTCCTGTCCTTTCAAATTTCTACCAGGTCCCATGTTTTATTCCTCTCTAAGGCATCCATTTATTCTTTCATAGATTTCTTCCATTGAGCACTTTAAAATACCTTAATTGCTTCATGAGAACAACTAGGTTCTCCATCAATAGAAACCAAAGCCACAGATGAAATATAATCATCATACCTTGTAGGAGGATTCCTGACCTATGAATATTTCCTTAGATATGGTTGAAACATATCCTTCATTTCCTAGATATTTTATACATGTTCATCTTCTTCTTCTGAAACTTCTTCATCCTCCTCCCTTTTTGAAGATGGTTTAGTTTCCAACTAAATTTGTTGAACTTGCATTACTTGTTCTTGTCTCACTTCAACATCTACCAGTTCTAATTTTAACAATGAGGATTCATCAAATACTACATCTCTTCTTATGATGAGTTTGTGGGCAGTAGGATCCATGTACCCCTTAAATCCATCACCATAACTAACAAAGATATATTTCTTTGATCTAGGATCTAACTTAGAATGTTGATATTTAGAAATAGGAACATAAGCATTACAACCAAATATTCTCAAAATTGAAAAATCACATGAATGACCTATCCATACCTTTTCTGGAATCTTATAGTTTATTGCAGTTGATGGTGACCAATTTATCAGATAGCATGTTGTAAGTACTTCTTCTTACCACAATTTCTATTGCATCTTGGCATTACTGAGCATGCTCCTTTTTCTCTCTAGGAGAGTCCTATTCATGCATTCAGAAAAACCATTTTGCTGAGGAGTATAAAATATGGTCTTATGTCTTTCGATCCCAACTTCCTTGCAATAGTTATCAAATTCCATAGATGTGAACTCACCTCCATTACCCGTTCTTAAACACTTGGTTGACCTATTAGTGCTCTTTCCAACCGAAGCTCTGAATTTCTTAAAAGTATTAAATACATCAACTTTTCTTTTAAGTATGTAGACCCAAATCTTTCTAGAGTAATCATCTATAAATGTCACAAAATATGACGATCCCCCCAAAAACAATATAGGGGATGGTCCCCAGACATCTGAATGAATGTAATCGAGGATACATTTTCTTATATTCCTTCCCATTTTAAAATTATGTCTATGATGTTTTATAAAGACACAATACTTGCATAAATTCAAATTTAGAAACTTTAAACTTGGAAGTGATTGTTAGATAATCCAAAATACAAATATCATAGTTTATAAAGTTAGAATAAAATGATTATTAATTTAGAATATTAAATTAATAATCTAGAACATTTGATTAATAAATGTAGAATTTTAGAAATACATTATTGTTGTAAAAGATATGACTCTAAAGAGGTGTCGCATCTTAGGCTCTAAATTAGGAGTATTGTTATAAGATTGTTAAGATAGCATTTATTGTAAATGGACACTTGTTTATTTAATAAGTGATCCATATCTATAGTTTGTTAGGACATTTAGCTTATATATAGCTCATTACAAGAGTATTGTGTTGTTTGAGTGTAAACTCTTGCAAAGTCTATTATGTAATTTCTTTTCCTATTTAATAAAAGTGTGTGTCTGAGGACACTTCTGCCATTATTATGGTATCAAAGCTCCAGTAATGTTGCTGAACTGAAGAAGAGATTAGTTGATCAGAGGAAGAGATCTCAGTGCTACAGGCCAAGGAAAAACGTCGGCAGGCCAAGGGAAAATGTTGGTGCATACTCTGTTAGTAAATCGGTCAGTTATTGTTCAATTTTTTTTTTTTAAAGGGAAAAGAAATTTTTTTACTTTCAGATTTCAGTCATTGGACTCACAAACTGATTTTACAAATTGCAAATCCTAAAAATTAACAAATTAGTTTCTGGCGAATAAATTTATGGCAAAGTAATTCCTGAGCTAAATGCTCACGACCTCTCCAATCCACTGTTATATTAATTATCACTGTTATATCCTTAAACTGTGATAAGCATTTAAATTCAACTGTGATAAGCATACAAACAGAACTGTGATCTAGTGTTAGAAGGGATGAAATTGAACGTTGGTTGAATGTTTCCAAGGTTTTGGTTTCCGTATCTGTTTTGAATGCCCATCCATGGCCTTCTCTGAAGATCCGACGTAGTCCATTCTCCGCTACAGATATTCTCAAAATGACATAGCAATTGCCAAAAACGCTGAGTGGCTAGGGTGGAGCAGATCTAGCTGAGGGTCAAAAGACAATATGTATGTGAGTGTCAACTTATAATCGACATACATGAAGGGATGGAAAAGGATCTCCTTGGGTTAATATAGACGACTTATACTCGCAATTGTTATTGCAATCCTGTTGTTATTGCAATTACCATTCACCCATCATATCATTCATAAATAATGTTCCATCCCAGACTTTAATGATGCCAACACAGGTGCGATTCATTCGTAACTAAAGAGAGTGGAGCAATTGGTGTTCAATCTCTTCATAAATATGATGTGAAAATCATGTTACAGTGAGACGTCGCTGGAGGATTCGTTGTGCGCACGAAATTTCTGAACAGAAAGTTGCAGTCTTTCCTATTCCTGATTGTGATTGCTGGATAACATTAAAACCTTGGAAGAACAGAACAATCTCTCATTGTGGAATAACAAATAGCTTCTCAAAAACGTATGCATAAATTCCTCTTAAAAGGTTTTATTGAAGAGAAGATTCCCATGATTAAAATTGTCGAATATATTACAGGTCTGTGAGATTGCCTGTGCAATCTCATTAACGCTCGAGTGTTAAATTTTTTTGATTGGCAACAAATAGATACCAACAGGTGGAATAAAAATATTCACTATCATAAGATCTGAACACTGAAGGTTCTTTTATCAAAGGCAATAAAGAATTAACGCTGATAGTTTTATTTCCACATATGTAATAGTGAATTAATGTTATTTCTTTCTTCCAATCCAAAGATTTTGTAAGCAAAGGTTTACTTGCAGGTATATCAAAAGATACAGCCATATCAAGTGATTGTTTTTTTGGGGATAACATGTTTTTTTGTAACTCAAAGTCTTTTTACTTTGAGGGGGGGCAAAATTGCCAGAGTTTTGTAAAAGTGTAAAATTTTGAAAGCTCCTTGGAATTTGACTAGAGCCAAGTACAAAGCTCAGTCATTGTTTCCTTGTTTCAACGACTATACGAGGGTCAAGGCCAAGTCCTGATAGATCGTCTTTGGTGTGATGCGTCTGGTGTGTTGTTCATCTTGATATTTCCTTGCTTGATTTTTTTTGGTGCGTAAATTCAACAACTACAATGTCGAAATTAATTAATTTGTTCTCCGACTCCGATAAACTTGAAGGCACAAAATCATACAAGACATGGAAACTTCTCATTGAAAGCACTGTCATTTACAATGAACTTTGGCGTGATATCTGTAATGAAGATACTAATCCAACTAAGCCGACAAACGCAACTACATTAGCAAAATGGGAAGTTAAAAATGCCAAAGCATTAGCACTTATTAAATCTTCAGTTAATGATGAGATGTATGTTCACATTGAAAATACGATTGATGCGTGGTCTACTTTGAAAGTTTTTAAAGATTTACTTGATACTCAGACTAAATCCAAGAAAGTTGATCTTTAATTAAAGTTGCTTCAACAAAAATTGACTGAAGGAGGTGATGTCCATGAATATATTTCCAGACTAAAGAACATTAAGAAGGAAACACTAAATGCGAGTTTTCAAGCAGTAGATGATAGTTTCATGACCACAATCTTAATCGCTGGATTTCCTTCTTCCTATACACATTTTTTAGAAACTTTACAAGTCACTGGCAAGTTAGACAAGCTTACATTAGATGAACTAAGTGAACTATTATCTCAACACAACAAAACTTTTGGAAAGAAAAAACAAGTTGGAGAAGATGTTTTTTTTACTGAAGAAAGCACAAGTAAGTCTTCAAGTGACAATTATAGCAGTAGAGGAAGAGGAAATTTTTTACAAGGTCGTGGTCGAATCCAAAATAGAGATAACAATTTTCAAGGCAGAGGAAATAGTCAAGGCAGAGGCAACAGTCAAGGAAGAGGGTATTTTCAAGGCAGAGGAAACAATCAAGGCAGAGAATATTTTCACGCAAGAGGAAATAGTCAAGGTAGAGGCTCTTTTCAAGGAAATAGTCAAGGCAGAGGACAAACTCCACACATAAATCAAAGCAGGGGTAGAGGACAGAATTTCGGCAGAGGGAGAGACTTCAGTCAAATTGTTTGTAGAAGGTGTAACAAAGTTGGTCATTATGCAAAATATTGTCGAACTTCCATTGATAAAATCTCCAAGTTTCATCAAAACACATCACAGTTTGCAAATGACTGACATGATGATGATTCAGAATATGTGTTTACCTCATCTTCAACATTACAGATTTCCACTGATTTTCAAAGTGATTATGAAGATGCTTGGATTTTAGATTCATGAGCATCTCAACACATGATTTTCAGACGTGACTTCTTTTGGAATTTTCAAGAATGCCATCTTAATTCTGTTTTTCTTGCAGATAATACCAAACATACTCCTTATGGAAGAGGAGTAGTTAAAGTTTATTTACGTGATATTGGAGAACGAATGATTTCAAATGTATGGTAAGTACCCACCTTCAAAAAGAATTTGTTGTCTTTAGTCACAATTCGACAAGCATGACATCAGGTGATTATGGAAGATGCCTTGGTTAAGATAAATTCAGTCAAACAAAATATGAAAACAGTGATGACAGGATATGAAGATAGAAAGATGTTAAGGATGAAAGGAACAGTTATTCCAAGACATTCAGACTTTGCAGGAACAGTAAGTACAGGTATCTCCCCTATCAGATTGTGGCATGTGAGATATGGACATCTCAACTTTGATAGTCTGTCTCAACTGCAAAAAAAAGGGATGGTTAAGGGACTTCCCACTTTCAAAAAGGACACTTCAAAATGTGAAGCATGCATTTATGGAAAATAGAGTCAAGAAAGTTTTTCAACAAGTTCATGGCATGCAAATAGACGGTTGCAACTAGTTCACAGTGATGTTTATGGACCCCTAGAAACTTCTTTCGGTGGTTGCAAATATTTTTTACTCTTTGTTGATGATTTCAGTAGAATAACTTGGGTTTACTTCTTGAAGCAAAAGTCAGAAGTTTTTGAAAAATTTAAGATTTTTCGACAACTTGTTGAAAACGAAGTTAAAGAAAATATAGGTACACTTAGGACAGATAATGACAGAGAATTCACTTCTAAAGAATTCAACACTTATTGCACAGACAATGGGATAAGAAAACATCTTACTAATTTCTACACTCCTAAGCAAAATGGAGTCATAGAACGAATGAATCGCACTTTGTTAGGAATGTCAAGATCCATGTTAAGTTTTAAAAGGTTAAGTTCTACATATTGGGCAGAAGCAATCCATACAACTATCTACTTAAGGAACATATATCCAACTGCTTCTTTGGATGGAATCACACCTTATGAAGCATGGTTTGGTTTCAAACCTCGAGTTAAACATCTTAGAGTTTTTGGATCAGTATGCTATGCCTTAGTTCCTAAAGAAAAATGAACAAAGCTTGACTTAAGAAGCTTGAAATGCACAATGATTGGGTATTATGATGAGAAGAAAGGGTATCGACTTTTGTCCAATGGTAAATTTATTGTGAGCAGGGATGTCATTTTTGATGAAACTGAAAGTAAAAGTACTGAAGAAATAGAAAGTCTTCTTCAAAAGTTAGAAACTAAAGGAAATCAAATAAAAGGAAAAGTTCAAAGTCAGCCAAATTCAAATAATTGGTATGAACTTGATTTTCCTTCATCTGAAGATGTTACATCTAGTCTAGTTACTTTGACAACATCATCTGGTTCTTCCAGCGGTTCATCTGAATCTCCTAGCAACGACAATTCATCTAGCAATGATTCTCCACCTCCAGAATCTTCAACTGATCGACGAACATCAGTTTACATTAATCCAATTTACAATAATGGTAATTCAGATCCCCAAACCAGTGAACATCAACTACCAAAATGGGTAGTTTAACTTTTGAAAGATGTAAGGCCTGATCAGCAAAATAAAATAGGAACAAGGGGATCACACAACAATGAAGGGAATTTTTCCTTAGTAGCACATGATTTTACTGAACCTTCCACATACAAAGAAGCAGTAAAACATAAAGAATAGCAATAGGCTATGGTTGAGGAATATCAAGCAGTAATTGATAACAACAATTGGAAACTTGTTGATTGTCCTACAGGTGTTAAACCCATCAGATGAAAATGGGTTTACAGAATTAAATACAACCAACATGGAGAAATTGACAAGTATAAAGCTTGACTTGTGGCTAAAGGTTTTACGCAGCAGGAAGGCATTGATTATGAGGAAACTTTTGCTCCTGCAGCTAAATGGAATTCCATCTGCTTAACACGTGCATTGGCCGCTCAGAAAGGTTGGAAAGTTCATCAAATGGATGTAAAAAGTTCTTTTCTCAATGGAGACTTACAGGAAGATGTATATATGCAACAACCGCTAGGTTTTGAAATTGCAGGGCAAGAACATAAAGTCTGCAAATTAATTAAGGCTTTATATGGGTTAAAGCAAGCTCCCTGAGCTTGGTATACCAAAATGGATGAATACCTTAGGAAGGTTGGTTTTCAACGAAGTGAATCTGACGATACTTTGTATATCTGTCAACAGGGTCCTTATCTGGTAATTCTTATTATGTTTGTAGATGATTTGCTCATTACAGGAAACAATGATGATCATATTGCACAGGTGAAAAAGGAGTTACATGCAGGTTTTAAGATGACAGATTTGGGACTCCTTCACTACTATCTTGGTGTTTAAGTATTCCAACGTCCACATCATATTTTCATTTCTTAGAGTAAGTATGCAGCATCAATTCTTCAGCGGTTTGGCATGCAGGATTGTAAACCATCTCTTACCCCTATGGAACAAAACTTGAAACTTTCAAAATTTGAAGGGGGGGGAATTGGTAGACAACACTATTTATAGACAGTTGATTGGCAGCTTGATTTATTTGACAAACACTCGCCCAGATCTATCTTATGCAGTCAATATTATTTCCTTCTTTATGCAACAACCACGGGACAACCACTAGAATGCAGCCAAAAGAGTTCTTCGATATATCCAAGGAACAAAAGATTTTGGTCTTCTTTACAAAAAGACTAAAATTTTTGTACTTGGTGGATTTTCAGATGTCGACTTTGCAAGAAGTATTGATGATCAAGCATCAACATCAGGTTATTTAATGAACATGGGTTCAACAACAGTGTCTTGGAATTGTAAGAACCAAGCTACAGTTGCTACTTCTACAGCAGAAGTAGAATACATCTCAGCATGGGAAGAAACATGTGAAATTGTTTGGTTACGCAGGATTTTACAGGACTTGGGCATTTCTCAAGTAGAAGCTACATCATTATTCATCGACACCCAGTCAACCATTAAGCTTGCTAAGAATCCGGTTTTTCATTCAAAGACAAAGCACGTGGACACCAAATATCATCATATCAAATCACTCATTGTAAAGGATGTCATCAACCCAATTTATTGTCCTTCAGAAGATCAGATCTCTGACATTTTCACGAAACCTCTTGGAAGAATAAAATGTACTAAGTTCAGGGATGAACTTGGTATCTATTGTAATGTATCTTTGGATCATAGGGGGGAATGTTAGATAATCCAAAATACAAATATCATAGTTTATAAAGTTAGAATAAAATGATTATTAATTCAGAATATTAAATTAATAATCTAGAATATTTGATTAATAAATGTAGACTTTTAGAAATACATTAATGTTGTAAAAGATATGACTCTAGAGAGGTGTCGTATCTTAGGCTCTAAATTAGGAGTATTGTTATAATATTGTTAAGATAGCATTTATTGTAAATGGACACTTGTTTATTTAATAAGTGATCCATATCTAGAGTTTGTTAGGACATTTAGCTTATATATAGCTTATTACAAGAGTATTGTGTTGTTCGACTGTAAACTCTTGCAAAGTCTATTATGTAATTTCTTTTCCTATTTAATAAAAGTGTGTGTCTGAGGACACTTTTGCCATTAGTGACTTGCGATCAACTAGTACCTTAAGCCCTTTCTCACTCATATGACCCAAACGTTGATGTCATAAATGAACATAGTCACTTGCATCTTTATATGCTACCACTGCTTGATTTAATTTTGTCCTTCCTTCAAGATGATAAAGGTTCTCAATCCTCTTTTCCTTCATGACTACTAAGATGCCTTTGGAAACATTCAGTACTCCACCTTGAGTTGTACACCAGTAACCAACATAATCTAGAACTCCCAAAGATATCAAGTTCTTTCTTAGTTTTGGAAAATGCCTTACATCTGTTAATGTTCTTACAGAACCATCATGCAATTTAATCTGGACGCTACCAATTCCAACATTTTTATAAGAAAAATCATTTCCCATAAAAACAAAAACATCATCAATAGATTGGTAAGTTGAGAACCAATTTGTATGAAGAGACATGTGGCTGGATGCACTAAAATCTAACATCCAATGCTAATTCTATTGTGAAACATCATAAGTAGACAATACCTCATCAACCATACCTAAAATGGAACCTGAACTTGTTTCAGCTACATTAGCTTCCTTTGCTTCTTTTATGGAGTCCCCATTGGATGCATTCTGTCTTTTCCAACAATCCTTCTTGAGATGACCATATTTGCTACAGAACCAACATTTATGTTTGATCTTCTTTCCTTTTGACTTAGACCTTGATGTACCCCTAAGATTTTTCCCTCTTTCTATAGATCGACCTTTGACCACCATTGCTTATGCTCTTGAGGTTTCTTTACTGGATATTTTCCTCATATCCTTAGACAACAAAGCTCCCACAATAATTTCATAATCAATGGCATTTGCTATGCACATAGTTGTGGCCAAATATTTCTAAGACTCAGGAAATGAACATAGTAATGTAATTTCCTTGTCCTCATCTTCCTACATGATGAACATACTAGATAATTGACAAATCAGAGTATTGAAAATGTTCAAGTGATCAACAATTTGTGTACCTTCTTTCATCTACAATCTATACAACTTCCTCTTCAAGAAGATTTTGTTCATCAATCTATTTTTCAAATATAGACTCTTGAGTTTTCTCCACAAACCTGTTGTTGTCTTCTCTTCAGTGATGTTAAACAACACTTAACCTACCAGACACAAATGAATATAACTGAGGGCTCTTGCATCCATATCTTCCTAGTCCTTATCTATCATGCTTTCCATTTTTTGTGTCTTTCCATCCAATGCCTTTTGCAATCCTTGTTGCACAATAAGATCCTGCATATTGAGATTCCATAGTGCAAAGCTATTCTTACCACTGAATTTCTCCAAATCAAACATAGAACTCTACACTTTCACTATTAGTAGAAAAACTCCAAAACCACTACTTATAAAACCAAGCCCTTTTAAATGTGGAGGAATAATGGTATAAGCCCCAAGTTATTTAATAATATATATATTTTTTAAATATTATATAAATAAAAAAAAAACCTTTTTACCAAGTACATAGAAGGTCGACCACTAATACATATTATAAAAATTCTGACGTTCTCTTTGCAGAGTTATGGAAAACATTGGCCACACTGTCAAAAATTAGAGGAATTTTTTTTTTCCATATTGCCTGATAACGTCGCTATTGCCACGTTGACATCTCTCTTGCCACATTGTTGTCTCTTTTGCCATGTTATCATCTCTATTTCCACGTTTTCCACATAGTCGTCTCTCTTTCCACGCTTGTGACATAGTCATCTCTCTTTCCACGTTTGTGAATATAGTGGTTGCAATTGCGAAGTTGTGGAAACTAGGTTTTCCCCTTCCAATGGTCACCTAGTATTTTGACCAAGTCAACTTTGATTTGGTCAATGATCGTCGAAATTGTGACGTTATAAAATCTATAAATATGTTTCATTTTAGAGATGTTGCGACAAGTTTTCTATAATAATGACACTTCAAAAAGGGTTTGCAGGTCTTCTCAGCTAGAGTACAACTATTAAAAGACATTGTACTAGGGCTCTTCTCGTTTCATTTTAATTTTCTAATCAGTCGAATTTTAAAGGAAACAACTATTAAAAGACATTATACTAGGGCTAGAGTACATGATGGGCAAGGATGACCTGTGAATGGGGCCAACGTTGAAATTTTTTCAAAATGTTTCTGTATGAAATCATACATCCTTGAGTCTTGAAACCCTCCCATACCATCAAGGCATGTGTCTAGTCTAACCATGTCAAATTTCGATGCATACAAGCACATATTGAATAAATTTCAACGTTGTCCCCATTCACTGCTCACTATGTGGGGTCAGTGCATGACATTTTTGGTGGTTGAATTGGAAGTTCTGTGACATTTTAAGAGAGTTACAACAAAGATTATACAGATGGAAACAACGACATTTGACAATGAGACGCCCATTATGAATGTTGTTGAAAACATGGATGATCTCAAAGATGATGTGGTCGGTACATCATACATCCTTGAGTCTTGAAACCCTCCCATACCGTCAAGGATGTGTCTAGTCTAACCATGCTAAATTTTGATGCATACAGGTACATATTGAAGAAATCTCAATGTTGGCCCCATTCACTAGTGCTTACTATGCGGGGTCAGTGCATAACATTTGTGGTGGTTGAATTGGAAGTTTCATGACATTTCAAGAGAGTTCCAACAAAGATTCTATGGCTGGAAACAATGACATTTGAAAAATATGAGATGCCCCATTATGAACATTGTTGCAAACATGGACGATCTAAAATATTATGTGGTCAGGACATCAAACATCCTTGAGTATTGAAACCCTCCCATGCCGTCAAGGCATGTGTCTAGTATAACCATGTCAAATTTTGATGCATACATGCACATATTGAAGAAATTTCAATGTTGGCCCCATTCACTAGTGCTCACTATGCGAGGTTGGTGCATGACATTTGTGGTGGTTGAATTGGAAGTTCCATGACATTTCAAGAGAGTTACAACAAAGATTCTACGGATGGAAACACCGACATTTGACAAATATGAGACGCCCCATTATGAACGTTGTTGCAAACATGGATGATCTCAAAACTTATGTGGTTGGGACATCAGACATATTCCTTGAGTCTTGAAACCCTAGTCCCATACTGTCAAGGCATGTGTCTAGTCTAACCATGTCGAATTTCGATGCATACATGCATAGTTTGAAGAAATTTAAACGTTGGCCCCATTCACTGCTCACTATGCGGGGTTGGTGGAAGAAATTTCACCATGCTCATTCACCTTCAAGGCGGGCCCCATTCACTATCCTCACTATGAGACATCCATTATATTGAATGTTGATGAAAACATGTATGATCTCAAATATTATGCGGGTTCGGTGGAAGAAATTTGTGATGGGTGTATTTGAAGTTCCATGACAAATTTCATGATAGTTATGACAACGATTCTATAGAAGCGAATGACGAATGATGACAATGAGAGGTGTAGCATGATGAACATTGATGCAAATGTGGAGGATCTCTGCAAGATACCAGATATCATAAATAAGCAGAACAGAAATAAAATGCTAGAAATGGCAGAATGACAGTAATATAACCAGTACAATCTCCACCATAACACAAAAATAATATGAGAACAACAACTAAAATAACACTTTGATTCAGAAAGCAATGTTCACAGGCCTCTTCGAGTGGGCAACCTCCAGTCGAGAAATGCTCTTTTACAATAATATTCAAGCTAGGGTTTTCATACCCTCGACCCTTATTTATACTAAATATGTCTATTAAGAGAAGCATCTAGAGGAAGATCCTTCTAGAAGCAGAAGCTTCTATTAGGTCTTCTTACATATGCCTTATTCTATTTTATTGAAAGGCCTTATTAATATTGACCTTTATTACATCCGAATACATTGATCTACCTATGTGCGGTTTAGGACCTTAACATGTCCGCCCCCTTAAAAACAACCTTGTCCTCAAGGCTTGAGATGTGGAAACTGCTGCAGAATGGTAGATGGTTCCCAAGTGGCATATGCTAGAGTCATATCTTTCCACTATACTAGAACTTCCTTCATGGTTCTTTGACGCAGGAGATGCTCACGTTGGTCCAAAACTGCTTCTGGCTGTAGCCAAATGGATCCTTCTTCAGCTAACTCTGGAAGGTTGGTTTGAATTCGACACCTGGTTCCAATCACCTTCCTCAAGCATGAAACATGAAAAAAAATATGTAGCTTCGACTGACTGGGAAGAGATAACTAATATGTGACTTGTCCCACACGCTTGAGAACTGTGTAAGGGCCATAAAATTTGGGTGCTAGCTTCTGACAATGCTCAGCCTTGAGGGAAGTTTGCTTACATGGTTGTAGTCTCAGAAACACCTGATCCCCTTCTGCAAATTGACGTTCAGAGCGACCTTGATTTGCTTGCTGCTTCATTCGATTATGTGCCATGACCAAGTTCTCTTTAAGGGTACGAAGGATATCCTCTCGGACTATAAGTGTTTGGTCAACCACCTGGACCTTCTAGGTACCCAGTAAGTATGAGAGAACTAAAGGTGGCTTCTGTCCATAAACCGCTTCAAAAGGAGTCATGCGAGTGGTTGTATGGTATGTAGTGTTGTACCGCCATTTGGCTAGGGGTAACCATTGAGCCCACTGGTGTTTCTTTTCAGAGGAAAAGCACCTCAGATATGTTTCCAAACACTTGTTGACAACTTCCGTTTGACCATCTGTCTGGGGATGATAAGCTAAGATGAGATGCAATTGTGTGCCTTGTAGCTTAAATAGTTCTTGCCAAAAATTGCTTGTGAAAGTTGGGTCACAATTAGAAACAATAGAGTGTGGTATGCCATGAAGCTTGAAGACATGGTCCATGAAAATTCGAGCCACCGTGGATGCAGTAAATGGGTGGTGAAGAGCACAAAAATGAGCATACTTGGAAAGGCGATACACCACCACCATTATGACTAATTTATTCCCCGATTTGGGTAAGCCTATAATAAAGTCCATAGAGATATCCTCCCAAATAGCAGGGGGAATCGGAAAAGATTGGAGGGCGCCCAGAGATTTGACTGTTTCTCCCTTGTTACACTGACACACCTCACATTCAGTGATAAACTTATGGATGTCTTGTTTCATACCATTCTAGAAAAAACAACATTTGACCCGGTCATATGTTTTGGTGAACCCTGAGTGCCCCGCTGTGGGTGTAGCATGAAGCTCAGAAAGTACCATGGATTTGAGCTTGGATTGTTTACTTAAATACAAGTGGCCTTTGTATCGAAGCTCAAACTAGAGCCAGCAGTACCCTGGGGGAGCCGAAGCCTTATTCTGCAGTTGCTGGATCAGATGAAAAATTTTGGGATCTTGAAGCCATTCCTGGTGCACAGCTTTGAGCCAATCGGGTACAATGAAGGAAAGAGAAAAAAGGGATCCTTCGTTTTCATATTTTTGAGACAATGCATCTGCCATGACATTGTCTTTTCCCTTCTTGTAAATGATCTCATAATCATATCCAAAGAGCTTAGTCACCCATTTTTGTTGCTCTTGGGAGAAAATGCGTTGTTCCATAAAGTACTTGAGGCTTTGATGGTCGGTCTTAATTTGGAAGCGTTTCCCTAAGAGATAAGGATGCCATAGCTCAATGACATGTAGAATCGCCAACATTTCCTTTTCATAAATGGGTTTGCCCAGATTCCTTTCAGACAGTTGCTTGTTGGTGAAGGCCAAAGGTCGACCCTCTTGCATAAGGACTGCGCCGATTCCTTTCCCTGAGGCATCACATTCCAACACAAAAGTCTTTGTGAAATCAGGAAGGGCCAGAACCAGAGTGGTGCACATGGCCGTCTTCAAGGTTTGAAAATCTTGAGTAGTGGCTGGAGTCTAAGTGAAAGAGTTCTTTTTAAGGAGATCCATGAGAGGTGTTGCAATCTTTCCGTAGTTCTTAACAAACTTGCGATAATACCCTGTTAGGCCCAAAAATCCATGCAAGATTTTGAGAGTCTTTGGGTGTGGCCAATCTTGCATAGCTTCAATATTTTTCGGGTCCACCCTGACACCATCCTTTCCCACCAGATGACCCAAGTATTCTACTTCTGAGGCACCAAAAGCACATTTGGACTATTTCAGGAAAAGTTGGTGCTGAGAGAGTAGGTGGAGAACTTGATCGACATGAGTAAGATGGTCTGTCCAGGTTTTTCTATAGATGAGGATATCATCAAAGAAAAATAAGACAAAGTGACGGAGAAAAGGGTGGAAGACATGGTTCATGAGGCTCTAGAAGGTGGAGGGGGCGTTACACAAGCCAAAGGGCATGACCAAAAACTCATAGTGGCCCTCATGAGTGCGAAGGATGTCTTGGGAATGTTGGCCTCTTTCATACGTATCTGGTGATAGCCCGAGCGAAGATCAAGTTTGGTAAAGAATTGGGCGCCACTCAATTCATCCAGGAGGTCATCAATGACAGGAATGGGAAATTTGTCTTTGATGGTCAGTT
>ML795165.1:66851-90593 GCA_009831015.1 Picea engelmannii
GAAATGATCGGTTCCACTTCGGGAGGGTCGGAGGGAGGGTTTATGTCAGTGATTTCTGGTGACTCAGGCACAAGGGGAGTTTCAACATCCTCTTCCGGAATATCCTCAGAGATGGCCATAAAAATATTTTGTTCCTTACATTTGTGGCCCGAGAAATATTTGTCATCACAATTATAACAGAGGCCTTTGAGTTGGCATTCAACCATTTCAGCCCTGGTCAATTTTTGGATCTTTAATGGGGCAGAGGAAGTAGTGGGGTTTACTTGTTTGGGGCGAGGGATAAATGAAGGCTTACGGTTTTGAGAGGAAACAAATTATTGTGCTTCTTTATCTTTTTTAGTAGCCTCCACCCAAGTCACAGGTCGAGCCATGAGGACATGGGCCCGAATCTCCTCCTTGAGGCCACTGTTAAAACACTCTCAAAATAAAGCATCAGTCATTCCCTCTGTTCGAAACGCCAGGTGCTCAAATGCAGCTATGAAGTCTTCTATTGTTCCTGATTGTTTCAATTTTTTCAAACGACCCAAATGGTTGGTGTCAGTTTCAAAGTGTTCATAATGCTCAGTCACAAATTGGGTCCAAGTAATATACCCTTGAAAAGAAGTTTTTCTCCATTGCCACCATTGCTAGCGTTCTTGATCTAGATGGAGAACACCATACCAGAGTTTGTCCAAGTCATCTGTAATGTTGTAGAGAGAGAAATAATGTTCCATTTGGGTGACCCAACCAGTGGGGTCCGAGCCATCAAATTTGGTTACATCCACCCGCGGAAGGCGTATGTCCCATTGAAAGTGATGGGGCTGAAAGGTATGGGAATGGGAAGAAGTTCCACCTTCAGTCTTTGTATGTGCGTCAGGAAAAGGGTCATTGGTAGGGATCTTGAGTTTGGTGTAGAGTGATGCAAAGACAGATTCAAGCTGGGTGGTCAGTTCTTGTTTTAATACTACCGTTGCGGACTGCATGGATGCATTTATGGTGGTATTGATGGATGTATCATGGGAGGCAATAGTATAACTGAGTTGTTTCACTTTTTTTTGGGTCTCGAGGAAACTAGATTGCAAGGTGTTGAAGCGAGACTCCAGTTCTTGGCTACGGGTATGGGCCATGAGGATGGGTGAACTGAAAAGGGAGCGGGCGGGGTTAGACATTTTTGCAGAAAAATGATATGGATGAATGTGATAATGGAGAAGAGATGAATCTAATGGAATAGGTCTCAAATAATGGTGAAAAAAATTCCATGTTTTTTTTTTTTAACAGCTGCAGGGTTATACTTTGGTCTAGAGAATGCAACCAGAAAGAACTGTGTATTTACTTGGCAACCCGAACACAGATGTGCAGCAATAGATCGGGCTGGTTTAATTTGTTTATGTTTATGTTTATGTTCCCCAAGGGTTAGGTATTCAAGGGTTCTACAGACAAGGGTTTTCCTTGTGCTATAGCTCTCTAATATACGTGTGGGGTCCAACAGTAGTAATTAGCCCAATATCTTAGGGAACTAACTAAGGAGGATAGACCGTACCCTTAGTCGTACTACCCGACTACCCAGGTACTAGAGAGTATCTTCCTGAGTGCTTTTCTTGGTGACACTATAGCAGTCTGGTGACCGATAGGTTTATCTAAAGAGGGCTTCAGGAAATCTAGGTCGATCCATACATAGGTGTTGTCTGATGCGCTACCACTCGAAGGGGTACCAACAGGGGTTACAAGGGTGGCCAACAGATGTGTGCTTAAGAATCACTTTTATTTCCTGCATGTATGAATCCCTCAACCGCAGGTTTATGCACGTAACGATATATCTTTGTGGCTTAAAGATGCCAGAATACGTCTCTACCCTGGAAAAAAAATACCCACAATTTCTGCCAAGGAAAGTGCTCTGATACCACTTGCAAGATACCAGATATCATAAATAAGCAGAATAGAAATAAAATGCTAGAAATGGCATAATAACAGTAATATAACCAGCATAATCTCCACAATAACAGAGAAATAATATGAGAACAACAACTGAAATAACACTTTGATTCAGAAAACAATGTTCACAGGCCTCTTCGAGGGGGCAACCTCCAGTCGAGCAACGCTCTGTTACAATAATATTCAAGATAGGATTTTCATACCCTCGACCCTTATTTATACTAAATATGTCTATTAAGAGAAGCATCTAGAGGAAGATCATTCTAGAAGCATAAGCTTCTATTAGGTCTTCTTACATCCGCCTTATTCTATTTTATTGAAAGGCCTTGTTAATATTGACCTTTATTACATCCGAATACATTGATCTACCTATGTGCGAGTTAGGACCTTAACAATATCAAATATTATGTGGGGAAATCATACATCCTTGAGTATTGAAACCATCCCATACCATCAAGCCACGTGTCTAGTCTAACCATGTCGAATTTCAACACATACATGCACAGCTTGAAGAAATTTCAACATTCTCCCCATTCACTGCTCACTATGCGGGGTCAGTGAAAGATGACATTTGTGGTGGGTGAATGACAAAAATAATAATAGAGAGGAACAATCCTCATATATGGTGGTCATTATGCACATAGAAAGGAAAGTGGGACTCGTGTGATGGCCCAAATCCTAATGCATGACTTTTTTGAAGCATATAAAGTAAATTTTATTGCTCAATTCCCTGGATTTTAGCCTTCGACCATGGAATAGGCCTAACAACCATCCATGGTGTACCAATCCTTGAAATGATAACCATATGTCACTCATGGGTTAATATTATAGGGCCCTAGATATGGAACATTAACCCGATAAGTTAATGTAGTTGTTGCAAGTTTTAGAAATTTACATCACATTATGGCAAAGCATATCAAAATAGTTTATCATACTCTAGATTTAGTTTAGTTAGTTTTGGCAATGAGAGTACATTTTAGTCATTTGTTGAGTTATTTTTGGAAATGGGAGTACTTTTTCTAATTTTACTCATTTTACCCATCGATGCACTACCTCTACCAGTCGACGACATAGTAGGAAATCCGGGAACCCCACCAAATCCCCCTCAGGACGACCAAATATACTTAGTTTTCTTCATTCAACCTCAGATGGTAGGAGAGATGGGTCCATTCATTTATGAAATACCTACTTCATTTTTCCCATAGATCTTCTCCTATGGTACATCTCATCATCAGAGAAGGTCTTTGAATTTGGGGTCAAGGATTCTTCATGCCTCGGAGTAGATCTCACTCTCTACTACTCTACCTTGGATGCTACAACTCATCCCACAAGTACAACTACAAATATTCCCATAGGCCCGTGGGCAGAGTTGCATCTACAAATCATGTGAATAAATGTTTATGTTGAAGGGGCTCAAGCACATGTCGAAAATACTAATGTTGAAGTTTGGGATAAGGCTGGGGTGCATGCAAAACATGCATCTATGGAACTCGATGCTCAAGCATGTGTGGTGTCCACAAATGTTTACATGGAATATTTTTCCCAAGGTCCATTACAAATGGTGGATTGAGTGTCAATGTTGATATGGGAGCACCCAATGAGGGGATTATTGATATTTTTCCAGAGGGATACCAAATAACATGCTCCATAATTGGGAATTATTCAATGTTGAGTGACGTCCAATACATCGGGTGGCTCAATGGAGAGATTGATCCAATGTTTGAGATAATGGTCTCCACATGTTAAACAATTGTTCATTAGGTTGAGGATTGCAAGGGATTCTATTTCTATTGATAATATTACTCATGGTCAAATCTGTTTTAATCTTTTTTTTTATGTTGGGTTGAAGTCATTGTCTAATGAACACCAGCGTAAAACATAGAGGAAGTTAATTTAGAGGAATAAATATGACTAGAACCAATTTATCATTGATAATATTTTGATCCATGTATGAGGGTGTGAGAAATTGTGCATTCTTGTGGATATTCCAAGGAAATGTGAGATGGTTAAACCACAACATGTATTATGAACTTTTTCATTACAAATATTTGTAGAGCTTGTTGGAAGAATGGAGGTTGATTATTGGTGTGCCGAGTGTCAATGTTGATATGGGAGCACCCAACCACATATTAGTGTACTTATTTCTACAAATATTTATTAATGGTGTTGAATCAGAGTAGGCTAACTTCGGAGAAAACAAACAGCTTTTCAGGCAAAAAAATGGGTCTGAGCACGAATTTCCCTATTCATGTGTCTTCTAAAATAAAAAAATTCATTCACTGCATGGAGGATGCTAGTTCATTCCTTTTTCAAAAACCTTAGCTCTCACTGTCTAGATCTAATTCTATCCTTTAAGCGCCCTTCCTCTTAGGACGAAAGTCAAACATGGAGTTTGAATCATTAACCACCATCTCCTCCGGTACCACATGAAGAGGGGGTGTATGCTACCCTATGCTTCATAACACATGTACTAGCTTTCTTTACTCAGTCCCTTAATGAGAATGAGGGATTTCCCTATTTGGGATTTCTTCTAAAAGAAAAAAAACCACTCATTATATGGAAGAAGTTAGTTCACCGCTCTTTGAAAATACCAAGCTCATGTTATCTAGACCTAATTATACCCCTTAAGCTCGCTTCCTCTTGGACTAAAGTCATTTGAAGTTTGAATCATTGACTACCATCTCCTCCAATCCACACAGGGAGGGGGGAAACACTATCCTATGCTTCATTTCACATGTACTAGATTTATTTACACAACCCCTCAAGGAGAATGAAGGATTTATTTATTCGAGACAAAGTGACAAATTTATTGAGAGCAAGGAAGAGTTTTTTCCACTACTCTTTCAAAATACCTAGTACTCATTGTCTACACCTAATTATATCCCTTTAACAACCTTCCTATTGATCCAAAGTTCATTTGGACTTCTAATAATTAACCACCATCTCCTTTAATCCTTGATACTATGAGTTTTTGAATGATATAATTGAGTGTGACTTTAATTCCTTCAAATTAGTTTTGTTCAATTTCAAATGGTTTAGGCTACGAATACATGAACATGATGAGGAAAGAACCGTTATTCAACATGCCAACGGATTTACGATGATTAAAACAATGGTGTTTGAGAAAACAAATGACTGCTATGTTTTTCCAAGTCAATGTGAACAAGTCTTTTACTCAAAGGTTCCAGGTAAAAGGGATTGGTCATTTGTTGTTAGATATGATCCAAGAGGAAGGCCAATAAAGTATATTGTAGATGAGGAAGATGATATTGAAGAAGAAGATGATGTAGAGCTAGATCAGGAAGAATATGGGTCGATAGATGAAGAATACGGAGAAGATGAACCAGGTGTAGGAGATAATGAACCAGTTCTTAATGATGATATCGATGAAGATATGCTAAAAAATGACATTGATGATGATGATGATATCATCAATCCTTTCAACAGTGTTTCTGAACCAGATGTTGATACAAATATTGAGTTGGATGATCAAGAAGAAGATACAGAAGAGGGATGATAAAAATGTTGCATTGGTCGATGAGGTATATAACTAGATATTTTAATTTGTATGAATTATTATTCTCTTTAAATAATTTTTAATTATGTTGGTTAATTACATGTTTTTAAATTTTATTTCACTTTTTTCTGGTAGTTTGTATGCATGATTAATATCTTGTTTTTGTTTGTTATCTATTTTATATATTGAGTATTGGGGAATTGAGAGCGATGTGAGGGGGGGGAGGGGCCATATGAGATTTCACCTTCAAGTGGTTGGCCTTGTTTAGTAGAGAATAAATTATTCTCAAAACCAAGATAAGTTCATTCATTCATCTTTATACTCAAAGATCACTACAGACCCACTCTATATATCGTCTCATCTCGTCCCAACTTCGTTTTAATTTTCTGATCGGTATACGAGGGTATTGTTTTTCATTTATATTGTGTTAAATATTTTGTGATGTGGTAGAATAGGAATAACACTAAAAATCCTAGACCTCCATACAACCTAATCATGGATGCCATTGATTTGGAATTTTTGTTTCTTTCCAACATCATTATATTCACTATAGATTGTTTAGAGGACAATTCCTTTAAACAACAAAATTTAAACCTCATATAGTTTGGATAACAAAACCGTCATTTTTTTCAACACTACTCATATATACATAAATATAGTTTCCAAGAAACCAAAAAGTAACTTTCCCCTCAGGCTTCTAAGATCGACTTGTTATAGGAAGCTTGCTTGACATGCCTACAACAAACCTGACCCTCTTGTTGTTGAAAAATTGGTTCAATGAAGCTCAATATCCCTTTGTTTATCAATTCTCTAGGTTATTTATCTTCTTGTGGATGCAACTAAGACCCCCTATGTCTCATATTTTAATAACATAGGCCACTCCTATGATGTAACAATTTTTCAACATGTTAATCAACCTGGCCAAATGCACAAAAAGCCGTAATGAAACGAACGAAGAGCATGGCCAAGGTTGGGCGACCAAGGGAAAGCCAAGGTGAGTTGGCAAGAGGGGCACCCAAACACATGTTAATTGTGCATGAAGAAGGTCTCAAATACCTTCTCATGAAAATTCTTCTGTATCTACAAATGCTTCCAACTACTACAAATCTAAGTGTCTTGGGTAGCCTAGTCTAAACTCTTAGAGAGAATTTCTATCTACTAAGGTTGCATCATGTAGCTCAAAACATCCTTCTAGAAACATCCTTGTAGATCGATAAGACAAAACCTCTATCTCATATTTCGAAAGGAGTACATAAGCGCTCTGCCCACAATACCAATGCTAGAGCCACCAAAAATTACTCGATTGTTGAGGATTTGGGCCAAACCCCATGCGCGATGTTGGCTTTGGAAGCGCTCCAAACATGTCCTTCATAGAGGAATGCCTTGTATATCTATAAGACAAAACCTCTATCTCATATTCCGAAAGGAGTACTTAAGCGCTCTGCCCACAATCCCAATGCTAGAGCTGCCAAAAATTACTCGATTGTTGGGGATTTGGGCCAAACCCCATGCGCGATGTTGGCTTTGGAGGTGCTCCAAACATGTCCTTCATAGAGGAATGACTTGTTATCTACGTTAGGATCTCTAGACCCATGTGGCTCAATGGCTATCAATTTTGATGTCATGGACGTTAAGCCTCACTTACCTTACCACGTGGCCTTTCAAATCCATGTGGAGAACATGAAAATTACCATCAAATGTATTGTAATTGATGAAGGTGCTTCAACATCTTTGATGTCTCTAGCCTGTTGGAAATCCATTGGATCTCCACCCTTGTCTCAATCCATGACCATGTTGACTACATTTGATGGGAATTCTTTTAGACCCCACATGATTCTTCCCACTTTCCTAGTCCAGTTAGGTGGAAAGAATGTCGAGGTGGAGGTGGAGGTGGTTGATGCCCCTCTCGACTAAAATATACAGGGTGTAATTGGACTTATTCCATCATCACTATCCACAAAAAAAAATCTCTGTGACCCATGGGAGACTAATGTTTTCCTTCTCTTAATAAATATGTATACATGTGATTTATTGCAGCTCTATTGTGCATCACAAAAGTAAACGTTCCAAGTTCCTTGCCGGTTGTAGACTTATACTTTACACCCTTCACAACCCCATCCTTGTCAATCAAAGAAAGTATTGTTCCTTTCTCCAAATGAACCCCACAGTCACATGAACTTTGATTCAAATTAGCTTCTAGTTCACATTGGTCATACAAGCAAGCAATATACAAGAATGGAGCAGAATGAAATGCACATTGCAACCTAATAAACTCCCTCAATTGTGTAAATTAGTTATAATTGTAAGTCTCCTAGATTATGTGCACTAACTGCAATGCCAACCACCAAGAATCATGTGAAGCTGGAAAGAATACCCAAGTTTGGATTGGTGTAAGTTTTACCCCAGTACAACAGGCATAGAAGGCTGAAGACATGCCATTACTACAATGGCCTAAATAAGTTAATGATAGGAATAGTACCCTGAAAGACTAAAGAATCGGTCCCTCTAACGTATAATGAAGTTGAAATGTACCCACATTTTTTACTAATAAATGAAGGTACAACATTTCCATTGACAACAAGAGTTCAAACACTCAAGGGTGCACTAGAATTTATTGTATAGGCTTATGAATGTGTTGCCTCAAAATGTTGTTGTGTGTTGCAACAAGCTATCTGAAGTTCTGAACAACAAAAAATATTTCTTAAATCCTAAGCCACTTCGGAGGAGAAAAATGCTCACCGGACCTCCTCTTGTATAGAAGAGATCCTACCTCGTCTCTTTTGTAATAAGGGTAACAGTCTTATTAACCTTGGTTTAATCCCTCATAAATCAAAGTGTGTGTCTCTGGCTATTCGTAGTAAAGAAGGAGTTATTAAGAAAATAGAACCTCATTGGCATGTTGAGTCAGTCTTTAAGGTGTGTATAGCGGGGGCTCATGGTCTTGTGTCTTATGGGTTACTAACAATGATTTGATATTTGATTTCTGTGAGGGCACTTTTTCAATTCAATTTAGGCCACTGTGGACTTTATTCCTTGCTACGTGTTATATGTGTGATTTATTAAATATTGGAATCCACTTGAATCACATGAGAGGTGCTGCTACTACTACTGTTGTGAAGCAAAGTAAAATTATCCTCCCACTCTACTAGCTTTTATGATCGACGGTCCTGCTATTGCTGTGAAAAGTAAAATCCTCCTCCCACAACTAGATTTTATGGTAAAATCTATTCCTTTCTCAATAAGAAAGTCGTCTTGATTTGGCTTCTTCTTTTTAATTTTCATATTCAATAGGATTAAGAAAAACCATATTTAAAGATTTATCATAGATAAATAAAAATTTATTAAGTTTAATGCACTCTTATCCTCATACATTTTGACTTTTAAATGTTTTAAATGTCATTGGAGGGGTTTTAAATGTTTCTCAATGTCATATGAATGTTAAAACATGTTGAAGGTATGTTAAACAATGTTGAAGGTAACCATTCACACCATTAGAGTGTGCACACGATCTCTGCGAGGAGAAAGGGTATAGTTTGCGAGGAGAACAAGGGGATCACATGAGTCTGCGAGGAGAAAGGGTATAGTCTATGAGGAGAGCAAGGGGAGCAGACAAGTCTGCGAGGAGAGCAAGGGGAGCACACTAGTCTACAAGGAGAAAGGGGATAGTCTACGAGGAGACCAAGGGGAGAACGCTAGTCTGCGAGGAGAAAGGGGATAGTCTAATGTGAGGAAACATTGAGGAGATAGTCTGCGAGGAGCCAGGGAGGAAATAGTCTACGAGGGAGAGATAGTATGCACAAAATCTGTGGAGCACTCGACAACTCGAGGGCACACGCGAGGGCACCAAGAATGGTGAGTACCCTATAAAAATTATGTTAGTGTTATGGTGGTAACCTTGTCTTGGTGACACTCGTGACCAATCTAGTGGTCAATTTGTGGTCCTGTTGGGTTATGTTCATGCTCCTATGGTGTTAGGGTTAAGATTAATAGCATTTTTTATGGAGTTGGACTAGGGTTATCATACATCCTCATGGCTTTAAAAAAAGTGTCGATGGTGGTTCTCCTCAAGGTGACATTTGTTTTGTAGGACTAAGGGAAGTTGGGAAACCATGAGAAGAATTTGGAAAGAAAGAAGATATTTTCTAAAAGGAGGAGAACTGCATAGGCACACTATCTTCAAATAATTGTACAAATTTCATTTTCATTGTTGTCATGAACCTTGATGCTATTAGAGACACCTATGAGCTTGCCAATTGGATGGACTGATGAATGTAAGATCTTCTTAATACATTTGTCACTTTAACAATCTTAATCTATCCCATGCTACAATACCTTATAAGTCTTGTACTTCTTGCTAAACTTTCAGTTCATGTCCTAGATTTCTTCATCACAAGTGTTTATTTATTGAGAAAATTACTCCTTATGTAACCTTAGTATCACTTGAATACACTTCTTGTGTGTCTATTGTAATTCTTTGTTTTGTCCTTCCAACTTTTCTATCTTCAACTACTTCTCCTTAGTAAGTTGTCCCCAGAGCTTGTGTTTCTTCCCATGATGACTCAATTATGCTGCAAGGTAGCTATACATTGTTCCTATAATTTTGCATTCTACATAGTCTAACTATATAGACTATAGTATGCATGTGTTTCTATCTTGATTCTTCCAATTGATTCATGGCACTTTCTATATAAACTATCCCTCATAGTCTTGAATTTGATATTCCCTTATTGCACACAATGGAATAAATACCAAATATAACTTCTAGGATTAACTACAATATAAAATCCATTTTCTTTCTACTTAAATTGTCTCTTAACAATGAAGTAAAGATGCAAAATGTTGTTGGTTTTTAGTGAAATTGACCTATTGGAATGTCTAGGGCCTCAAGGACCCCAAAACAAAACACATTTTCCACCAATTGTTGACTTCTTTGGCTGGACCAGATATTATTTGTTTACAAGAGATCAAAATTGTGGGTTTTATGCTTCATACTGCATTGTCAATCATTTGGCCTGGGGTTGGATTTCTTCAAGTCGTGCTAATGGAAAAGGAAGATCGTAGTCCTTGTCTTTCTAAATTTTTCCAATGTTGTTGTTTAATGGGAATCAAGATATAGACCCCTCCCAACAACTTGTGTGTATTCTTCTTAAACTAGACAGTTTAATTTTCAAGTTAGTCAATATCTATGCCTCTGATGATATCGATGTGTGTGCAACCATTTGGCATTAGATGTCTAATGGCCTCCCCAATGTCCCCTAGCGTATTTGCGGGGATTTCAACATGGTAGAGTGACAAGAAGACAAAGAAGCGGCACACCCTATACAATTGTTGGTTAGAGAGAAAATGGCTTGGTGGGTGCTAAAGGCCAAATAGGGCCATTATGACCCTAATAAATAATCGAAGGAAACATTCCATTGAACTATGGTTCACATGGACAAATTTCCACAAAGGGGTTGAGAGAATTTTCCAATGATTGGACAAAGCCCTCTTATTAGAGCTTTAGTTACTTCTTGCTTAGTGCATTAGCCTTGCTTGGCTATTGGATTGCTACCAGGATTCTTCTCTCTATCAAGGTCAAGGTGCTCGGAGGGTGTCTTCGACCTATTGTTGGGTGACAATAGTGATATTGTCTATGGTAAAACAAACACATTATAATGTTAGAATGTGCTCGTTTAACCATAGAAAATATCAGTATTGTCACCCAACCATAGGCCGAAGCCACCCCCAAACACCTTTTACCTTGATAGAGAGAATAATCCTGGTAGAAAATCAATAACTAAGCAAGGCTAATGGACCAAGAAAGAAGTAACCAAAGCTGATCAGAGAGTCCAACCCAGAAAGATAGAAACAATAGACTTCAGAACTGGCGGTAGAACCTTCTCCAACACTTGCTCACAAGACTGACAAACTACAGTGCGCACAAGTGTATCTCTGTGATTCTGAGAAGTGTGTGTAAAGTGAAGACTGGTGCCATGTATTTATACTAATTCTGGTAGACTGCTTGGGTCGACTTCTCATTCTGGGTACTAATTAATTCATATTAATTTTATCCTTTAGTCGACATCTCTTCTAGGGTTACATTCAATTATTTTCCATGTTCCAGAACACCAAGGTTTGCACAAGCCTGCAGAACACTGACAAATGTAAATATGTCCAATCTCAGGCTTAGATGACGCATTTCATAAAAGAGTTCAAGGGCTTGCAGATCAAGTTCATTCTGCACACATGCTACAATCATTGAATTCCACAATGTCAAGCTTACTGTGGCCATTTCATCAAACACTTTTCATGCATAATCTACAATCCCATATTTTGCATACATTGTAACAAGAGCACACCCCACAGAAACATCTGACTGAAATCCAGTTTTAGCAATGTGAGCATGCAACTCCCTCCCTTAATCGACAACTCCAAGACTCACACAAACTCCTAGAATGATAGCAAGCATAAGTTCCCCAACATTGACCCATGTTCGATGCATTAGGCAAAAAAGATCCATTGTCTCTTCATAATATCCATTCTTACTATACCCTGCAATCATTATATTCCATGACACTAAATTCTATTCTATTAAACTTTAAACACTTGGCGTGCATTCTCCACACTTCCACATTTTGCATACATGTTGATAAGGTGATTGCTCAAAATGATAATTGACTCGAACCCACTATCAATCATGTGTTGATGGACTCTTCTACCATCTTCAAGAGACCTACTATCAATGTATTTTAATACGAAACAAGTATAGCTATTGGTGTCCACTTGCATTTTGAATGGGTTCATCAATTGGTTATCCATTGTCAATGCATTCAATTCCTGATTGTTCCTGTACCGACTCTCATTACCCTTTTGTTGGGGTATTTGACACACATCAATGGTTATGAATGGCCTAGGAGTGGAACCCATCATTTGCATACAAAGAGGTTGCATCTTATATGAGAAATAGGGACTATTCCACTTCAAAAATTAATGGTTGGTGAAGAAAACTTACGTATTTAGCTCACAAGTTTAAGCAAATAGAATTGTAATCAATATACATAGTTTAGAAAATTGACCCATTTGACTAAATTTATACCACAATTGGAAAAATGGGTGGAATTAACCAATTTCCTCACGAGGAATCTCAATTAGAGCATTGGCAGAAATCCATGAACATAATTTGGATCATCCACATTGAATCTGGTTGATATATGGATGGAGATCAACAATATGATTGATATATGGATGAAGATCAACAATAAGATATGTTTTTCGGCCTCTAATTGATGATGAAAAAAATTTGGAGATGAAGCAACCCTTATAATCATCTTTGTTGTTGTTTTGTAATGAGACAACCAATAGACATGTTGCTGGAAACCAATTTAGGTTTGCACCATAATTTTCCAAAGGAAATTTCAAACATTTCCAGAAGTCTACTACATTAAAATTTGTCCACAAATTTGTTGTCTAACTTAGCCCAAAATATAAATAAGACTGACTAGATCTTGAATGTCTGTCTCCAATGAGCACAAATAAAACAAGACATCCCATTCCTTAAATTAGTGGATCAATCCTCTATATGAGGCTATTATTCTATGGTAACTTTTTTCTTTTCAAATGCCAACACACTATATCCTCATTAAAATGGCAATCATCAGCCAAAAGAAGAATAGTTTCTTTCATGAGGTCTATGTTTCCATTGTTTTAAATTTGGAGATGAAGTCAGGCTTAAACACTTCCTCGTCTCACAAACCCAGAAGGTAAATACAACACAAAAGAATCTACAAATCATCTCCAAACTTGTATATAAATACTAGTTAGCAATGGAATTAGCATGAGTCACCAAATTGAACTTACATGTTTTGTATGCTATATGTGGTCCAAACAGGGTGAAAATTGTCTTCAAAATGTTTCTCTTTCAAAAGGCTCCCACTGATCAGAAACACCAAATCTACAGGCTTCCATATGATTCCTTAGTACAAACAGGGTGAATATTGCATCCTCCATCTCTAAGTAGTATATATCTTTCAGTGCAAATGAAGGCAAGAAGACAACAAGTAAAGTAGGCAAAGTAGTAGTTTCAAAAATCACTATGTAGTATGCACTGTAAACTAAATAGCATGCAATTCTTGTGTATCTCGACACAAGGAAAAATAATGAATATTGTCAATTGCACTTACTCTAAAACATTACCAATATTCCCCTCATGTACATAGGCCATTGTTGAAATGATGCAAGCAGTGGGCATCTAGCACAACAAATTCCCAACCAACAAGCTTGGAGATGAACTTGATGGCGGTATGGCAGTGACTGCACACACAAAGTTCTTTTTATTTTATTTTTTATATCCAGATAGGTGTCTCAACGATGGTGTTTATGAGGCCAAAATAAATTTGCAAGTTTCTCACTATGAGGATGGAAGGATGTCTCTTGTGTGATATTATGTAGAACAAGGTTCATGTTAGTCCCATTTTATCATCTCACTCATAAAACGCTCGATGTAAAATTTTACTTCATTCACCATAATTTGATTACTTAGTTGTGATTGACTTGTTGTGCTCTCATAATAAGCATGACACACTGCTCCATCATACAAAGGTTGCTCTGGAACACTAAAAATATCTAGCTGTATATTAGGAAGAACATGAACATTAATATGAACAAAGAGATTTGTATGCCAGGAATGGAACTCTTTAAATTCCAACAATCCAATGTCTTTTGGAAGCTGAAGTTTAAGCATTGTACACTTTCCCTGAATGAAAGTGTATTGAACAGAACTTAGAGTACACAAATCAACTATCAATGTATGCTAGCAACCATTCATCTTGGAATCAATATTCCCTACGTCATCAAAGCCTCCAAACACAACATTCTTTAGAATATAACCAACCTTAGTGTAATGTCCCCAAGGTCAAGCCCTAATGTAAATCATGTTGATGAAATGAATTGTAATTGTGTTGTATAGGCTGGTGAGCCAAGTTATATAAGCTGGTAGGCTTATGTGATTGTTAGGCTAGAGAGCCTAAGTGTTGAAGGCCAAGAGCCTGATTTTGTACATGTATCTATGCAGAACATTAATAAAAATATAAACACCACCGCGTGAAGATCAACCACGATGAATGAGTGATGGGGGACTAAGCTTCTACAGAGTGGGAAAGGGATTAGGGGTTGGAAGGTGGGAAGAGGGGCTAAGCCTAGGGGATTAAGTCCTTGGGAATAACATTTTAATATTATTCCAAAAGACATGTGAATTATATGTTTTTATCCTAAGTTCCTGGCAAGGGGAAAACATGTGCAAAGGGCATGCATGCTGATGGAATGCATGCAGCTTCATGCGTGACAAGTGTCAACCCAGGTGCATGCAAATAAAATGGCTGAGATGAGCCGTGATGGGGGTTCTTTTCCCATTCCACCATTGACCATCTGAAGAGGGAGCCCGTCTGACCTTTGCAAGAGACCCTCGTGCAATTCTGAAACCGTGGGAAATGCCTGTGTTTGTTTCTGAAAAAATAGTACACCCCCTTTTGTTCTGAACCGTTAAGTCTGAGTCGATCCTTACGTGGAAAACTTGTCACGCATCCCAGAGAACCAGAGCATGAGTCTATCCTGTGTTGCCGGATTGACAAAATGGAAGTGTCTCGTTCTTGCTGAGCCTGGTTATGATGTTGCACCTGTCTGTTTCTACCCTCAGGGTATTCGTGTATGGGTTCCAGTGGATTGTAGTGACCATGTAGTGCTTTAACCGCATGGCTTACTAGCTAGTGTGAGTCCGTGTTGAGCCTGTGTGTAACCTCTCTCCAGGTGAGGGAGGTGATTGCTATTGGAAAAGGCAGGTTGTTAGGCTTACGAGCAACTCCCTCCAGGTGAGAGAGTTGTTGGGAAGAGGTTTCTCCCAGAGAGAGTCCAACACCATCTTCGGGCTCTAAGACTTCCAGATCTGGCCTGTTACCGAGACCTAGAGAGGGAGGTGTAGCACCGATGGAATGTTCTTGTGAAGGTGTATACTCCCAGGCGGAACATGCATGTGGGGAATGAGAGTCTGTGAGTAGTAGGCGTAAGAAGGCATCCTGGGAAGAATCTTTCCAGTCATTCTGTGCAATTTCCCCTGTATCCTCAGCCTAGCCTAGGATTCCTTGCCTTGGAGTGGAGCTTAGTCCCATATCGAGGGTGAACCACTGCTGAGCTTGATGAGGAGTGTGGTCTAAGGCTGGGAGGTTCGTGGAAGGTATGCACCTGGTTGGTGGAATTACCACAGTATCAAGATGAGTACCAGATGATGTTTTAATTATGTTTTTCATGTATGTGTATTTATATTTATCATGTATTCTGTTGTGCATATGAAATAATGTTAATGCTATGGATTTATTATGTTAGCAGTAATTTGATGCTGACCCTAAGTTTAAATGTGTTTCATTTGTTTAAAATGCATGTTATTCCCATTAATTCTGGAATGTTGGCATTAGTTCTCTGTTGACTGTAATTAAGTATGAGATTTTTATTCCGCGAAGTAGCGCCTTCCCGGCAGTGGAAGGGGGCGTTACAATCAGAATTCTATGGAATCCCAAATACAACTTAGACTTCCCTTAAAAGAATGTCAAACACTTTGATAAGAAAGGTTTTTGTGTCTGAGGACACATGAATGCAACCGACAGTTTAATTTTATGAATCACATCTCTAGGACGCAAACACTTATCCAGTTTATCATTACTCAACTTCACAGAGCACATATCTCCTGGTAAGACTCAGATAAGGGGAAAAAATCTCATTGATTACTGATTAGTCTCTTGAAAAAAAAAATTGCAGGTTGGCTAGATCGATAAATAACAATGACCCCAATAATAGACACTCCAACTACATCTTCAATAGATCTTCAATGGAGATTTAGTTCAGAACATCTACCCACTAGAGGCAATCCAAAAAAAAAGATTCCTTGAAACCAACTCTTAAGGATGCTTCAAAACCAGGTCGCAAATCATCCAGTTTGTCTTTCCTAAAAAAAAATTTCAAAATTTGCAGATAAATTTTGTCTTGTGTGAGACATCCAAATGCCTTCTCTATCTTAATCTTCACGGGTGTTTCCATCTTATGAACATGCACTTCAGGTTGAGGATAAGCCTTAAAATCCATTGGATTTGAATATACATCATAACATGATAAAAAATGAGGTCCAATTTCATAACCCAACCTTACATTAGGTCATTTAATTTCGGTACACTTAGTATCTACTAATTGAAAACTATGTTTCCACTTTCCAACCTTCTCTGAGGCTTCCACAAATATATCTACTTGTGTCAACATTAATTTTGCATGTGGATTTTCTTCACCATAGAAAATATAAAACTATATCTTGCAACCTTCTCATTGTGATAGCAGATAACATATTCCTTGTGCAAATCATGCAACACAAAGTTTGTATCTAACATATACCCTACCTCCTTAATCTTCTCTGTCAATCTCTCCAATGTTGTATATTTCTCCTATGTTTGTGGGTTGGACATGTCATTAACTATAAATGAATGCACCATGTTCTTTATCCTCGCATTTGACTTGATAGTATGTGCCTGATTGAGATGACCTTGTCCAGTGATTAAACAAGAAACAATGGATGCACAACAAGAATCATATTCACACCTCAACAGATTCAAACATTATGTTGGCCAATGGAAACATTAAATGTCAAACAAGAAGACTTTTCATTTGCAGTCCTTCAGGTCTTTGACCATAAAGAAGAAGCCAACACAGAGGGAACATTAAGGGTAGTAGTTACAAGAGAAATTGTAGGCCTTTTCCAAGCATTTTGGATAAATATCAGTGAAGGAACTGTAGCAGATTCTTAAGCATACAGAGTCCTATAGCATGACGACAATAGAGATTATTGGCATTGACATTCTAGGTAATGATCAACATCNTATATATATATATATATATATATATATATATATATATATATATATATATATATATATATATATTAGTTTCATATTACCAGGAAACACTCTTTTGTGCAGACTCCATACAAAACTATATTTCAAGCGTCCTATTTAGAGTAAATTCCAATGTTACGAAGGAGTTTCAACTTTCCACCTATTCCTCATGGAAGTTCACTAAGTATGCATTGTCATAGTAGTGTTATAAGTAATAATCATGGTATCATCGATGAGGTGGATGGTAAATTGACTTGGCATTGGACAAGACCAGAGAGAAAAGAAGCCAAGCCCAAGGAGGGAAGTTTCAAATGAATGTATCTACATCAAGAAAGTGGCATTCAATATCACCAGGATTCTATGATGTCACTTGTAAATGCTCCAAGTGAGATAGAACCCATCCAAGCAGCGACCTTACTTAGTCAACCATAATTGTATGGAAAAAACAATTGTGACAAGAACATGCAGTGAGACTTTCTATTGTACGTCTTTATGAAATAACCATGAAAGGTCAGAATTGAACTGATCCTTTTAAAAGGAGGAGTTAGGCATGCTTTAATTGTGGGAATAGGAAACCAAATTCTTGAGCATCTTGCTGGTATAAATGGAGTCTTATATTATACAATTCAAATTCTTGAAGAGGTCCTTCTAGTTAATATGTGCGTAGAGTCATACTGATCATCACTTCTTATCAATGCTCAAGACAAATATCTGGCTCAATTATAACTTTAATAATGTGGGTATGAAGTTGCATACCTGATTTGACCTCAACAAGGTCACAACATGCCTTAATCACAACCACAATAATTGATTGGTTTGTAGTCATTCCTGCTCGCTTCATTTCACAAAAGTCTGAAAGAGCCTTCTCACCACAATTGTTGTGGGCATATCTTGAAATAACTACAGACCATGAGCCCATGTCTCGTTTGGTCATTAGGCAGAAGAGTTCAATCACATCATCTGTACTACCACATATGCTATACATGTTAAGGAGGAAATTTCCCATTGAAACATCCAACCCATATCCAGTTTTAATGATATTTATACCATAATTGGCAAAATGGGTGGAATTAACCAAAGTCCCCACGAAGAATCTCAATCGGAGCATTGGCAGAAAGCCACGAACATAATTTGGATCATCCACATGCAGTTTAAGGCACGGTAGGAAGGTGGTAGAAGATACCTACTATGCAACCTCACATTCTACACTATTTTCCCATGGCTTGAAAGCTAGACAAAAGAAATTGGAGCCCAGAACCACCCCGAGCAACCTCAAAAAGAAAAGCTAGAATATGAAGAATTATTGAAATCATTATATACTACTCAGAAAGCGTTACCAACAACCTCTTTAAGTTTGAAAATATGTGGATATCACATCCAAATATCAATGAAATCATTAAGTAATGGTGGAGAGAAGGGCATCCAAGGCAAGGATCCAAGATTTTTACTCTAACAAAAAATTTAAACTTTAATTTTTGAAAATGCATGATATATTGCATTATGAATCAAGATGTATGGACACCAATATTAGTACATCCCAAATCCAAAAATCACCTATACATAAGTTGTTTCCTATATAAGCATATATGATTCTGCCCCAACTTGAAGGTTGTCTACATCTTTTCTAGAAATGGCCTTCCTGAATAATTTCTAAATAACTAATTATGATCTAAATATATAAATTTATTATAAATATTGGATTAGAAGACCATAGAAAAGAGTCTCTTCATGTTGTATTCATTAAATATAGGTGATAAACGAACAAGTGGTCAGTCAATGTAATTAGTGGATATGTAATCTGTAGATTTCAAGTAGATCCTTATTTCTTCTACCTCTCTACATGAATTTGGGAGAATGTCTATAAAATATCATGGTTTCTAGTCTTGTGGGTTAATAGAGGCATGGGTTAATAGTTGCCACTCTAATATTTGTAACGTGGCATGGCATGAGAGGTCCACATGCATGAAGAATATCGCCAAACTGCCTATGCCATTATGACCAATGCCTTGAGAGTTGTAAGATTGCATCAAGAGTTGTGAAGGAACTCAGGTGTTGTGAAGATACCTTGGGAATTGTGAAGATACGAATCAATAACAACTCTTATATTTTTTACTTAAGAATGTACTCTACTCTCAATTTCTCTCTCCCTTTTGACGTGTATAGGCCACCTTTACCTTTCTACCACTTCTTCTCCTTGGGTTCATATTTCCAACAAGGGTAGTGTTTTCGTTGAGTTAAAGTTCCACCTTTCTTGTTCATTTTTTTTCAGAAATACCATTATTTGGTTGTCTTTAAATTGTTCAAAAAATCTTAGGGTAAAGTTACATGAGAAAAATTCCCAACATAATATGATACTAGAAAGAGTAACACTATGGTAATCATTATGATCTTACTGTGATACTAATAGGATACTAGTAATGTACTAGTGTTACATCTTGATTGACTTATTGTTTCTGTCGTTAATAATTTTATAACATGTCCAAGCAAATAGGTATTTGTCAGATATATCTTCATTGAGTGAGGGAAGTTCAGGTAGAATAGAAGAAAGTGAGACATCTAGTAGGTGTAACAGGCAGATATCAACTAGAGGTGATGTAATGAACCTCTAAAATGACATAACAGATTCAAATTAAACACAAAACCTAATAAGGGGGAATTCTTTAAAAGTCCCACTATTTATTTTTTATTTTTTATATAACATATACTTAAACTATGTTTAATCACATAGTGGTTCTAAATACATACACCTAGGTTTTGTGGACCTAAGTTCCCCCTTAACACATAATTCCTTTGCTAGTGCGCAATGCTATCTCCTTTGATCTGAAAACTTTGATCTGAAAAGAGATATCCACCAGGAGAAGAAAAATCTTTGGAAGTTAAACCCAACGTAATAGAACAATTAATGTCTAATACGAATCAGTAGCGTCCTGGGTCATGGAATGGGTTCTCCTTGTAAAAAATTTCGTGGTTACAGTTCTTCTAAACACTAAGATTAACATTGTTTGGGTGAGGGGTTCTCGCGCGACCACTCTATTCGACTGAGTTTTTAACTAAGCATTACCCTAACCACCCAAGAATATGACAACAGTCTAACTGGAATGGAAAACGGTTAACCTCCAACTATAATCGCTTATTTGCTTCTCGAAAGAGACGGCCATTAAATGTGTACTCTAGGTTATTAAGGGCAGGGGATGTGCTTGTCAGAGAAGTTAAGACTCTTCTTCTGCAATCAATGGAAGTTTTGTATACGCAGGTTATGATGACCTTTCCACCTGTCCTTCCTCTAATCTCGTCTTGCCAACTTTTCCCTAGCACATGGCCCGACTAACCCCATACTTCAGAATTCACTTAGGTAGCTCATCCATAACTTAGGGTTAGGCGATTTCCTTCCTCATCATTGTGGCTCTCCGAAATCGACCCTGCGTATTATCCTTCGGTGGGGAAAAACTATCATTCTGGAGGCCATTTTCCCAGCAATCCAGTCGACAAGATCCATCTCACTGGTAAGTTTTCTATTAGTATATCGTATCTTATGCAGAGGAAACAGTTTCAGAGGTTTAATTCGGTGAATGTCCTTTCCATTCTATAGATCCTACCACATAGTTTATCTCGCTTAAAGTTTAACGATTAATATTCTTTGGAATAAATCTTTTCAGAAATCGGCTTGGATTGTTTGTGTATTTCTATTTTTTTCTTTTTAGTCTCTTTGTTTTCAATATTTTTGAGGCTTACCAGCTATCCCCCTGGAAATTTTAGTTTAGGTTAAAATATATTCAAGAGTCATTCTCCTTTGTGCTCCTTCAATGGTTATATGAGGAAACTAGAGTTGGCCCGGATGAGATTTAGTAAGAAAAACGGGTATACCCTGTGAGTAGCACCTCCTTATTATTTTCTCTGTGAAGGTTGAGTCTACTCGACGATATCATACTCAGACCCTTAATTGAACAAGAAATCCTACAGTCAATTCTTGCTTGGTAAAATTACAAATTCCGTTTAAGATTACCGCGTATAGTTTTCCTGGAACCATCTCACGGTATACGAATTTGAATTAATAGTTTTGTGTTCACTTTACAAAGAACGCTTTCTTTCGTCGAAAGAAAGTCAATCAGTAGTTTTGTTTTTTTTGTGTTGGTGGTATTGTAAGTGCATGGCGACCTCTTGGGGTCTGGTTATGACGATCTTTGTGTTGACTTCCGGATTCATCCTTATTTTCTGTACATTTGATTTTGGAAAGGTTTTAAAGCATCTCCTTGTTACAACTCGACTTATACCGTTTATGCGTTAAGGAAAACTAATACTGTTGTCTATTTCACTTTATTTAATGTCCTTGATTGTTACCGTTACTTTCCTTCAATTAAAGGCTAATAATCACAGAGTCTGTTTTTTTATTAGGTCTTCGGTCTGCGCGAGTCTTGGAAATCTGCCCCAGTCATCAGTGAGAAAGGTAAACGGGTTCCAAACCCATCATTTCTTAGGATAAATTCTACAGGTTATAGAATAACCAACAGAGATCGTGGCTTCAACCAGTTCTGTTATAATTACTTCTAATTTGACTTTGGTAATGGCTTTGTTGAAGTACCCCCTGGGGTCGTGTTTCCTCTGTTGGTATAACGTCCATTCTTGTCTAAGTATTGAATCTGTATTTTGGTGTTTAAAATGGTTCAAACTATGTAATAAACTTTCCTTTTATTGAATGGCAATCCTGATTGAAATTATTCGAAATGGTAGATGGAGCCTTAGTGAGTCCGTCTCTTGATTTCGATCATTATATCTACTGTTTAAGAAGGAGAAGATGAGTTTTATATACAACTCGGCTATGTCTGTTTTGTTTAATTATTCCGGCACTAAAATGTTCCTAGAGTTTAACTTATAGTAGTAGAATTACTGGTACTCTTCGATTTCATTATATTCCATTTATACGGGAATTTATGAGTCGTCGTTATTTCTTTATCTATAAATTTCGACTCATATCCTATTATTATTATAACTAGCAACAACCACATTAAGAAAAAAGTGGTTGGTATTATAACTAGCAACAACCACATTAAGTAAAAAGTGGTTGATTGCGCCATTTTAAATGTAATAATTAAATAATATTTAGTAATTACTAAATTATTATTTAAAATAAAATAATTGATTTTTTAGTTAATATTATTATTAATTAAATAATTTTTTAAAAAGAATAATAATAAATATATGTAATAATTTTATTAATAAATTATTAAAAATAAGTAAATAATAATCCATTAATAATAAGAATTTAATAATAATCAATTAATAATTATTTATTTATAATTATTAAATAATAAAAAATTATTATTTAATTAATAAAAATTAATTAATTAATTAATTAAAAATTAGAAATTAATATTTATTAATTAGTAATAATTAAATGATTAATTATTAATTGATTATCAATAATAAAATAAATATTAAATAACAATTATTTATAAAATAGAAAATAATATAACATAAGTAAAATAAGTTAAAACACAATAGATACATTATTAAAATAATATATTAATTAAATGTAATAATTAAATAATATTTAGTAATTACTAAATTATTATTTAAAATAAAAATTAATTAATTAGAAATTAGAAATTAATATTTATTAATTACTAATAATTAAATGATTAATTATTAATTGATTGTGAAGGTCAGCGGAGGCGGCTTTTAGTAATTACTACTAAATTATTATTTAAAATAAAAATTAATTAATTAGAAATTAGAAATTAATATTTATTAATTACTAATAATTAAATGATTAATTATTAATTGATTGTGAAGGTCAGCGGAGGCGGCGGCTGGATGGTAAAGTCCTTCTTGTAACGAAGGTCAGGTCTTGTGCTCAAACCCGAGCAAGGACGTGGTCTAGCTGCAGAAAGCTTAACTGGGCCAAGCCCGCATACCTTTTAGTCCCCGAGCGCATACCTTTTAGTCCCCGAGGTGTAGGACAGTCGGTGACGGAGTGTGGGGGACAAAAAATCCAACCATGTTAAGGGTTGGTGTGGCTCAGGCCGAGTGCGATCCCCGGGTGATTTTGACGGCTTAGACGCCCCTGAGTCGCGGTTTCTCAAGCCACAGGTGATTTTGACTTAGATGCCCCTGAGTCACGGTTTCTCAAGCCACAGGTTAATCCTCAAGCCACAGGTTAATCGCAGGTCCTGCACAAATTAACAAACAAATTTTTTTTTATTAATTAATTGTCAATAATAAAATAAATATTAAATAACAATTATTTATAAAATAGAAAATAATATAACATAAATAAAATAAGTTAAAACACAATAGATACATTATTAAAATAATATATTAATTAAATGTAATAATTAAATAATATTTAGTAATTACTAAATTATTATTTAAAATAAAATTATTAATTTTTTAGTTAATATTATTATTAATTAA
>ML795165.1:93365-107664 GCA_009831015.1 Picea engelmannii
ATACATTGCTAATATATTAATAAAGTTAATAAAGTAGCAATACATTGATCTTAATCTGTTGTAACTTTATTAAAGTATTAATACATTAACATTACATTATTACATTATTGTAATGTATAAATTAAAGTATTAATGCATTAATACATTAATAAGTTATTAGCTAATACATTTTTGAAGTATTAATACACTAATAAAGTAATACATTATTAAAGTAATACATTATTAGGGCGATGTGTGACACATTGTGACGTCTTTTGATGTTCATCTAATTGCAATGGCATGTCTATGTTCATCAAATTGTGATGTTAGTATGTTTGGTAGATTTCAACATTACTATGTTTGTGAGATTGTGACGTTAATATGTTCATCGCATTGCAACATTATATGTTCGTCCCTTGTTGTGACATTACTATGTTTGATAGATTGCAACATTACTATGTTTGATACATTGCGACATTAGGAAATGTTTGTCACTTTGCGATGTTAGGAAATGTTTGTCACAATGCGACGTTAGGAAATGTTTGTCACAATGCGACGTTAGGAAATGTTTGTCACAATGCGACGTTAGGAAAAGTTTGTCACATTACGACATTAGGAAATGTTTGTTTCTCACATTATGACGAAGGGTTTTTGTTTCTCAGATTATCGTGTTGGAATAGATTTGTCACAGTTCGAAAGTGGGTTATGTTCATGACATTGCGACGTCGGGAAATGTTTCTCTCATTTCAATATTCTTTTATGTTTGTCACATTGGCACAGTGAGTTGCATACATCACATTGTGACGATGTGTAGTGTTCGTCCCATTGAAACATTTAGAAATGCCTATCATAATGTGACGTCATGATGTGTGCACCAACGTGAAGATAAATTCGTCGTGTTGCAAAGATATTCCTATGTTTATTACATTGCGATACCCATTTATGTTTGTCAAATTGTTATAAAAATTCTATGTTCGTCAAATTACGACGTTCGTAAATGTTCATGAGATTTCAATGTCCCTATATGTTCGTCACATTGCGATGTTATTGTGTTTGGTAGATTGCAACATTAGGGAAATTTTGTCACATTGCGACGTTAGGAAATGTTTGTTTCTCACATTATGGCGAAGGGTTTTTGTTTCTCAGATTATGGTGTTGGAATAGGTTTGTCACTCGAAAGTGGGTTATGTTCGTGACATTGCGACGTCGGGAAATGTTTCTCTCATTTCAATATTGTTTTATGTTTTTCACATTGTCACACTAGGTTGCATACATCACATTGCGACGATGTGTTGTGTTCGTCCCATTAGAACATTTATAAATGCCTATCATAATGTGACATCATGACGTGTGCACCACATTGCAACGTGAATATATATTCGTCGCGTTGCAATGATATACCTATGTTTATTACATTGCGATGTCCATTTATGTTTGTCAAATTGTTATAAAAATTCTATGTTCGTCAAATTACGACATTCGTAAATGTTCATGAGATTTCAATGTCCCTATATGTTCATCATAATGCAATGGAAATGTTCATCATAATGCAATGGAAATGTTAGTCACAATGAGATGTATGGAATCATGTTTTACTTTTTAGATAATGATTTACATTTTTCCTAAGGACATTGATAACAAAAGGGAAATGTTCGTCACATTGTGACGATGGGAAACATTCGTCACAATGCGACATTGGGAAATGGTCGTCACAGTGCGACGTCGGGAAATGTTCGTCACAATGGGACGTAGGGAAATGTTCATCATAATGCAATGTTTAGAATCACTTGACAGAGTGTAGAATCATCTCTTACTTTTGCGACGTTGGGAAAATGGTCGTTATAATCTGGCGTCAATAATTTTTTGTCACATTGTGATGTTCAAAAAAGTTCGTCACATGGAGACATTGGGAAATGTTCGTCACAGTGCGACGTTGGGAAATGTTAGTCACAATAAGATGTATGGAATCATCTTTTACTTTGTATAAAATGATTTTTACTTTTCCATAAAATGTATGGTAAAAATACGAATTAGTAAAAAACAATTTCAAATACATAATTTGCATATTATAACACTATGACGAACCTTTCATACACATATAAAACTTAAAACTTTACATAATATGATTAAAACTCTAACCACTATTTAAATAAATATAAAACTTCAAACAACCTTTATACACTATTTCATTATCAATATAAATAATTTAATATATCATTAAATACTTGAAACTTTAAATAATTAAAAATTTAAAAGATGATTGTTGGATTCATAAATCACATCTCCCCATTAAAGCCTACATAATATTATTAACACCCTAACTAACAATACATGCTTTACAACTTTATAGAGAAAGTACATGCTTTACAACCTTATATAAAATAGATGCATAATTAGTTTTAATTTATTATTAAGAAATTTGAAAAATTAAATCTATATAATATAATAGAAGTGGGGAAATAAAAATTATTTAGGCAATAAAAATTTATCTTGGAATTATAAATCTATCTTAAGCTATTTATTTTTTAAATTATTTTGGCTACTTAGTAAATTTAAAAATATATTAATACATTACACTAATAATTTAACCAATTTCACTATTAATATTTTAATTTAACCAATTGAACTATTAATACATTACACTATTAATATATATTAATCAATTGAACCAATTTCAAATTTGAAAAATAAATCTATATAATATAATAGAAGTGGGGAAAATGAATGTAGAGACATTATAAACTTAATTATAAATCTATCTTAATCTATTTATTTTTTAAATTATTTTGGCTACTTAATAAATTTAAAAATACATTAATACATTACACTATTAATTGAACCAATTGAACTATTAATATATTAATTGAACCAATTGAACTATTAATATATTAATTGAACTATTAATATATTAATTGAACTATTAATACATTACATTATTAATATATATTAATTAATTGAACCAATTTCAAATTTGAAAAAATAAATCTATATTTGCTCAATTGAATATATAGAATGTTTGCTCATTTTATACACATAAACTTCAAACTTGAATGATATATGCTCTACGTATTTTTCCCAAAACACATATTTAACTTAATTGAAATATGTGATTAACTTATTTAAATGGTTACAAGACGCAAAAAAAAATTAGACTTTTGTTTACAAGCAAATACAAATAATATTATCACTATCTCTCACTGATCAATTGGCTCACCCAATTCACCTTGATATCATGCGCACAGGTTTAAGTGACCTGCACTAAATATCGAATACAGTACATTAGGTATCCAAAGATACCTAATTTTTTGTTCCAGGTGTTAGGGCTTGGTTTCCTCATTATCTCCATTGTTTTCATTAGCTGTCCTAGAATCTGTGGAAATATTTGTTAAGGATTGGCCCATTAATATTCACGAACATACAAAAACTATTGAAAGGCAGATGACAGAATGATCTTTGACATTTGATATGCCTAATTCACTTATCAAATTGCACATCAATATGTAACCGTTCTATTGTAAGAGTATACAAAGCAATCTAAAAGTACACAGACTGCAGAATCCACAAGCCCTGGCATATTCGGATTTAGTTTTTTCCACTCCAAAGTCCTTACGATAATGCTGCACACAACAACAACCAACGATTTTACAGTTACAGTAGCTAGTTATCCATTTTACAGTTACAGTAGCTAGTTATCCATTTTACAGTTACAGTAGCTAGTTTAAAAACCAAAAACAAAGGTAATTAATTGAACCAATTTGAAATTTGAAAAAATAAATCTATATTTGCTCAATTGAATATATAGAATGTTTTCTCATTTTATACACATAAACTTCAAACTTGAATGATATATGCTCTACCTATTTTTCCCAAAACACATATTTAACTTAATTGAAATATGTGATTTAATATAATGTAAAGAACTTATTTAAATGGTTACAAGACGCAAAAACAAATTAGACTTTTGTTTACAAGCAAATACAAATAATATTATCACTATCTCTCACTGATCAATTGGCTCACCCAATTCACCTTGATATCATGCGCACAGGTTTAAGTGACCTTCACTAAATATCGAATACAGTACATTAGCTATCCAAAGATACCTAATTTGTTGTTCCAGGGGTTAGGGCTTGGTTTCCTCGTTATCTCCATTGTTTTCATTAGCTGTCCTAGAATCTGTGGAAATATTTGTTAAGGATTGGCCCATTAATATTCACGAACATACAAAAACTATTGAAAGGGAGATGACATAATGATCTCTGACATTTGATATGCCTAATTAACTTATCAAATTGCACATCAATATGTAACCGTTCTATTGTAAGAGTATACAAAGCAATCTAAAAGTACACAGACTACAGAATCCACAAGCCCTGGCATATTCGGCTTTAGTTTTTTCCACTCCAAAGTCCTTACGATAATGCTGCACACAAAAACAACCAACGATTTTACAGTTATAGTAGCTAGTTATCCATTTTACAGTTACAGTAGCTAGTTATCGATTTTACAGTTACAGTTACAGTAGCTAGTTTAAAAACCAAAAACAAAGGTAATGAAAAAATATCGTGTATCATGTAATAATACATTGTACTATATTGTAAACATAGTAAACAAACAAAAGTAAAACCTCAATTCTCCCTGATTTACATGGATTAACCTACAAACCAGAGCTCATCTGAAAAATAATAAGAAAGAATTTTGGTTTGTGCTTAATCTGGAATAGAACTTTATTAATGCTACCATAGATGGTATTAACTTTTTTCAGATAGAAAAATCCGAATGACTACGTTATGGTGATCTAATTATTGGTTTTCCTATGTAACAAGCCAAGGAAAAAGAAAATTCATTCAGAGCCACCCTTGATCACAGACATCATACGGTGTTGTTAAAATTTCAATTCCGCCACCCACATCCGCGCTCACACCCAAAACCCCCCAAGGCCGTCTTCTTGAGAATCCGAGACCATGGAATGACCATGCTATGGTTCTTCTCATCCAACACAGAAATAGAAATACTCTCAGACTCGCCAATAATATCTTTTCTCAATTCCCCACCCGTTTCGTCATTATAATTCTCAGAAGGTCCCACGATTGGAACCCCGACAGGATCCCTATGGTATGCGTATCGACTATCACTGCGTTAACCGAAACGCATGAGCTGGTAATGCTTGATATCCAAAAAAACGTGGTGGTTGTTCCCGACTGGTATATTGATGCGTCCAACTACTACGATGAGGCTGTTCATGAGGCGCGCGGAGTCGTGGGTAGAGGAAGCGACCCGCCATCTTTCTACAACGCACCAACGTTTAGCACAGTGGACACTTGTCATTGTACTTAAATGGAGCCCAACATTCCAAGACTGCCATAATCAAAATCAATTGTTAATCATATAACGTGTCAATCTGGTGGCTACTATGTAAATTTTTAATCATATTAGGTAAATTTGAAAAAGTAAACAAGGAAAACATAAGCATTCATAAATGCAAGGAAGTTATGAAATTAAATCTTATTCATTGATTTGGGACGACGACAAAGAATATGTTAGCATCTTTCATTGATGGCCATAATATTAAAATTTATGATTAAAAGGTTGATTAATCCATCAATTCCCATAGGGGGGATGCCTATCGACGTAATAAAAGGAAAATAAAATAGGGTTTCTGCATCTCTAATTATGAAGGGAAAAAATATACATCCAACATATCGTTACGGTTGTAGTTATATATCTGTCAGAAAACTTGATCATGCTCAGAGTATAGGAAGGATAGATATCTACATCTTCTTGCTATTATAGTCAATAGATTTTGATTTTTCTCTATGAGGTCTACTCAGATCTCTCACGGAAATTTGACATATTCTTTCATGTATGTGATACAATTATATCGTGGAAAATTCATACTAGTTTTAATTCCATACTATGTGGGCAGATAGAGGCCTGAGTAAACTTATGATTCTGAATTTTTCTTCTATTTGTTTATAGAGAATATGAATACCCCTTTTATATAGACTTAGTTTTTACTCTATCCATGCATAGATAGTTCTGTACCAGAAATTCCAATGTAACGGAAATTACCCTACAACTACCTCTGTAAGTGGAAATATATCACAAAAAATGATTACTCCCAGAACTTAACCACATCCAATCCTTTCGAATCTTATAGCAATACAAGTATAATTCTAACATTCGTTCATAATCTAATTCAAATTAAAAAAACAAGTCCGTTTAGATTTGGATCCATGCAATATTCAGTCAACATTTAGGTTTCCTACATTCATATATCCGAACCGATTTCGCCCAAGTTTTGTACCCATACAGAATCTAATAGGACACTACAATTGTGACTAAATCATTCAACATAGATGGAAACAATGCTGCTCAAGTCTAAACTATACATTACATCATATATTTTCTCATTCAAAATAAAGAAGGAAAGAGATTACATATCTGAACCAGTTCGCAGGAAAACAAAGGGAACAACCACGTTCCTCCCAATCGTAGGACAGGGCAGCCAAATCACTTGCCCAATTCACCCCCTATCCAGACCATGAATCCATGAGGGATAACTCGGAAACTCCTCCTCAACAATGTCTTTCAGGTTTAGCAGACTCCTCTTGCCTCACACTCAATCAGTAGTGTTCATAGCAACAAGACAACCAATAGTCTCTTTCCCAACATACTATGTAGCGTCCTGCCTCCTCACATATGCTATATATACCACCAATCTTTTTGCCTAGGTCTTTTTTCCTCCCTTGGGAATTTTCACAGCTTTCTAAATCCCTGATTGTCAGGGGCTGCCAATGCCCAAATCCTTGATTTTCTACTTGTAACAATCATCCCGGAGGTAGTTCCAACATGTTCCCCACTCATGGAGTCATGGTCAACTGATTTTAACATGACTATTCCATTTTTCCTCATGCAATAAATATACAATATTTTGTTTTCATACAAGTGTCATAGTAGAATAATTAGTTGGGTCCAATCAGGTCTCTGCCCAACAGTCATAATAATTAATTACAACTTATCAAATTTGAAATTTGGAATTGCCATAAATGGAAGTAATTTTCCAAATTCGAATTTACTAAAAACATAATAATTTTCTAACAAATATTTAATTTCAAAAATACTTTATTTCTGGGGATGTCACATCCTTTCCCCCTTCAATAAAACACTGTCCTCAGTGTTCGCTCCTTTCTTGGGACAGGATTGGATGAGATTTTCGCAAATCTTCCTCCAACTCCCAATTGGCCTCCTCAAGACTAAACTGCTTCCATTGCACCTTTACCAGAGTGACAACTTTGGTCTGAAGTGTTATTTCTCTCCGGTCCAGAATGCGCAGGGGTTCCACCTGGAACTCGGCTTCTGGTTCCACCTGCACCAAGTTCCAATAATTCATATGAGTAGGGTCATGGACATACTTTTTCAACAAGGAAACATGAAATACATTATGAATTCTTAGATTAGCTGGAAGTACAAGTTAGTATGCTATGGGTTCAATTTGAGCTAGTATATCGAAGGGCCCAAAAAACCTGGGTGCCAACTTGGCACAGTTCCTGAGTTTTAGTGAACTCTTTTGAGCTTTGACTTTTAAGTAAACATGATCTGCCACTTGAAATTCAAAGCGTCTTCTTTTCTGGTCTACATAACTTTTGTGTCTGTCTTGTGCCTCTTTTAAGTTTTGTTGCACCTTTCTTACCGTACTTTCCATTTCTTGAAACATTTCTGGTCCAACCATGAGTCTGTCAATTGGGTCGTCCCAGCTAATTGGTGTTGTACACTTTTGGTCGTATAGTACCTCGAAGGGGCTCAATTTAGCTAAAGTTTGGTACCCATTGTTATATGTGAATTCTACCAAGTACATTTGTACTTCCCACTTACTCGGTTTTGTTCTTACGTACATGCGAAACATATCTTCTATGATCTCATTTGTTCATTCAGTTTGTCCATCCGTTTGTGGATGGTAACTCGTGATGAAATTCAAATTAATATTTATTCCTGCAAACAATTCTTTCAAAAAAGTGGATGTAAATTTTATGTCTCTATCTGAGATCACCATTTTAGGAATACCATGCAGTCTAAAAATTTATTTCATAAATATTTCAACTATGTTTATATCTTTAAAAGTGGATTTCACAGGAATAAAGTGTGCAGACTTACTGAGTTTATCGATCACAACCATAATAGAATCATTATGTTTCTGAGTTTTAGGCAAACCTGTTATAAAGTCTAGCAATATGGTCTCCCATTTCCATTCTGGCACTGGTAATGGCTGTAATAGGCTAGCTAGATGTCGGTATTCGACCTTAACCTGCTGACAATATTGGCACCTAGCCAAGTATTCTGTTGTTTCACCCTTCATAATGGGCCAGTAAAATAGTTTTCTAAGTGCTGTTATCGTTTTCTGGTATCTTGGATGGCCAGAATACGGTTTGTTATGCACTTCATCCAAGAATATTATCTTTAACTTTGCTGAATCTGGTATGTAAAGTCTGTTTTTAAATCGTAATAGTCCATTTTTGTCAATACTCAGATCTAGTTTATCTGAGTTTACGGTACTGTTTTGTAATTCTATCATTATATTAGTGTAATTTTCATCGTTAATACCTGTCGTCCTTATTTTTGGTTCCGGATCACTTTTTTCCCTCCTGATATTTATCTCAAATAACCCATGGACTCTTCTGCTTAAATCATATGCTACCTTATTTTCCTTACCCTTGATATGTCTGACCTCGAATTTGAATTCGCTCAAAAAGGCTAGCCACCTTGATTTCCTTGCATTAAGATTTGGTTGGCTAAACAAGTATTTCACACCACTGTTATCCGTCAATAAAAGAAATTTTCTACCCATTATGTAGTGTCACCCCATTTTTAAGGCGTGTATTACTACTGCCAATTCTAATTCATGAGTGACATAATTTCACTCATGTTATTTTAATTTCCGAGACTCATAACAAATCATGTGTCCTTCCTGAGTTAGGACACCACCTATTCCTTCTTTACTTGCATCAACACAGACGATAAAGTCTTTATCTGGGTCTACTACTTTTAAAATGGGTGCGGTAGTCAATAAATCCTTCAACTTGTTAAAGCTATCTTGACACTTTTGTGACCAGTTAAACTTGGTCCCTTTCTTTTGTAATGATGTGATGGGGTAGGCTATTTTGGAAAACCCCTCTATAAATCTGCAATAATAACTAGTGATTCCCAGGAATGACCAAATATCCACTACGTCTTTAGGTACCGGCCATTCCATGATGGCCCTTATTTTCTCAGGGTCAAATGCAATGCCTTCTGCAAAAATTATGTGTCCTAGGTATTGTATCTTCTTTTGATAAAAATCACACTTATCGAAATTAGTGTATAGTTTGTGCTTCCTCAAAGTTTGCAGAACTATTCTTAAGTGTTCTTTGTGTTCTTCTTTTGTTTTAGAGTAAACCAGAATGTCGTCGATAAATACCAGTACAAACTTGTCCAAATATTGACTGAAAATGTTGTTCATTAGACACATAAATGTGGCTGGTGCGTTAGTGAGTCTGAAAGGTATGACTACGAATTCGTAGTGTCCATATCTTGTTCAAAAAGATTTTTTTCTTATGTCCTCATCTTTTATTCTAACTCGATGATAACCGAATCATAAATCCAACTTTAAAAAGATCTTGGCCCCACCTACTTGATTGAACAAATCATTTATCCTAGGTAAGGGGTATTTATTCTTAGTAGTCATTTTGTTCAATTGTCTATAATTGATACATAGTATTAGAGTACCATATTTCTTTTTCACAAAGAGGACTAGTGCTCCCCATGGTGAACCACTTGGTCTGATATACTCTTTGTCCAACAGTTCCTGTAATTGCATTTTTAATTCTGTCAATTCTGGTAAACTCATTCGGTAAGGGGCTTTAGAGATAGGGGTTGAACCAGGTAGCAAGTCTATGGATAAGTCTATTTCCCTTATAGGAGGTAATTCTAGTATCTCATCAACAAACATGTCTTTGAATTCACGTAGGACAACAAAGTCTTCTAACTTTGGCTTATATTCTTTTTCTAACAGATTCATTACTTGGATGGCGTAAACATGACAACCCTTTCTTATGCATTTCTTGAATTTTATAGCTGAGACTTGCCTAACTGATACTGGTTTTGGTATACCTTGGGTTGTTCTAGTTGTGTCATAATCGTCTTTATAATTAAGTGTCTTTGTATAAAAATCTAGAACAACTTTGTGCTTTTCCAACCAATCCATTCTGATAATCACACCATAAGATCCTAGTGGCAGAACATTCAGATTTATTTTTATGTTTTGACCATCTAAACTAAATTTCAAATCAGAAATAAAGTCAACCACTTTCTTTTTAGTTCCTGTTGCTAATTGTACCAGCCATGATTTTGTGTGTTTCATCCTCTTAAGTTTATTTGACTCTACTACTCCAGGAGTGATATAACTTAACGTAGCTCCAGGATCAATTAAAACAGAAATTCGGGTGTTATTGATTTTACCTTCGATTTCCACCACAAAGGACTGGTGGTCATCTTGCTGACCATCAATGGATGCATTTATCTGATGCAGGCGTCTACCTACATCACCCATTGTCGAAGCTTCCTGTAAATTATGAACAACAGTTTTGTTTGTTGTGTTTAAATGTGGATAGTTCCTCCTAAGATGAGGTTCTCCACATTCCCAACACTTCAATGGTTCATGGGGACTATCCCCAAACTTCTTTATTCCCAGATTTACCGGTTTACCGCCGCCTTGCGTACTTGGATTATTAGAGTGAAAATCCTTTCTAGGAAATGTTTTTCTTGCATTCCGATAAGGAGCCGGTTGGTATCCCTTCTTCCAGTGGTTCATTCGGTCTTGTTTCTTATCCTTCCAAACTTTGGGAAGCTCATTCCACTGTTTGTATTGGTCGTAGCACATTCAAGCTTTCCTAAATACTTCACTCAAGGACTTGGGGTTGTCAAACTCAATTCTGTCCCTATAGGACTGTGGTAAAAATCTTAGGAACCGCTGGATTTTTACCTTGTCCTCTCGGATGTAAGGTACAAACCTCAATAATTCTAGGAATTTGTTTATAAGATCCTCCATTGTCATCTGACCAAGGCGTAACTCATAAAATTATTTCGTTTTCCTTTCATTGTAGCTTTCAGATAGGTATTGTTTCTTGAAATATTTCTTGAAGTCAGACCATTCCATTTGTTTGTCTTTTAAGCCTTTAGCCAATTTCAGATCTTGCCACCAAATGATGGCTTTTCCATTTAGATTGTAAATGGCCATTATAACCTTCATATTTCTGGAATAGTTATATATATGGAAATATTTTTTGATATCTAATAACCATGATTCATCTTCCTCACTTGTTTTGGATTCCCCATCAAATATAACAGGTTTAATCTTCTTGAATTCCCCTTCAAGATGATCTACTTGTTTCCTTTTTCCATCTGGTTTTTCTTTATCTTCAGCTGAAGGGGTACCCTCAGATGAGTTGTCCTCTTTTTCTGCTTCAGGACCAAAATTCTTGGAGGCCCTCTTACTGACCTCTTCTTCATGATTATCATCCTTTGGTATTTTCTTGGTTACTATGCTGTGCAGTAGGACTTCATTTATCTCTTGCTATTCCTGGTGTGCTTTCTTCAGTTTCTCATTGTCTGCCTTGAAAACCTGCAGTTCAATAATAAGATTCCTCATTGTTTCTAGTACTTCCATCGGGGAGCTTCCGTCACTATTCTATCTTGGATCTCCAGGAGGTCCCTGCTCTAGATTTCCTTCCATTATGATTTCTGCATCATTCTGAGATGCCATAATTCACACAAAACAGAAAGGGTTTTCTGTTTGTAACAAAAAGGTTTATTAGTTTTGCATAAATCGAATATTTTCTAAGCAACTAAAGTGGCCCTATTCAAGTCCAGTGTAGTAACCTTTTTTCTTTGATACCATATGTAATGAACCTCTAAAATGACATAACATATTCAAATTAAACACAAAACTTAATAAGGGGGAATCCTTTAAAAGTCCCACTATTTTTTCTTTTATATATAACATATGCTTAAACTATGTTTAATCATATAGTGGTTCTAAATACATACACCTAGGTTTCCTGGACCTAAGTTCCCCCTTAACACATAATTCCTTTACTGGTGCACAAGGCTATCTCCTTTGATTTGAAAAGAGATATCCACTAAGAGAAGAAAAATCTTTGGAAGTTAAACCCAACACAATAGAACAATTAAGGTCTAATACGAATCAGTAGTGTCCTGGGTCATGGAATGGGTTCTCCTTGTAAAATTATCCATGGTTAGAGTTCTTTTAAACACTAAGATTAACAGTGTTTGGGTGATGGGTTCTCACGCGAACACTCTATTCGACTGAGTTTTTAACTAATCAATACCCTAACCACCCAAGAATACGACAGTAGTCTAACTAGAATGGAAAATGGTTAACCCCCAACTATACTCGCTTAGTTTCTTCTCGAAAGAGACCACCATTAAATGTGTACTCTAGGTTATTAAGGGCAGGGGATGTGATTGCTAGATAAGTTAAGACTCTGCTCCTGCAATCAATGGAAGTTCTGTATACGCAGGTTACGATGACCTTTTCGCCCGTCCTTCCTCTAATCTTGTCTTGCCAAGTTTTCCCTAGCACATGGCCCGACTAACCCCGTACTTCGACATTCACTCTAGTAGCTCATCCGTAAATTAGGGTTAGGCGAGTTCCTTCATTGTCATTATGGCTCCCCGAAATCGACCCTATGTATTATCCTTCGGTGGGGAAAAACTATCATTCTGGAGGCCATTTGCCCAATAATCCAGTAAAAAAGATCCATCTCACTGGTAATTTTTCTATTAGTATATTGTATCTTATGCAGAGGAAATAGTTTCAGAGGTTTAATTCGATGAATGTCCTTTCCATTCTATAGATCCTACCATATATTTTATCTCCCTTAAAGTTTAACGATTAATATTCTTCGGAATAAATATTTTTAGAAATCGGCTTGGATTGTTTGTGTATTTCTATTCTTTTCTTTTTAGTCTCTTCATCTTCAATATTTCCTAGGATTACCAGCTATACCCTGGAAATTTTAGTTTAGGTTACAATATATTCAAGAGTCATTCTCCTTCGTGCTCCTTTAGTGGTTATATGACGAAACCAGAATTGGCCCGAATGAGATTTCGTAAGAAAAACGGGTATACCCTTTGAGTAACACCTCCTTATGATTTGCTTTGTGAAGGTTGAGTCTACCCGACATTATCATACTCAGACCCTTAATTAACCAAGAAATCCTACAGTGAATTCTTGCTTGGTAAAATTACAAATTCCATTTAAGATGACCACGTACAGATTTCCTGGAACCATCTCACGGTATATGACTTTGAATTAAGAGTTCTGTGTGCACTTTAAAAAGAACATTTTCTTCCGTCGAAAGAAATTCAATCAGTAGTGTTTTGACGATCTTTGTATTGACTGTTGGATTCATCCTTATTTTATATACATTTGATTTTGGAAAGGTTTTAAAACATCTCTTTGTTACAATTCGACTTATACCATTTATGCATTAAGGAAAACTAATACTGTTGTCTATTTCAGTTAGTCTATTTCACTTTATTTAATTTCCTTGATTGTTGTAACTGTCCCATTTCTATTTCCTTTCTTTGTTTAAAGTGTAGGTATAATTCACTAATGGTGGGCCTTGTGGATGCGAGGTACCCATCAGGGATCCGCTACACTCTCCACCCTTGGCTCGACCATCAACACAAATAGAAAACGACAAGGAAAGGATCCGAGACTGCAAATTGAAAAGATGAGTGTCTCCGGAGAGGAAGATTAAACTGTTGGTTAAAGTTATCATCCTGCTGTTGTTATCATTACTTTCTTTCAATTAAAGGTTAATAATCATAGAGTCTATTTTTCTTTGTATGTCTTCGGTCTATGTGAGTATCAGAAATCGTCCCCAGTCATCGGTGAGAAAGGTAAACGGGTTCTGAACCCATCATTTCTCAGGCTAAACTCTACAGGTTCTAGAATAACCAACGAAGATCGTGGCTTCAACCAGTTCTGTTATAATTACTTATAATTCGACTTTGGTTATATTTAACACTCCCTCTTAGACTCAACAGTTACAATCGGCAGCACTGACTATGCCTAAGTGCTGTCTCTGGAAGTCAAAAACTGACTTTCCTAGTGACTTGGTGAAAATATCAGCAAGCTGATCTCGAGAACCACAAAATTGTAGTGCAATGTCACCATTATTGACTAACTCGCGTATGAAATGAAACCGAGTGTCAATGTGTTTACTTTTCTTGTGGAACACATGGTTCTTGGATAATG
>ML795165.1:109901-141814 GCA_009831015.1 Picea engelmannii
CAAGATGTTGTTTGGCTTGATTGGAAGACTGTGGAAAACTAGTTCTCTTATGTTTTCCAAGTATGCAAGACTCACATGGGGGAATTTTCTCTTTAAAGATAGGTAGACCTTTGACCATGGAGTTTTTCTGAAGAAGACTTAGAATCTGAAATGGTAGATGTCCAAATCTGGTATGCCAAACCATTATTTCATTCAGGGTTGATGCACTCTGTGCATAAGGTTGACTCAGATTTGCAGTTCTGAGGGTAAGGGGAAACATCCTATTTGGAGTCATATAGATTTCAGAAATCAATTTTCTGCTGGGTTTTCTATCATAGATTTTGCAAGATTCTCCCTCAAAAAGTACCTTATATCCTTTTTCAATGAGCTTTCCTACACTTAACAAGTTATGTTTCAAGTCTGGAACATGATAGACATTACATATGTCTTTCTTTACATTATGTTTAGTAAGAATAGGAACAGTTCCTTTTCCTTGAACTTTGACTAAATGATCATTTCCAAGTGTAATATCATATGCAATTGACGAATCAAGGCATGAGAGTAATTCTTTGTTACCTGTCATGTGATTGCTGCAGCCACTGTCCAACAACCAAAGATCTTTAGGTTGTTGTTCAGTTTTGTGGCATGAGAGAAACATACCTCTTGAGGTGTCTCCCATATGATTTGACACATGTGCTCTGCCTGAGAGATGGTCTGCATGCTTCTTCCTGCATTCAGATTCATAGTGCCCATACTTTTTGCAGTAATAGAATTGTATGCTAGTTTTGTCATTAGACCTTCTCCCTCTGCCTCTGTGACGCTGGAAATTCTGATGTTGATATTGTGGTCTATTTCCTCCATTGGTATGAGGGTTACCTTGATTGTTCCCTCTTCCTCTACTTCTTCCTCTGCCTTTCCCTCTTCTGAATGAGAACTGAGTTTGGAAGGCATTGGATATTGACTCATCTGTGAGATGTAGTCTTGTCTCATGTGTCACTAGAGAACCAATTAGTTCATCTGTTGAAAATCTTGACAGGTCCTTGGATTCAAGGATTGCTGTTACAACCATTTCAAATTTCTTGGGTAAAATTCTGAGAGTTTTCTCAACAATTCGTTGATTAGTGATGGTTTCACCAATCAGTCTGATCTGGTTCACAATTCCCATGACTCTGGTCATGAACTGATCCACTGTTTCGGACTCTGTCATCCTGAGAGTCTCGAATTGTGTCCACAAGGTATGCAGTTTAACTGTTTTGACCCTGTCATTTCCTTGGTAGGAGGATTTGAGGATGTCCCAGGCCTGTTTGGAAGTACCAGCGCTTGTGATTTTTGAGAATATCGAATCATCCACAGAATTCTGAATCCAGAATTTCGCTTTGTTTTCTTTGGTCCTCAGAGTTGCCTGAGCAATTCTTTGCGCATTTGTCATGGCAGTGAGGGCGGATGGATCTGGTTCCACATATCCAAGATCCATTGGTTCCCAGCACTCTTGTGCTTGCAAGAGAGAATTCATTCGAAGAGACCATAACTCATAGTTCTTTCCCAGAAGAATCGGACCCTGAGTTGGTCCTAGGTTGCTAGATGATGCCATTTCAAAAACAATTTCAGAAAGAATAGAGGGAAAAATTTGTATTTACCTCCAATCTCATAAACACCGAATTGTCGATGGCCAATGGGAGCTTATCGGGCTTGAAGTGGCCCTTGGTCTCCTTGCAAAGTGACCACGCGCTTTAATGTTAAGGCGCTATGGGCTTTTCCCGTTCTTTTGTCTTTCAAAATGTCGAAACGCGAAATACGCCTTTGGGTAATTCAATGGTCCAGATCTTATGTGATCTGACGGTCCAGATCTTATCAGGATATCGCGAATCGAGATTTTGCGAGTTCTGATGTCGAGTGTTTCTGACTCCTTGATTCCTCGATCTCCGATTTTTCGTTGGCGCTGTCTTATCGAGACTTTTCCCGATGGCTCCGATCTGCGACACGCATCCTCAACAGATGGATTTCACGATTTGATATGTCCTGGACGTCTCGTTTCCAGGATCCGCGAAATGTCGATGCACCGATTGACTTGTTTGACGAGATGACGTCAACTGGGCCCCACGACAGAGTTTACCTCCTGTCGGTATTTCATAATTGGGAGTTTTGAAGTGCTTGAGTTTCTTGTCCTCAAGAATCGCGATTTGCCGAATCCCGATATGCCGATGGCCCTTTCCTTGTCAGAACTTTTCTCGAGTCCTCGGATTTACGCCATGCGTTCGGGAGTGATGGACGGTCCTGATTCCTTCTCGGGATATCGCGACTTGCGATGCTCCGAATTGCTGTCAACTTGAAACTCCGAATGCCGATATGCTGACAGTGCCCTCGATGTCCGCCACGTGTCCAGGAGATATGGATGGCTGAGATCTGATCGGGATTTCGCGTATCGCAATTTCGCGAGTTGCGATGTCAAGTTTCTTTGACAAATTGAAACCCCGAATGCCGAAATGCCGATGCGTTGATCTGCTTCCACCTGTCCTCTGAGATGGACGGCTCACAAGTATTCTCGAGATTTCGCGATATCGCGTATCGGAGTTTTTGGAGAGCAGTTTCCTTTGCTCGTCCAACTCCCGATTCCCAATTTTGCGATGGAATAGGATCTCGCCACGTGTCTCTTGATGGAAGGTCAAGATGATGTCGGTATTTATCATGTGAAAAGTCCTCCTGTGTTCTCTAGAGGGTTAAACCTCGTGCACTTTCTCGCTAATCCAACGGTTGTCAGGCCTCTGCGCAAGATCTGACGGCTGAAATGCTTTCGCCTGTTCCGTGCTCTCCTCGTCCCTTCTGGACTGGTTTCCTGCTCCGGATTCGTTTGCGGGATGAATCTTATGGCCTCAGTGGCTATTCCTTGCACCTAAGATGCGTTCTTTACACGTGTGGAAGAAGGATTTATAAATCTTTCAAAGATTTGAAAGAATTTCACGACTTCTTCGTGATTTGCTACAATCTTAGACAGATTTGAGCGAATTTCGCAAAAAAATTAAACGATTCTGCCTTCTGCCTGAATCTTTAACGGATTTGAGCGAGATCTGCAAGTTCTTTAAACATCTTTTCATTCTGCTGCAACTTCTGCGTCAATCTTTGACGGTTCTTTGAAAAACTGTGCAGGTTTCTTTAAAGTTTCTTCTTCTGCTTTCTCTACTTCCTCGTTCTTTCGAGCGAAGTACGCTCTGCAACCTCTGCAAGCTTCTTACGTCGATATTTAAAGAGTATTATGAACAACTCTCCAAGCCTTGTGAAAAGGTTGTGTCGTGTGCTCTCAAGATTCGTGAGGCTCAGCGCTGTGAGGATCGAGTTGCTCTCCGGACTGTTTGAAGAGGCTTACATCTGAAGCTCTGATACCATGATAAATTGTGAGGCAAAGAGAGAATACAGAGAGAAGAGAATAGAACAGTATATTGAGAATGTATGAAGAAGTACAGAACTTAGAACTCCAGTTACAATGTAAGATGGTTGAGCTATATATGCTCAAGCGAGACAAAAATAGAAAGTACAACTGTCCAGTACAGCTGGAAGTGTACGGTCATACTGTTGAGGGTACAATATATTTAACATGTTGAAGTACCCCTTGGGGTCGTGTTTTCTCTATTGGTATAACGCCCATTCTTGTCTAAGTATTGAATCCGTATTTTGGTGTTTAAGACGGTTCAAACTATGTAATAAACTTTCCTTTTATTGAATGGCAATCCTGATCAAAATTATTCGAAATTGTAGATGGAGACATAGTGAGTCTGTCTCTTGATTTCGATCACTGTATCTACTATTTAAGAAAGAGAAGATGAGTTTTATATACAACTCAACTATTTCTGTTTCGTTTAATTATTCTGGCACTAAAATGTTCCTAGAGTTTAACTTATAGTAGTAGAATTACTGGTACTCTTCGATTTCACTATATTCGATTTATACGAGAATTGATGAGTCACGGTTGTTTCCTTAGCTATAAATTTTGATTCATATCGTATTATAAGAAAAGGAAAAGAAAACAGGGTTTCCACATCTCTAATTTTGAAGGGAAAAAATACACATCCAACATATCGTTACGGTTGTAGTTATATATCCATCAGAAAACTTGATCATGCTCATAGTATAGGAAGGATATATATTTATATATTCTTGCTATTATAGTCAATAGATTTTGATTTTTCTCTAGAGGTCTACTCAGATCTCTCACAGAAATTTGACATATGCTTTCCTGTATGTGATACAATTATATCGTGGAAAATTCATACTAGTTTTAATTCCATACTATGTGGGCAGATAGCAACCTGAGTAAACTTATGATTCTGAATTTTTCTTCTATTTGTTTATAGAGAATATGAATACCCCTTTTATATAGACTTATTTTTTACTCTATCCATGCATAGATAGTTTTGTACCAGAAATTCTGATGTAATGGAAATTACCCTACAACTACCTCTGTAAGTAGAAATATATCACATAAAATGATTACTCCCAGAACTTAACCACATCCAATCCTTTCGACTCTTACAACAATAAAAATATAATTCTAACATTCCTTCAGAATCTAATTCAAATAAAAAAAACAAGGCCGTTCAGAATTGGATCCATGCAATATTCAGCCAGCATTTAGGTTTCCTACATTCATATATCTGAACTGATTTTGCCCAAGTTTTGTACCCATATAGAATCTAATATGACACTACAACTATGACTAAATCATTCAACAAAGATGGAAACAATGTTGCTCAGGTCTGAACTATACATTACATCAGATATTTGCTCATTCAAAATAGAGAAGGAAAGAGATTACATATCTGAATCAGTTCAAAGGAAAACAAAGAGAACAACCATGTTCCTCCCAACCGTAGAGCAGGGCAGCCAAATCACTTGCCCAATTCACACCCTAGCCTGACCATGAATCCATGAGGGCTAACTCGAAAACTCATCCTCAGTAATGTATTTCAGTTTCAGCAGACTCCTCTTGCCTCACACTCAATTAGTGGTGTTTATAACAACAAGACAACCAATAGTCTCTTTCCCAGCATACTAGGCAGCATCTCGCCTCCTCACATATGCTATATATACCACCAATCTTTTTGCCTAGGTCTTTTTCCCTCCCTTGGGAATTTTTGCAACTTTCTAAACCCCTAATTTTGAGGGGCTACTAATGGTCAAATCCTTGATTTTCCACTTGTAACAATCATCCCTGAGGTAGTTCCAACATGTTCCCCACTCATGGAATCATGGTCAACTAATTTTAACATGGCTGTTCCATTTTTCCTCCTGCAATAAATATAAAATATTGTGTTTTCATACAAGTGTCATAGTAGAATAATTAGTTGGGTCTAATCAGGTCTCTGCCCAAAAGTCATAGTAATTAATTACAAATTATCAAATTCAAAATTTGGAATTTCCATAAATGACAAAAAAATTCCAAATTCAAATTTACTAAAAACGGAATAATTTTCTAAAAAAAAATTAATTTCAAAAATACTTTATTTTTGGGGATGTCACAGGTGAGAAGATCAGAAGAAAATTCTATAAATGCATGGAATTTTTTCTTGTGAAAGGGGGATCATGTTCTTATGATCATGAGAGCATAGATGACATCGAGGTTCCCTTGAAGTACAAACATATAGTGAAACAATGGGTACCCAAGGATCTTCCTGAAATAAACACTGATTTTTGTGTAAACGAAAGGATATACCGGATTGATCCATTTTCATTACCTGGTTTGGAGCTATTTTCCATGGATTTCATAAAGGTCTGTTACGATGGATTAACTGAATTGATGGAGTACGTCGGACCCTGTTATATCTATAAATATTGGATACGAATAGTCGAATATACAAAAAGTATGCGAAGATATGGTTTGGTTGCAAATTATATACAACTAAAAGACAATGATCAAAATAAAGGAGAAACTATCTACATTGATGGAAGGCAAAAAACAACATGGAATATTGCAGGGTTTAGAAATAGTACAGGACCCGTGACCATAAATAAGTGACCCAATTGTGTATTTGAGGGGCGTGAAGAAAACCGTCTATTCGTATGTGCAATAAAATCAATAGTTGCAGGGGAAGAGATATTGATTGATTACAATTCGAATCGAATAGATACAAATGTTTCTATTATGGGGGCAGTACATATACTAATTTACACAACCTGTAAGCAATGAATCTTGATGCAGGAGCATCGTGCAAAGCCCAAAGCACACAACTAAGCCAAAGAAATAGCTGGACACGCGAAGAAAGAAAAAGAGCACGTTTTCATAAGAATCATTTTGAATTTTGAACTTAAAAGGCATTAATGTAATAGTTAGGAAGATGGCGTACTTGCATTTATATCTTGGAGGTTGTAAACAGATCTTGAGCGATTTCTCTCATCTGTAAAACATTAAGGCATTTAAGTCTGTTAAATGAAAGAGTAGGTAGATATGAATGTTAGATTAGACAGTTATAGAACATAGGAGGGAAAATGGATATAAACACCCTCGCCTTTGTATCATAGAGTTATTTGCATCATTAGAACATTAGCATAGAGCTGTAGCAGAGAGTTGTAGAGAAAGACCCATGTACATGAGTTTTGAATTAATATATATAGATTTGAATCAGATTCCATGGTGTTATAATGTTTTTTGTTTATACATGGTGAATGGTATGTTCATGGTTGTTTATTCTCTCTGTTATGCATTTGTTTTAATACTATGTGTATGTATGATTTCATGTTGAATGTTTGAAGTCTGAGAGAGAGAGAATGATTTTCAATTGTTTCTCTTCCCGAGTGAGAGTTCCTGCAAGGAGTGCATTGACAAATGTTCAGAGTTTATCTCTGAGAGCTCATGAGGGATACCGTTGTTCTCATTCCAACAGAAGTGTAGGTGAAGCACATAGGCCGTGCAAGGTGTGCGCAGGCAGGTTGAAAGCTAGAACTTATCAACCAAGGGGAGAGTTGAAGGTTTTCTGTTGCAGAAGGTGCACAGAGTCGAAGAATCAAATACTTTGAAGTATTTGAAAGAGTGCCACAAGGAGTGTGTGCAGGATTCCTTTGGAGTTTTGAGTTTTCAAGTTAAATATCGAGGAGGGATAGTACCTTTGAAGTATTCAAAGGGGGACAGGATAGAAGTTATCTCGTAGAAGTAAAGATTAGGAGGGATGACGCTGATTCATCTCGTAGAAGCCATTGAGGAAGGAATTGAATGGTCGAAATTATCCGTGGAGAACTCGCGAAGTTGCGAGGACCGTAGGATCTAGAGAAGCTGCAAGGTGGATAGAGGTTGCACGAACTCACCCTTCTGGGTTTAAGAATCAACGAGGATCGTTGATTATGGTCAGGTTGAGCATTGGATCATTTCTCGAACTTGGGGTTTGTGAGTTTGGAGGTGGAAGACCAAACCCTTGGATTCACAAAGTTTCGAGTTGTGAGAAGCGGAAGAAGAGATCCAGGCCATTGGATCTGAACAAGTAGGAACAACCATGGGATCCAAAACCTCTTTACCATATCGCGTATCGGGGTTTCGGAGGTTGGGAGGATTCAATTTCAACTACAGGAGTTGCGAAGTGGAGAGAGTCGAGAGCTCGTGTGAATGTTTGACACATCTGTCAGGCGGGGATCGCAAGGGTGACATGTGGCATGTACTCATGCATCGAGTGGTCAACCCATAGTTTCCCTATCATGTCTCAGGGTTTTGCAAGGGGAGAGCACCAAGGTTCGATACTTCAACTCATGAGTTTACGAAGTTGCGAGCGGTGCTAGTGCTTAGCCCTAGCCGACGGTCACGTGTGGTGGGCGCTAACAAAGAAGGAGCTATACCCATATCGTGATCTCGGGCATCAGAGGTTGGAAAAAGAGAAGTTGAGGGGCTTCGACTCATGAACTTTCGAGTTGCGAGAAAAGTCTGTGTAAGGACTAGATCGTGGTCGTATAGAAGCGTAAGTCTCACCTTGGAGTAAATCTACATAGGGTGAGTTTTACAAAGGACCCATGGCTTCATTGGACATTCCAGTGAGAAACAAAGGAGCTTCTTCAAATAAAGGGAATTTTGGAACGATCCTAAGCGTATCTTGGCCCGAGGGTTTTGGGGTCTGCATCAGTTGTGGTATCAAAGCCCAGAAGAAATTTCTTTTCTTTTTGTAGCAGAGGAAAGGGATAAAATTTTACAGCTATGCCGCCAAGAAGAAGAGACAGGCGATTACCTGATCCAGCAGAGGAAAGAGAAGTGTCAAGAAGAAGAGACAGCCAAATACCTTATCTAGCTGGAGAAAGAGACATGCGTGAATTACGTGCCAGAATGGATGTTATGGAGACAACACAAAGGTTCACAGTCGACACTGGAGATATCAGCGAGCATGAAACTAAAAATGAAGCTGGAAACGAAGAAGTTGCAGTCGAGGATTCTGCAGAAGAACGTCTATTCATGGTTGTTGCAAGGATAGGTGACAGAGCAAAAATGAACATTTCAGTGTATGAGGGAAACCTGGATGTTGAAGAACTTATAGATTGGATTAGAGCTCAGGATAAAAACTTTGACTATGAGGATGTCAAGGAAGACAAGAAAGTCAAACATGTTGTTACTAGACTTAAAGGACATGCAACACTATGGTGGGATGAACTGCAGGCTGACAGATGCTGGAAGGGCAAGTAGAAAATCAAGCGTTGGGATAGAATGGTTGCAAAGATGAAAGCCAAATTCATACCCAAGGATTCTCAAATCACTCTGTTTCGGAGGATGCAAAATTTGAGATAGAAGTTGATGTCAGTAAAAGAATACACTGAAGAGTTCTACAAGATAAACATCAGAGCAGGTCATCGAGAAAGTGATGATGAAAAAGTTGCTAAGTACATGAATGGTCTGCGATATGACATTCAAGATGAGATGAGCATGATGATCATTCGAAATGTGGAAGATGCTTATTAGATGGCTCTGAAAGCTGAAGAGAAGCTGAGACGAAAGCAAGGTCAAAGAGGCTAAGGTAGAAGTCAAGCCAAAGGCAAAACAATTGCCCAAGACAGAACTCATAAATCTAAAGAAGAGGGGAAGAAGCCTCAAACTCAACCTGAGAGAGGGGGAATCTCACAGGGAAGGAAATATGTTGATAGAAACACTTTTCTTCGAGCCAGAGGAATAGGAAGAGGCAGAGGTGGTGAAGTGAAATGTTTTACCTGTGGAAAATTCAGACATAAATCTTATGAGTGTCCAGATAGGAAGAAAGAAGGTGGTGAGACTCACATTGCTGAAGCTCAAGGATAAAATGTTGAGGGTGGAAGATCTTTGATGATGCAGAAAGTTATCTTAACGCTAGAGAAAGAGGCAGAAACCCCAGCCCAAAGAAATAATATGTTTCAGACTGCTTGCAAGACCAAGGAAAAGGTATGCAAGGTCATAGTGGACAGTGGTAGCATAGATAATCTTGTTTCTACAGAGATGGTAGAAAAACTCAAACTAGAGACTGTTGCACATCCAAGCCCATACAGAGTTTCGTGGCTACAAAAATAACATCAGGCAAATTTCACTAAACAATGTTTAGTTAAATTTAAAATAGGAGGATATAAAGATGAAATATTGTGTGATGTCATTCCCATGGATGTTTGTCATCTATTGCTAGGTAGACCATGGCAATATGATAGAAACATGATTCAGGATGGGAGAAAGAACACATACACCCTGGAAAAAAATGGGAGGACGCACATGTTGCTACCGATTAAGGATAAAGAAGTGAAACCAGAGATGAGCAACACTGTACTTCTCATGAGTGGGAAGGAACTTCTTAAGGAGGTTAAGAAGAAGGAAGACACACAATTTATTGTGGTTAGGAATCCTAGAATTGTTTTGACCAGTACGATGATGGATGATTTGCTAGAAGAAATCCAGAAGTTGCTGGAAGAGTTCGCTGATATAGTAGTGGACGAACTACCTTGTTCGTTGCCACCGATCAAGAGTATAAGCCATCACATTGATCTTATACCTGGAGCCAGTTTACCAAACAAAGAAGTGTACAGATTGACGCCGCAGGAGAATGAGGAAGTTAAGAGGCAGGTCCAGGATTTAATGGACAAAGCATTGGTTAGAGAGAGCTTGAGTCCATGCGCTGTTCGAACAGTGCTCAGCCCAAAGAAAGATGGAGTCTGGAGAATGTGTACAGACTCAAGGGAAATCAATAAGATTACCATCAGATATAGATTTCCATTGCCAAGGATGGATGACTTGATGGATTGCTTGAGTGGAGCAAGATTTTTTTCAAAGATTGATTTGAAAAGCAGGTATCATCAAATTCGAATGAGAGAAGGTGATGAATGGAAGACATCATTCAATATGAATGAAGGGTTGTATGAATGACTTATTATGCCATTTGGCTTAAAAAATGCACCCAGTAATTTCATGAGATTGATGAACGAAATCCTGAAGGAGTTCATCGGGAAATTCATCATTGTATATCTTGATGATATATTGATTTTCAATAAGACAGAAGTAGAACACTTGAAGCATTTAGCTACAGTGATGAGGAGATTACAGCAAGAGAAGCTGCTGATAAACATGAGGAAATCATCATTTATGAGGACAAAACTCATTTATTTGGGTTTTGTTATCTCTGCAAATGAGCTAAAAGTGGATCCGGATAAGGTAGAAGCGATTAAGAATTGGCCATCGCCGAAAGGTGTGTTTGAAGTTCGAATCTTCCATGGTTTAGTTAGTTTCTACAAGAAATCCATCAAAAATTTCAGTGGGATTAGTGCACCAATGATGGACACGGTGAAGAAAAGACACAAATCTTTTCATTGGACAGAGGAAGCAGAGAAGAGCTTCAATCTACTGAAGAAGAAGATCACTGAGCAACTGATTTTGGTTTTGCCAGACTTTAACAAGACGTTCCAGGTCAGGTGTGATGTGAGTGGGTTTGCAATTGGAGCGGTCTTGAGCTGGGACAATAGGTCGGTCGCATAGTTCAACAAGAAGCTGAATGAAGAAAAGATTAAATACTCAACATATGACAAGGAATTCTATGTTGTCATACAAGCGCTGAAGAAATGGAGACATTATTTGGTTCCTAAAGAGTTTGTTTTGTACAGTGATAATCATGCTTTACAATTCATGACTCAACAGAAGAAGTTGAACCAAAAACATGTTAAATGGGTTGAATACATGAGGAATTTTACTTTTGTGATTAAGCATATTTATGGAACTGCTAACAAAGTTGTTGATGCTTAGAGCAGGAAATGTTTGCTTATGCAGGAATTCAGAGTCAAGACTTTAGGTTTTGATAAGCTCAAAGAAATGTATAGAGATGATCCAAATTTTAAGGAAGCGTATGAGGCATCTGAGAATCCAAATCTCAGGGACAAAAACCAATGGACTGAATATATGATCCAGGATGGATTATTATTCAAGGGAAATCAACTATGTATTCCAAAATTCTCCATGAGGGAGAATCTGTTGAAGGAAAAACACAGTGGAGGATTGGCCGGACACTTCGGTCATGATAAGACGTTCTCAAAGATGAATGGCTCATATTTTTGGCCAGGGATGAGGACAGATGTTAAGAGACTTGTGGACAGGTGCATAATTTGTCAGCACACTAAAGGAAAAAGGAAGAACACAGGGTTATATCAGCCATTACCCATACCAGAAAGGCCACGGGACGCAGTGAGCATGGATTTTATATTGGGACTGTCAAGAACACATAGAATCTCCGATTCAATCTTTGTGGTAGTCGACATATTTTCAAAGATGGCACATTTCATACCATGCCAGAAAACCAGTGACACAACTCATATTGCAAACTTGTTTTTCAAGGAAGTTGTTAGACTTCATGGTTTGCCAAAAAGTATAGTTTCAGATCGGGATACCAAGTTCATGGGACATTTCTGAAGGACTTTAAGGAAGAATCTGGGGACAAGTTTGTCTTTTAGCTCAACGTAACATCCTCAAACAGATGGGAAAACAAAATTCGTGAATAAGAGCTTGGGAGATTTACTGAGAAGCCTAGTAAGTGAACACCACAGTCAGTGGGATCACATTATGCCACAAGTGGAATTTGCTTATAATGATTCGATCAATAGAAGCATAGGGCAGAGTCCATTCCAAGTTGTATATGGAATGTAGCCAAGGGGAGTTTCTGAATTGGAAGATTCAAAACAAGATGAATTCAGAAGTGCTAGTTCAAAGGAATTTGCAGAAGTAATGAAGGAGCTTCACAACCGAGTTAAGGAGCGATTGTAGAGTTCAAGTCAAGGATACAAGCAGAGAGATGATAAACACAGGCGAGAGCTTCAATTTGAAGTTGGTGATCTGATTCTCGCACATCTAAGGAAGGAGAGGTTCCCAAGGGGAACATATAACAAACTGAAGTGAAAAAGATTGGACCATGCAAGATCATAAAGAAATTTGAGGCAAACGCATATGAGATTGAATTCCCGATGGGATCGAAATTTCACCGATATTCAATGTTGTGGATTTGTACCCTTACAAAGATGAAGAAATAGGAACAGAGAATGAACAGACAGGGGTTTGGACCAAACAAATGCCTGTAGCTGAAAAGCCATAGATGGAAAGAATAATTGACAAGAGAGTCAGTAGGAAGACCAAGAGGAAAGAGTATTTAGAATACTTGGTCAAATGGAAGGGACATCCAGTTGAATATGCCAGTTGGGAAGATGAAACAAAAATTCAGAAGCATCGACAAACCATGCAAAAGCTCATGAACATGAGTTCATGAAAATTTTCAAGCGAGGGAGTATGATGCAGGAGCATCGTGCAAAGCCCAAAACACACGACTAAGCCAAAGAAATAGATGGATGTGTGGAAAAAGAAAAAGAGCACATTTTCATAAGAACTATTTTGAATTTTGAACTTAATAGGCATTAATGTAATAGTTAGGAAGATGGCGTACTTGCATTTATATCTTGGAGATTGTAAACAGATCTTGAGCGATTGCTCTCATCTGTAAAACATTAAGGCAATTAAGTCTGTTAAATGTAAGAGTAGGTGGATATGAATGTTAGATTAGACAGTTATAGAACATAGGAGGGAAAATGGATATAAACACCCTCACCTTTGTATCATAGAGTTAGTTGCATCATTAGAACATTAGCATAGAGTTGTAGCAGAGAGCTGTAGAGAAAGACCCATGTACATGAGATTTGAATTAATATATGAAGCTTTGAATCAGATTCCATGGTGTTATGATGTTTTCTATTTATACATGGTGAATGGTATGTTCATCGTTGTTTATTCTCTCTATTATGCATTTGTTTTAATACTGTGTGTATGTATGATTTCATGTTGAATGTTTGAAGTCTGAGAGAGAGAGAGAGAGAATGAGTTTTAATTGTTTCTCTTCTTGAGTGAGAGTTCATGCAAGGAGTGCGTTGACAAAGGTTCAGATTTTATCTCTGAGAGCTTAGGATGGATACCGTTGTTCTCATTCCAAGAGAAGTGCAAGTGAAGCACAGAGGTCGTGCAAGGTGTGTGCAGGCGGGTTGAAATCTAGAACTTATCAACCAAGGGGAGAGTTGAAGGACTATTGTTGCAGAAGGCGCATAGAGTTGAAGAATCAAATACTTTGAAGTACTTGAAAGAGTCCTGCAAGGAGTGCATGCAAGAGTCCTTTGGAGTTTTGAGTTTGTGAGTTAAATCTTAAGGAGGGATAGTACCTTTGAAGTATTCAAAGGGGGACATGATAGAAGTTATCTCGCAGAAGTAAAGCTTAGGAGGGAGGACACTGATTCGTCTTGTAGAAGCCATTGAGGAAGGAATTGAATGGTTGAAATTCTTCGTAGAGAACTCATGAAGTCATGAGGACCGTAGGATCTAGAGAATCTGGAAGATGGATAGAGGTTGGACGAACTCACCCTTTTGGGTTCAAGAATCAACGAGGACCATTGATTGTGGTTAGGTTGAGCATTGGATCATTTCTTGAACTCGGGGTTCATGAGTTTGGAGGTGGAAGACCAAACCCTTGGATTCACGAAGTTCTGAGTTGCGAGAAGTGAAAGAAGAGATCCAGGCCATTGGATATGAACAAGCAGGAACAACCGTGGGATCAGAAACCTCTTTGCTATATTGCATATCGGGGTTTTAGAGGTTGGGAGGAATTAGTTTCGACTGTAGGAGTTGTGAAGTTGCGAGAGCCGAGAGCTCATGTGAATGCATGACACATATGTCAGGTGGGGACCGTAAGGGTGACAGGTGGCGTGTACTCGTGGATCAAGGGGTCAACCCCTAGTTTCCCTATTGCATCTCGGGGTTTCGCAAGGGGAGAGTGCCAAGGTTCGATACTCCAACTCATGAGGTTGAGAAGTTGTGAGAGGTGCTAGTGCTTATCTCTAGCCGACGATCACGTGTGGTGGGCACTGACAAAGAAGGAGCTATACCCATATCGTGATCTCGGGCATCGAAGGTTGGAAAAAGAGAAGTCGAGGGGCTTCAACTCATGAACTTCCGAGTTGTGAGAGATGTCTGTGTAAAGACCATATCGTGGTCATATAGAAGCGTAAGGCTCACCCTGGAGTAAATCTACATAGGGCGAGTTTTACAAAGGACCTGTGGATTCATTGGACATTCCAGCGAGAAACAAAGGAGTCGCTTCGTCTCAAGGAAATTTTGGAACAATCCTGAGCGGATCTCAGCTTGACAGTTTGGGGATCTGCATCAACTCTCATATTTTATTATTTTCATTATGTTCTATTTTTGCTATCAACATTTGAATTTCTCATACATTTGAATTTTTTTCTCATGATAATGATCACGGTTCTAATTTTACTGTAATGTGGTAGGATGATCGTGGTAAATCAATAGCGACCTTAGAACAGGTAAATGAACAACAATTTTTGAATTGAATTTAATGTGCATTTTATTTCTGTGGCAATCAATTATTTTATTTGTTTACATAACTGAATGATCATTTATTTTTTCGAATATGTAGTTGGCGGGACATGATGTTGATGATGATTCACTCAGAAAAAGGGATTTGTATGAATCCTCCAACCCTACTATTTTAATAAGGAAAATGATCAATAAAGGAAACAAGGAACTAGCTCACTTGTTAGATATTCTAGATCAAACTCCTGAGGTTGAAGAAAGGATCAAAGAAGTTATAACAAGGCTTAAGACATATAATGTAATAACCATAATTTCAATTTGTTTTATTTTGTATGTCATAAGATCAATTATTAAAGCTTGATTTTTAACTTTTACATTATCTAAACGAAAAAATGTTTTCTTTCTTATATAGAGATTTTTGGATCTTGTTGACACCGACATGCATGGTATCGGTAGTAGTGGCGCTGCACAGACACCATAGGGTCCCAACCCAGCCCCTTGTATAGCTTCCAGGACGCACCTATTCATATCTCCACCTTCCACACCATTAGGTGGGAGCCATGACATGCCCACTGAGGAAGCGACCTCACAAGTAGACTCTGTAGGTGGTGACAGAGATGAGGCCAATGATTTGAAAAACTATATGGTTGTTTTTCCTAAAGAAAGATGTGTGACCAACACAGGGACCCTTAAGGGCACCTTTATGGTCAACGAGGAAGGGCTTCCATTAAAGAAGGTTAAAGTCCCAGGCAATTTTTAAAATTTTATTTTTTTCATGTTCTCTAGGTAGACAAATATAAATCATCTAAATTATTATTTTTAAATTAATAATCATACAATTATTTTGTGTGTAGGGAACAAAAATTTTTACAGGTCCTTGGAGAATAAGACTTTGTTGATTTTTGGGCCCACCATACGGGAGAGATGGAATTCCCATAATTCCAACATCAAAAAAGAATTGATGGATCATCTAGAAAGCCTTTTTGGTGTAGATACTTTTAATAAGACCTTGGCCACGGCTGCAGCTGACCAATATTTAAAATATGCATGAGAAACATATAGGAGGCACTTGAAACAAAATGATAGGTGTGAGCATCCTCTGCTGATTCCAGAGAGAGAGTGGAAGGCCCTCATCGAGGATGCAAAAGAGAAGAAATTGACACATGAAGGAAAGACACCCTCTGGTCCCAGAAGGTAAATTACAATTTCAATTGAATACCTTCAAATTTTTTTAGATGTAAATAAAACTGTGGTGTATATTAACATACTTGAAACTTTTGATGATATATTGATTGGCACGTCAAAGGCCACAAAATCAATGCTTGCCAAATTTGGCCAGCATAGGCTAGGCCAGGGTGGCTACTTGAAGTTGCAGTCATGAATTGTAAGTACCTAAATATTTTATTTATATCGCATTAAAAAGTTTAGGTAATTGTATAGAATAACATAAAAAATACATACTCTTATGCAATGCAGGGTGATGAGTTTGGTACTGAAACCACGGAGGAAGACCTCAAGCTTGGTTACAAGTACGGCTATAAAGCGGTAGTTGAACACCAAAAAATCTTGGGGCAGATACGAAGAACCACTTTGCAGGATAAGGTAAATAAAATTCAATCCACATTAACCTTTATTATTAAAAGAATACAGTCATGTTGGATATTATTAATATTTACAACTTTGTTTTAATCAGGGGAGCAACACTGTCAACGAACACACTAGTATTATTGCAGAGTAGTGCGTTGATAGCAGTTTACAAAAAAAAGATGGTTCTGATCCCATTCAGTCCCAATTTTCCACGGAGGCGTAGCTGCATGATGGTGCTACGATCGAGATGACACATGATGGTAATATGACTGTATTTTAATCATATACTTAATAATTTCATAGTTATACATGTTGTACTTCCATTTTTTTTTACTTACACATTTATGATTGTCCTTATAAAGTTTTTGATCTCAATGGTAGAGAATGTTGTACTTGAGGCTCGTACAGTTGAAGAGGAGGATGCAGGGGAAACCATTCCAACACTGTCGACCAGTGCACTAGGTAAATAATTACATTGCAAGTGTTTTTTTAATATTACTAAGCTAGTTCAATGATATTTAAAAACTGGCCATATAAATTTGTATTTTTTTCTTTTGTAGGTGATGCCTCATCACAACAACCTCCATTACACTATGAGTACCCTGCAACTGAGCGTGCTCTAAGTGATAGGATGCAAGCAAAATCAAATTTTGAAGAGCACCCAGAGAACAAAGACGTAGATATTGATGAAATGATTAGGAACTATAGAGCTAAGAAGAAGATGTTGGCTAAAAGTACTAAATGATGATGTACATGAATATTTTAATATTTCAATATATTTTTTTTTTATGTAAATACCTCAATAGATTTATATGTTGGGTATTGGGGAATTGAGAGTGATGTGATGGGAGGGGGAAGGGCCATAACAGATTCTTCCTTCATTTGGTTGGCTCTATTCAGTAGAGAATAATTTTTTGGAGTCGTTTAATCTTGGAGCAAACCTCCCTCGATCCCACAGAGAAACAACAAATTCAATGTTGACTTCGCTGCTGCTACTTCAAATCAAGGGAGGCATTTTGATCAAATATTAGATGTGTGGCTCCAATAAATTATTCTTGAAACCAAGAGGAGCTCATTCAAGTATGTTCTGACACTCTCGTAAACATGCATCTTAGAGTAAATAATGCACTACAAATATTACTTTTATTGATTTTTTAGATATTTATGGAGGTTGAATGATTTTGGCAGGTACTTTAAGATCTTTCTTCGTTGATTGAGGGAAGCTCAAGACTAACAGAGGGCCATACAACTGAAGAGAAATGCGTGGGGCCAACCATTCAAACTGCACTGTCGACCAGTTCATCAGATCAGGTGTGATTTCTCCTTTCAACATATAAGTTTATATAGCCATCAATTCTAGTTATTTTAATTTAGATCTGTTTATTTCTTTTTAAATATAATATAGATAAAAATGTGTGTAGTGAATAAATGGATCCTTGCTACCATATGTACCTTCTCCTTGGTAGATCTTGTTGAATCAAAGGTTGTAGACAACTCAACATGTGGGTAGTGTGTGCACTTGTTCTAGGTTCTTCTATTTTCAGGATCATCTAGGTTGTGCCTTGTCTGTGATTGTTGTGAAATGGTGAAGCATATATTCTGGGATTTCTAGTTTTCCATGATTACTGGCTCTGTTGAATGGTTGATATGGGATTACTATGTAGAAGATAATCAATGGTTAGACTGCATTAAAGCTGAACACTTTATCTTAGTTAACATAAGGTAAACAAGTACCAATATTTATTCCATATCACATCTTACCCTATGAATCCCATTAGTCTTTCTCATATTAATAGTCTCTGCATGTATGATATAGCCATAATGAAATCTCTCTACAAGCCATAGTGAAATATCTCTACCTGTATCATGACCATATGGAGTTTCTCTTATGTGATTCAGATCCTAATAGTAAAGATAAATCTTTTTTCACATCCTGATAAAGATTCATATCATGTAGGAAGATTTTTTCAAAATTTTATATAAAATGCACAAAACAACTTGTTTAATTGTTGCAAACATTGCTCCATTGCAATACTATGCCATTGTATAATCATCTTTTGCATCAAGGTTATTTAGATTCACTAAGTTGCAAGGGTTATTTCCCCAATGGCTATCAAAGACTTTGGACTCCACTCATGCTGGATAAGGGAAACAACTTTTCCAACTGCTATTAAACCTGTGATTGTATTGATCCCAGCATAATCATGAAGGTATTTCAACTCAACCTTAAGAGATGCACTCTAGCCACATGTTTTTTATGCAGATAAACTCCATTGACATTTTGAGTCTGCATTGTCAATGGATTATATTTGATTTATAAATTCTTGGAATACACCTCTCCTAGGAGCTCCATGAACCTTTCTTTAATCATTGGCACCACCCTTGATAAAACAGATCATCTGTGCTTTCTGCAAAGAAGATACTCTCACCATCATCACCAATTGTTTTTTAAATGGATAGTCCTTTTGTTTTTGGAATAGAGCGATTGCGGTTTCTAAATCAAATGGGGGAACTTGGTCCTGAAGCTATGCTATGCATATATCAACATCATATAAGAAACAAAGAAATAAATATTATAACCCCTGTCACTGCATTGATTCCCGCTTATAAATATGCCTTTGAGGCATTTACTAAATAGCCAAAAACCAAGAATTCTTCAACATGAAATCCACAGTTTTAAGTCCACTTCCAGTCATCATCTTTCCACCATCAAGTTTTTGTTAGTGCCCTGCTATCATGCAAAAGGAATATTGTGTTTCTTCCATGCAGATGGTATTCCTGAAAATCCTTGTCTAGTATATACTTTGATGTGTTTCTCATCCTGCAGAAATATCAATGCTATGGAAATCTTCCTTCCCATTTGTTTTAACGATATTGAGAATATCTCTCATCCGAGCTTCGCAAAATGCAAGATAAAAGAAACCACCACTCCAAACTCTTCCTCAGAAACACATTGGTATGGAGGATTACTAAACTCATCTAATATGCACGTCATAGAGTAAACCTACTTGTCGTGTAATGTATAATAAACTCTTTTATTTTCAAGATCAAAGCCACATCCAATGACAGTGTTCATAGCACCCCAAGCTCTTTTTGTAGAAGATAAATTATGCTTCTCTGTCTCACCATCTAGATGAGCCATCCCTATTTTTCTCTTGTTCTTCTCATTTTTTCTGGAGGGGGCCGAGTCCTATTCCTAGGATGAGTTTCCTTGTGCTAGGCTAAGTTCTTTGTGGTTGGGATGGACTCTTAACTGCTGGGTCAAATTTATGTGCCAAAGGAGAGAGTTCTTCATTGGGAAATTGATTCTCTTGGGTAGATCGATTCACTTCCTTGGCAGGCTGATTTTTTCTAGTAGAGGTAGATTTAGTGAGGAGGTCAAATTATACCTCTGTTGGAGCCCATTTCCATTCTTAAGACCGAGCTCATTGTTGTTGAGGGAGGCCAAGTTTGTTTCCAGATCTGAGTTTACTCACTGCTTGCCGAATTTTCTTCTATTGTGGGCCAAATTCCTCTTGGTTGGTCGTGTATCTTTTGCTCGTACCAATTTTTCCGAGTAGGGGGGCACACCTTCCTTGTTTGAGATCGTTTGCTTGTGGGGGGAATCAATTCCAATTCTGATCAACATTTTTGTGGAGGCGTTTGGAGGCTCTCTATGCAACAAATTGGGTATCTACAATAGACATTCCAGTTCCTACCTTCAACTCTGTTCCAGCTAGCTATTCCAACAATTCCAATGTACTTTTGATCAGATCTGTGATTTTTTTGTTGAAGTCTTTTCTCATATTGGATTAATAATAAAACATATCAATTTGGTCTATTTTCCTTGTTTCCCTACCTTCATTATTTCTTTGTATTTCTTATGTTATAAATAGCAAGCCAAATTCCTCAAGAGATATTGCAAACTGTTTGATTTAATGCATGAGCTAAAATAACATTAAGTCACAACACTTAAACACAATAACAACAACAAATAAGGGACAATTTACAACAGTGAGAAAACGAAGGGTTTATATAGGGGTACTAGGTGTGTAACCAAGTGTTTGACAAAAACACTGAACCATAAATACTCCTAGGCTGCTACAACAACCAAATAAGGCATCCTGGTACATTTAATGTAGTCTTGAATTGCGGTCTCGGTGATTACAACCCACATTGGTGATTATTAGGTGGGTTTTGTGGTTCCCCATTTATTAGGTGGGCTTTGTGGCCCCACATTTGTGGTTTGGGGGAAACAAACTAAACCCCATTCCTATATATCTATGAGCCCTTGCCTAATTTGTAATCATTTGAAGAACTTGGACCTGAATATGATGTGAAATCTTATGGTTGAAAGTGGATTTTATTCCTCAGAGAGTTCTCCACTATAATTACAATGTTCTTTATTTTATCAAGTGTTGATTATTGATTCTAGAGTTTATTGTAAATGAAGTCCAATGCCATGTTTTCTCACTCATGTGATGAGGAGGAGGATGATTATCAGAAGTCCTTTTAACCCCAATATTTTAATACACATTTCAATCCATAGTAAAAAAGAATATCAAAAAACTAATATGGGTACACCTAAAACTGTAGAGTAAGGATATGAGTGGTTATCTTGGTGGGAATTATGAGCATTACATTAAGGTGGTTGATGCTTCATTCCATGTTTTGAAGCTCACATTCATTAGTCAGTTGGGGATTCACATTCTAATGAGGTGTTGAAATACCCCATTATAAGTCAAGAATCCATCTCCTTAGAAATCTTTAGATAATGAAATGAAAACTTAGAGCATAATACTTAGTACTTGCTACTATATACTAGATCACTGATGCTTGCTGGAAAATTGATCAGATTGAGGTTGGAATGAATGCTTAAATCTCACGTTGCAGGGAAGTTTCACTTTATGTAACCAAGATAGATTTCTGATTGCACTTAGATATACATCCAAAACAAACCTTGTAGCCATTCCAATACCGATAAATAAGATCTGAAGAAGATATAGTGTAACTCATAACTTCAACTCAGATATCTAAGTGGCATACACGACAACAACTAGTTGTATTGTGTACAGGAAAGCCTGAAAATGAAGAAGAACAAAGAAGCATTGAAATCCTTGTACATGATAGAGGATAGAGGAATAATGGCCTTTCTGAAGGTAGAACACTTTGTACAAGATTGACACAAATACAATAATTTTCATTTACCTGGATTGCTCCACTTTCATTAGCTTGTTTGGAGGAGATATGGTCTCTATGCACATGGATCTATACTCTTTGAATATATTTTGAGGCCACCTACTCTTGAGGAGGTTGTTATAACAACCATTGGGCATTTATTGCATATCTATCCATGAGATCCATCCATTGGGGGAGTTTGTTGCTTCATTGGAGAGAGTGCCTTAGCTTGTTTTACTATTTTGGGCATCTTGTTGACATTTAATGATGGTCGACCCCCCTATTTAGTGGAGCGCTCCCTTGGATTTTGCATTGTGGCATAGTTTGAGGATTTTCTTGATGAACATTCCCTTGGTTGACCTTGCAAATGTTTCAATGAGATATCTTACAGGGTCAAACAAGCTCAATCTAAAGAGGCGTCTTGCTTGAGGAGAGGACAAGTGGCATTCCCATTTATTTGTCCTTCTATTTTATTATGTATTTTGACTTGTCTCTTGGAGGTATTTAGGAGATATGTTATTTTATTTTTCCTAAGAGAGACTATGGATCTAGAACTAGCTTATTATTATTTTATTGTTGAGGGTTTTGAGCTAGATCTCTATATAAAGAGAAGCTCTCTCATTGTAGTGGTTTTTGAAAGTTTGGAGAAATATTGTTGGGCTAGATTTGAAGATCTTGTGAAGGCCATAAAGTTTAAGGGTTATTTTGCATGTGAGGTTTTTCATTTTCATCCATATTGTTGTTCTTATGGTTGCTAAAATTTCGCTGCAAATAACTTCATATAAAAGACGGTTTTTCCATTGGGGGAAAGCTTTGGTTGAGGTATTTCTTATCCATTTCTCTTCTTGTTTTTTCTGTTAAATTAGATTTACTTGCTGCTGCCATTTCATTGAAAGATAGGGAAGATTTATGGTTTATAGTAAAAACACACCTCCTATGTAAAATAGGAGCACCTTTGGAAGGGTCCCTCATAGTAACTTTTTGCAATCTAGAACAACCATCATTGTCTGATTTTTAACATGTTGTAGCAGCATTATCACTCATTCTCATTTCATAGAAATCGAACCCTCTAAATACCCCTTGACTCCATTTGCCCAAATTTGATGTTTGGCACTAGTCTACCCTTTCAACCACCCAAAATATAACATAAAATTCAATCTTTTGTTTTACTCAATCTGGAATTTACATTGACCCTTAAGGTCAGACTTAGTAATCCTATCCTTTGGGATACACCCTTTGTGCTGGAGGAGAGTCAGCCTAAAGAGAGGGAAGGTGATATTGTGGTGATATTGGATAGCCCTTCTTAGTTTCCTCTATGGTTGCACCCATTATTAGAGATTTATAGCTTAAGTGTAATGTTGGGCAGTAACAAGTCACATGTCACCGCATTCATATTCATAACCTTAGAATTCCCATATTCCTTGGTTTCCCATGGAGCCTACTTTGGGGCACCCATAGCAGGGATATTAGTACACAAGCTCCATTTTGAGTAAAAGTGACCATCAAGGCATTGCAATAAAGGCACTAGAAAGTTGTCTGGAGTTCCTTTGTTCATTAGTTGTTTTGATATATGAACTAATAAGGTTCTTTCAACATTTATTTTGTGGGTGAATAATGGGATAAACTATTTCTTTAAGTTGGGTAAGATTATCATTGGTGTCTCTATGCTAATTTAGGGATTTGGCATTCAACAAGTATAACAAGCATCATGTACAGGTTCATGTAGTGTTTTGCAGGATATTCATTGTTTCATGAGGAGCATTCCAACGATTTATTATTTATCTCTTGTGCTCATAAGTTGAGATTATAAGAAAATGCTATTCTAAGAGAGCTGTAGGGACTACAATATGCCTGCACAACATCAATATGCATTTAATTCTAGTGAGTTTTGTAAAGGGGAAAACTGTTTTTTATTGCTGCCTCGTTTATTGTCTTCTATGTATTAATGTTGTCTTGTAATTAATGGATGCAGGTATGTAAGGAAACGCATGGGAAGGAATAAATTGAATTCTTTTGGACCTTTAATGTTTCAAATGGCAATGCTAGTTCATATCTGAACATGGAGTTTCTTTTTCAAAGCACCAGGCATTACTCTTCTTTTCATGGCTGGATTTACAGATGATGTAGTTTGTAGAGAAACAAAGTATTGCAATTTGGATTTTCTTTAGAAGTATTACAAGTAAAGGACTGCAGGAAGTTACCTACTTAAATAACATGACATAGTGAAGATGCTCTGATGCACCATGAGAGCCCTTTTCCAAATCTTGTTGGGTGTTCAGGTTTAATATTTTAAAAGTTTATATACATTAACAAGCTTTCAAATCTAGTAATGTCGTGAGAGTAATGAATGTTTCATTACTATATATGAAAATTATGGATATTCGCTTGCCTGTCTTGTATGGAAAAGCAAAAGAAAAAGAGAAGAATACTTCTCATGTTTTTTCATGGTACATGCTTTAATAGGTGATTTATACCCTATCAAACTCGATGCTTTATACCCCAACATTTCATGCCAAAATATATTGGCCTCTTCTGAATTACCCTTCCTACATAGACTCTCGGTTGATATATTACATGTAATAACATTCCAAACATGGCCTTTTGATAAAAAAGAAAGCAATAATTCCACAACTACATGACATTTACCTTCATCACGAAGAAAACCCATGAGGGTATGGAAGGTAACTTTGTCCAAGGAATAACCCTTCTCCATCACGTTGTGCAAGAGCTCTGCAACCTACTCTGTTTTACAATTCTCACAAAGACTCATAAGAAAATAATTGATGGTCGTAGTATCAACAAATTACTATTTTTTTCCTTTTTTTATGGATGATGTTGATGTTGGGGAATATTATGAACAATATGAGATATTAGGAGTCGCTATGTAGAGTACTACCAAACTTTGGTATTTTCTAGTTTGTGGAATTCGCCAGAGATTGTGTAAATTGTACCTAATCTCACATGTACATGCGACTATATATAAAAATCCTTTTTCTTGGAAAACAAATGAGATTGTATTGAATGCCTATCTGTCAAAAACATTTTCAAAGATTTGTGAGAGTTTGTTAGTGCTTTCAATATGAATTTTTTGTGCATTGGTTTCTTTTTTTCTTTGCTAGAACTCCTGGTAAAGGCTCCATTTTATAAAAAATCTATACATTCATTTGCAGAAGAAGAGTCCAGAAAGGGTTATTGTAACTTCAAAATCGGACAGTTTCCAGTAAATGATTTTGAGAAGCAGATTTGATAGTATTACTTTAGTCTTTTCAATTAAAGGTAAAACTCGCCAATATTGGAAGGACACACAACAAATATTGATCTGTTATAAACACAACACCTTCTGTTGTCTATCTTGAGTTATTGAACTTAGATAGCTTGCAAATTTACTTAGGAGAGTTCAGACTTCCTCTAAAGGTATACTTGTCTTGTTAGCAAAGACCTCATCTTTGCAAGTTTGAAAGTACAAATGAAGTTATCAACTCATTTCAGTGAATATTATTGTGAATCATTTGTTCTTAAAGTATTCGGGTATTTTGGTAAATGGTGAATGAGTATAATTCATACTCTATGATGCTTGCTTCATTTCTTTGACAAGATGGTTGATGGTTCTGGTCCTTACCATTATGATGTAGATTTCCCGATTTTTGAAAGTCCTAGAAATTTTAACCATGATTTCATTCTTGTTGTAACAAAAATGGCACAAACGGGATGCATATTTATCTTATTAAGAAAACATCAACCTATGAAGATGTATAACGCTATTATCATTTCTATATTCTCTATAAATATATTATTCAAAGTCATGACTTCCCTTGGCCTCTTTCACAGGAATTTCAATATGATTGATAATATAGAAGGTAAGTGTAGACACTTTGATTGATAACCTAGAAGTTAAAGTGTAGGGCCATGCGATTCTGATTGTATCAACTCAATAGAGTTACCTGGATTTGGGTTCAAGATTTAAATCTTCGCAGATTCACTGAAAAGGTATGTTCCATTTGTAGTGCATTTGTTTTCTGGATTCAATTAAGCAAGGAATCCACCAAAATCTATCATGTTTTATTCTTTAAGTGCTAAAAGAATTCGTTGTTTGTTGAGGAGCCAAACCCAAAAAATTCTTGGTCAAAAACATCTATTGCATGTTGAAAAATAAGTTTGATTGAGGGGAGGCCAAACAGAAAATAAATCCATAGGAATGGTTGAGAGGAGTCCAAATAGAAGACAAAAACACTTGGACATGTCATAAAAAAATTAACACTTCTGTTCAATTAAAACTTTCTAAGATTCAATGTTTTTGGAATTTTGGTTCATGTTTGTTATAATTGACTGAATACTCAAAAATGAATTTGAAACAACAAATTTAACACAAGGCCATGGAAGAAAACAGGAAAAATTTAAAATTCAAGGTTTTTTGGCTAGAGTGCAGAGGTGTATGGTATAAGAATAACAAGAATTTTGAGTTTCACAATGTAGAAGTGTTATATGTGCTGGGATTTGCAGGTTGACGGCTATTGTATATCTGTTGATGTATCAGGTTAATCCTAGTAGAAAAATTCACTGATCTATTTTGCCTGGACAGGCGGCTTTCAAACATTAACCATGGGGCTACTATTCATATTGTGCGACCTGAAAGTCCACTTGTGATCTGAGTCCTTGTTGGTAGTTCAGATATTTTGTGACCTTGTTTTTACAGTTATGCCTCACAAATGCAGTTAGCATCATGTACAAAAATGATTTTTCTTCTGAGTGATTTCCTGTGCATTACAACCATTCTACATGAATTGTTATTTTGAAAAGTTCTTTCAATGCTAAGATTGTATTATGAATGTTTTTCCTTGTTGTCTGTGATGTGATGTCGTTAGATACTTGAAATAGATATGTATAGGTACCATGGGCACTCAATGTCAAATTCAGGAAGTACTTATAGAACCCGAGATGAAATATCAGGTGTCAGACAGGTACTGCAAACTATTTGAAATTTACATCTTAATGCATCAAAACATCTCTTGCTTCTAGGCTTTATAATGATAGACTGAATTGAATGAGTATATTTTGGTGGTTTGCATTGTAGCAACGTGATCAGATTGAAAGGGTCCATAAAATTTTGCTAGCTCATAATATAGCCACATTAGCTGAATTGAAGGTGCCAAAAGGATTCAATAGATATTATTTTTCCCCAGCATGATTTTTTTGTATTTTGGCTTAAATGCTTCTGATCATATTCACCTAGTATGTAGGGTTTGATGTTCAAGATGGGTTGTAATGATTTGTTGTAACTTGAATTTTGTATAGGATATTGAAAAGGAAGAAAAAAAAGAAGTCGATGATGCAATTTCCCTGGCGAAGGTAAATACAATGTTTGGAATATATGGAAATTATGTTTACATTTGTCATTCTTTGTTAAAATTTTCTAGGTTAGCTCTTCATTTTAAATACCATACATTGGCCAAAAGTTTTGACTTCAATAATTTTTCAATAATGTTTTCCATCAAGAAGGAATGTTCAATGCCAGATTCTTCAGATCTTTTTTTTCATGTATACGTAAAGGGGTTTGTGACGGAGGTATCCAATATCTTGAACTTTTTGGGTAAATCTCTTGTAGTTTATGTTTTTTCAATCATAAACTCATCATTCAGGTGTCGCTTTCTGATAATGTAGGCATTCGGTGCAGATAGGAAGGAACTGAAAGGTTTATTTCCTTGATGAATGTGCTTTACATAGTCCAATTTTTTTGAGTTATAGTTGAATAGAAAATAAGAAATCAAATGTTAAGTGGAATTTATATCATTATTCATTGGTGTAAGGAGTTGTTGGGTCAATTCTTCATGTTGAAATATTTTAATTGACTAGTGTATTCCATGGGAAAATACTCTGAAAGTAAATATTCTGGTATTGTTGTTACTGCTATGGCTTCATTTTTTGCTAGCTTTTAACCATTTCACAGGAAGACAGTTCAAACTTCATATAAGAAAATGAACTAAAATATATTTCTACATGTTTCTCCAACTTTTCCTTTCACTAGTCTGTTCTATATTAACAGCATTGCCTACCTATTGTACAAGATGTTCAACTCCCATTATTTGCATTTATACGATGGTTATCATGTGCATTTGACTTTAAGTACTAGGCATTTTATAAATTAATCAGAAGAATCCCATTTAATGGGTAACATAAGCAGCTAAAGATATTGGTGCAATGTTGTTTCTCATGCTTAATATGCACTTTATATCATGGGGTCTTACCCTCTTCTATTTTACCTCAAAGTGATTTTTGCAAAACTATGTTGATAACTCCTTTAAGAGGCAATAGAATTATGACCCGTGTTCGTCTATTCCTCGAGTCTTGTCCAAGTGTTTCTTAAAGATAAACATCAAATACATTTGTTTCCTCTTCAAGGGCTAGTGTTTGTAAGTGCTATTACTTCACACATGGTGGGAAGTTCAATGGGATCGTGTGAGTGTTTGAGGATGGCATCATGACGTTATGGGTAGCTATTTCCTTCTAGAATTGATTCAGTCATAGACAAAAAAACATTTATTAATCAACTCCATACATAATATTGGAGTGGGAATCAACTTCATTTTGACATTCCTTCCGACTAGTAGGCAATCCAAATGCATTTCAGCTTGTTTCTTTGATTTTTCTATAAAAATGATCAAATTAGCCTTATGCATATTATGGATCAAACCTGATTCACTATCTACCTGTCATTTTTTATTGAAAATGTTGAATATTAAAACTCATTCACTATCTACCTGTCATTTTTTATTGAAAATATTGAATATGTTCAAATGGACATTTGTTTGAATGGCCACCCATACCTGTGAAGTTTATTTTTGACCTTTATGTTTGATGAGAGCTATGATTAAGAGTTGGTTGATTTTAGAACTGTTCCATCTATGCTGGAGTTTGTGAACTTCTATCGATTATACAAGTTGGGAGGTTGGGTGAATTTCAAAGGAAAATTTTGAAAGAACTAATTGCCTTTTTCATCACTACTGAAGTTGAGGAAGGCAGGGAAATATGCCCTAACTTGGAACTCAAAAGATGAACCTTTTTAAAGGAATTTTCAGAAAAAACGTTATTTACCACCCATATTTGTGAATTCTATTTTTCACCCTTATGTTTGATGAGAGATATGGTTGAGAGTAGGCTACTTGGTAGTACGTGTCCATCTATGCTTGACTTCGTGAAGTTCTCTTGATTATGCAAGTTGGGAGGTTGACTGTATTTCTCAAGCAACGTTTGACAGAACTAATAGCCATTTTCGTAGCTGCTGAAGTTTAGGAAGGCAGAGCAATATACCTTTTAACTTGGAACCAAAAGGATCAACCTTCTTGAAGGAATTGTTAAATATTGAAGTTAATGTGAATTTTAAAAATTTTGCCATTCTATGTATAGTCTAATTGTTTTCTTCTCAAGGACAAGAATTAGATTGAATTATCTAGTTTTTTTTCTTTTCAAGGAGAATTAATAGATTGAATTATATCATGGGATTTTTATAGTACAAATTTAGATGAAAATTTGTCTTAAAACATAGCCATGCCAATTTCCTTTATAACATTTGATTGTGCATTGGCAAAGCTCGGGGCTCAAATCATGCTTTGTGCATATTATATACCCACATTCTCACTGTGGCTTGGAAGGTCTACATGGCTTTCTTGGGAGGTCCATACGAGTTGCTTCTTGGAAGTTCTGCACCACCAAGTGAATTGCTAAAAACACCATCTAGTTCTACACAAATTACTTGTGTTGATGTGGTCAACAACTTTCCATTCCCTATCTAGCATGATGCTTTGGTTCCCTTGGGTGGCTTGCAACATTGCTATTGGTGTGTGTCATGTCCATGTGGGTGGAGTGAAGGTGGTTGCTGGATGCCCTTTGGGTTATCTGCAACTATAGTAAAATGTCTATCAACACTCTGAATGGGCATGCTTTATGATGGACACTGGTAATTCAAGGAATGGATGTGTATCCCTATATGGAAGTTCACGTGCTCTTGTCTCTATGTGGAATGGTGGGAGAATGATTTTGTTGTAGCTAGATTGTATATGGTTGGTTAATGCATTTGTGGTTGTGGAAGATGTGGTCCTATGTTGGTTGGGATCAGCGTTGGAATTTTCCTTCACCTTTCTTGTTAGTGATTTTTTTGACATTTTGAATGTCCATATTCCTCATCAAAAAACACTTTGTCTAAAACTATGGCCTTCAAAAGATGCATCCTAAGGGGTGACTACAAGTTGAAATTGATCAACACTAGAAATGAGTGTTACAAATGTTTTGTCTAAAACTATGCTCTTCAAAAGAGACATCCTAAGTGGCAATTATGACTTAAGATTGATCAACATTGTACAAGTGTTACCACTATCGTTGGCTTCAAGTCCACATGCTTTTCTTTGTGAACCTTTTTTTTTCGTTTGAATTGCTTTTGGTCAACTACAAGAATTTAATTTGATTGTGTGTTGGAAAAGGTTGGGGCTCAAATAGAACTTTATTTGTATTATGTACCCACATTCTCATCATGGCTTGGAAGGTCTACATGGCTGTCTTGGGAGAATTGCAACACCAAGTGAATTGCTACAAACATCTTGTTGTACAAAAAAATAATTGCATTGATTTAATCACCAACTTGTTTTCTCCCTATCTAGCATGATGTTTTGATTGGCTTGGGTGGCTTGAAATATTTATATTGGTGTGTGCCATGTGGAGTGATTGTTGGATGGTGTTTAGGTTATCTGTAACTATGATCAAAGGTTTTTTGGAGATTTGAATGGGTGTTCTTTGTGATGGGCAATGGGAATTTCAAGATTGGGTGTGTATCCCTATAGAAAAGTTCTACATGTTCATGTCTATACGTGGAATGGTGGGAGAATGATTGCATCATTGTTAGATTGTCTATGGTTGGTTGATGCATTTGTCGTTGTGGAAGGTGTGACTCTATGTTGGTTGGGATTGATGTTGGAATTTTCTTTGACCTCTTCATGTTAGTGATTTTTTTGACATTTTGGATGTCTATATTCCTCTCCATATAACACTTTGTTGAAATATATTCCCTTCAAAAGAGAACCTAAGGGGTGACTACAAGTTAAGATTGATCAACACTAGTCTAAAACTATGCTATTCAAAAGAGACATTCAAAGTAGTAATTGCGACTCAAGATTGTTCAACATTTGTAGTGTTACCACTATATATTACTTCGGGTCCACATTTTTTTCTCAATGAACCCTTTTTTTGTTTGAAGTGTGTTTGGTCAACCAAAAGAGTTTCATCGATGGACTTGTGGAATCAAATTTTGTCTAAGAAACCATGTTCAAGGAGAATCTAATTCATAAAATCCACTTAGCCAATGCATTTGGTCCCATCCACATGAAATGGCTTCTTACAGAGGCAACAACATGATACAAACTGGATTTGAACTTGGTTGGGGCAACTACAACTTCTCTTAACAACCCATTCACCCCTTTCACTACGCTCCGAACTTTGAGTAGCATCTCTATAGTGTTGGAAAAATACCTACCAAAAAGTACATTGCAGAGGCAACCTTGGGGTGGAAAATGAATAAGATTAATGCCTTCCATATATAAAGTTCTAGTTAAAACCTTGGTAGAGAAAAATATGAAAAAATGTAGATTTCAATACTACCACTGAGAGAAATAGAGATCAAATTTCATTGACAATTTAAATTATTAAAAACCTACAAGTCTTGAGCAATTTTAGGCCAAAAACACTTCAATGTGATTGAAAAGATTGGAAAGATCTGGGACTTTGTATGAAGACAACAAATAGGTGATAGGGATTCACGAGGTGGCTCACTCCCTAGATTGATCCACCAAAACAACAAAAGAATTTTGTAACAACCTACCTTTTGGAGTGCTAATATTTTGCAATATTTTGAGAAAGTCAATATTGCTATTGAATAAAACAAATTGAATTTCCCCCAACCCACATTGAAATTTTTTAATCAAGGACCAAGATCAAGCATGAATCTGGTGATGAAGCTTCACATAGGTAGAGAAGCATGCAATGCTTGTATAGCAGCTTGAAAGGATTTTGTGTTGTAAGAGCACTAATTATGCACAAAAAACACATAAACGATAATGTGTAAAGGTATGGAAGTTATACAATGGAGACTTTTACAATGACAAGGGTTTAAAACCAACAAACTCCAATTGAAGACATATCCTTTATTAAAATCCAAATGTCAATATTGTAAATAACAAAGCAATATTGGTGCCAATGGAGTAGAACTCTATTCGTTCCAATTGAAATCACTTGCCATTCATTTCCTTAATTCAATTGAAACAACAAGATATGTGTTAACTTACCCCAATCTGCATACAAGACTACAAATTCAAGCTTCGAACTTAAACCT
>ML795165.1:148268-167993 GCA_009831015.1 Picea engelmannii
TTATTAGGTGGGTTTTGTGGTTCCCCATTTATTAGGTGGGCTTTGTGGCCCCACATTTGTGGTTTGGGGGAAACAAACTAAACCCCATTCCTATATATCTATGAGCCCTTGCCTAATTTGTAATCATTTGAAGAACTTGGACCTGAATATGATGTGAAATCTTATGGTTGAAAGTGGATTTTATTCCTCAGAGAGTTCTCCACTATAATTACAATGTTCTTTATTTTATCAAGTGTTGATTATTGATTCTAGAGTTTATTGTAAATGAAGTCCAATGCCATGTTTTCTCACTCATGTGATGAGGAGGAGGATGATTATCAGAAGTCCTTTTAACCCCAATATTTTAATACACATTTCAATCCATAGTAAAAAAGAATATCAAAAAACTAATATGGGTACACCTAAAACTGTAGAGTAAGGATATGAGTGGTTATCTTGGTGGGAATTATGAGCATTACATTAAGGTGGTTGATGCTTCATTCCATGTTTTGAAGCTCACATTCATTAGTCAGTTGGGGATTCACATTCTAATGAGGTGTTGAAATACCCCATTATAAGTCAAGAATCCATCTCCTTAGAAATCTTTAGATAATGAAATGAAAACTTAGAGCATAATACTTAGTACTTGCTACTATATACTAGATCACTGATGCTTGCTGGAAAATTGATCAGATTGAGGTTGGAATGAATGCTTAAATCTCACGTTGCAGGGAAGTTTCACTTTATGTAACCAAGATAGATTTCTGATTGCACTTAGATATACATCCAAAACAAACCTTGTAGCCATTCCAATACCGATAAATAAGATCTGAAGAAGATATAGTGTAACTCATAACTTCAACTCAGATATCTAAGTGGCATACACGACAACAACTAGTTGTATTGTGTACAGGAAAGCCTGAAAATGAAGAAGAACAAAGAAGCATTGAAATCCTTGTACATGATAGAGGATAGAGGAATAATGGCCTTTCTGAAGGTAGAACACTTTGTACAAGATTGACACAAATACAATAATTTTCATTTACCTGGATTGCTCCACTTTCATTAGCTTGTTTGGAGGAGATATGGTCTCTATGCACATGGATCTATACTCTTTGAATATATTTTGAGGCCACCTACTCTTGAGGAGGTTGTTATAACAACCATTGGGCATTTATTGCATATCTATCCATGAGATCCATCCATTGGGGGAGTTTGTTGCTTCATTGGAGAGAGTGCCTTAGCTTGTTTTACTATTTTGGGCATCTTGTTGACATTTAATGATGGTCGACCCCCCTATTTAGTGGAGCGCTCCCTTGGATTTTGCATTGTGGCATAGTTTGAGGATTTTCTTGATGAACATTCCCTTGGTTGACCTTGCAAATGTTTCAATGAGATATCTTACAGGGTCAAACAAGCTCAATCTAAAGAGGCGTCTTGCTTGAGGAGAGGACAAGTGGCATTCCCATTTATTTGTCCTTCTATTTTATTATGTATTTTGACTTGTCTCTTGGAGGTATTTAGGAGATATGTTATTTTATTTTTCCTAAGAGAGACTATGGATCTAGAACTAGCTTATTATTATTTTATTGTTGAGGGTTTTGAGCTAGATCTCTATATAAAGAGAAGCTCTCTCATTGTAGTGGTTTTTGAAAGTTTGGAGAAATATTGTTGGGCTAGATTTGAAGATCTTGTGAAGGCCATAAAGTTTAAGGGTTATTTTGCATGTGAGGTTTTTCATTTTCATCCATATTGTTGTTCTTATGGTTGCTAAAATTTCGCTGCAAATAACTTCATATAAAAGACGGTTTTTCCATTGGGGGAAAGCTTTGGTTGAGGTATTTCTTATCCATTTCTCTTCTTGTTTTTTCTGTTAAATTAGATTTACTTGCTGCTGCCATTTCATTGAAAGATAGGGAAGATTTATGGTTTATAGTAAAAACACACCTCCTATGTAAAATAGGAGCACCTTTGGAAGGGTCCCTCATAGTAACTTTTTGCAATCTAGAACAACCATCATTGTCTGATTTTTAACATGTTGTAGCAGCATTATCACTCATTCTCATTTCATAGAAATCGAACCCTCTAAATACCCCTTGACTCCATTTGCCCAAATTTGATGTTTGGCACTAGTCTACCCTTTCAACCACCCAAAATATAACATAAAATTCAATCTTTTGTTTTACTCAATCTGGAATTTACATTGACCCTTAAGGTCAGACTTAGTAATCCTATCCTTTGGGATACACCCTTTGTGCTGGAGGAGAGTCAGCCTAAAGAGAGGGAAGGTGATATTGTGGTGATATTGGATAGCCCTTCTTAGTTTCCTCTATGGTTGCACCCATTATTAGAGATTTATAGCTTAAGTGTAATGTTGGGCAGTAACAAGTCACATGTCACCGCATTCATATTCATAACCTTAGAATTCCCATATTCCTTGGTTTCCCATGGAGCCTACTTTGGGGCACCCATAGCAGGGATATTAGTACACAAGCTCCATTTTGAGTAAAAGTGACCATCAAGGCATTGCAATAAAGGCACTAGAAAGTTGTCTGGAGTTCCTTTGTTCATTAGTTGTTTTGATATATGAACTAATAAGGTTCTTTCAACATTTATTTTGTGGGTGAATAATGGGATAAACTATTTCTTTAAGTTGGGTAAGATTATCATTGGTGTCTCTATGCTAATTTAGGGATTTGGCATTCAACAAGTATAACAAGCATCATGTACAGGTTCATGTAGTGTTTTGCAGGATATTCATTGTTTCATGAGGAGCATTCCAACGATTTATTATTTATCTCTTGTGCTCATAAGTTGAGATTATAAGAAAATGCTATTCTAAGAGAGCTGTAGGGACTACAATATGCCTGCACAACATCAATATGCATTTAATTCTAGTGAGTTTTGTAAAGGGGAAAACTGTTTTTTATTGCTGCCTCGTTTATTGTCTTCTATGTATTAATGTTGTCTTGTAATTAATGGATGCAGGTATGTAAGGAAACGCATGGGAAGGAATAAATTGAATTCTTTTGGACCTTTAATGTTTCAAATGGCAATGCTAGTTCATATCTGAACATGGAGTTTCTTTTTCAAAGCACCAGGCATTACTCTTCTTTTCATGGCTGGATTTACAGATGATGTAGTTTGTAGAGAAACAAAGTATTGCAATTTGGATTTTCTTTAGAAGTATTACAAGTAAAGGACTGCAGGAAGTTACCTACTTAAATAACATGACATAGTGAAGATGCTCTGATGCACCATGAGAGCCCTTTTCCAAATCTTGTTGGGTGTTCAGGTTTAATATTTTAAAAGTTTATATACATTAACAAGCTTTCAAATCTAGTAATGTCGTGAGAGTAATGAATGTTTCATTACTATATATGAAAATTATGGATATTCGCTTGCCTGTCTTGTATGGAAAAGCAAAAGAAAAAGAGAAGAATACTTCTCATGTTTTTTCATGGTACATGCTTTAATAGGTGATTTATACCCTATCAAACTCGATGCTTTATACCCCAACATTTCATGCCAAAATATATTGGCCTCTTCTGAATTACCCTTCCTACATAGACTCTCGGTTGATATATTACATGTAATAACATTCCAAACATGGCCTTTTGATAAAAAAGAAAGCAATAATTCCACAACTACATGACATTTACCTTCATCACGAAGAAAACCCATGAGGGTATGGAAGGTAACTTTGTCCAAGGAATAACCCTTCTCCATCACGTTGTGCAAGAGCTCTGCAACCTACTCTGTTTTACAATTCTCACAAAGACTCATAAGAAAATAATTGATGGTCGTAGTATCAACAAATTACTATTTTTTTCCTTTTTTTATGGATGATGTTGATGTTGGGGAATATTATGAACAATATGAGATATTAGGAGTCGCTATGTAGAGTACTACCAAACTTTGGTATTTTCTAGTTTGTGGAATTCGCCAGAGATTGTGTAAATTGTACCTAATCTCACATGTACATGCGACTATATATAAAAATCCTTTTTCTTGGAAAACAAATGAGATTGTATTGAATGCCTATCTGTCAAAAACATTTTCAAAGATTTGTGAGAGTTTGTTAGTGCTTTCAATATGAATTTTTTGTGCATTGGTTTCTTTTTTTCTTTGCTAGAACTCCTGGTAAAGGCTCCATTTTATAAAAAATCTATACATTCATTTGCAGAAGAAGAGTCCAGAAAGGGTTATTGTAACTTCAAAATCGGACAGTTTCCAGTAAATGATTTTGAGAAGCAGATTTGATAGTATTACTTTAGTCTTTTCAATTAAAGGTAAAACTCGCCAATATTGGAAGGACACACAACAAATATTGATCTGTTATAAACACAACACCTTCTGTTGTCTATCTTGAGTTATTGAACTTAGATAGCTTGCAAATTTACTTAGGAGAGTTCAGACTTCCTCTAAAGGTATACTTGTCTTGTTAGCAAAGACCTCATCTTTGCAAGTTTGAAAGTACAAATGAAGTTATCAACTCATTTCAGTGAATATTATTGTGAATCATTTGTTCTTAAAGTATTCGGGTATTTTGGTAAATGGTGAATGAGTATAATTCATACTCTATGATGCTTGCTTCATTTCTTTGACAAGATGGTTGATGGTTCTGGTCCTTACCATTATGATGTAGATTTCCCGATTTTTGAAAGTCCTAGAAATTTTAACCATGATTTCATTCTTGTTGTAACAAAAATGGCACAAACGGGATGCATATTTATCTTATTAAGAAAACATCAACCTATGAAGATGTATAACGCTATTATCATTTCTATATTCTCTATAAATATATTATTCAAAGTCATGACTTCCCTTGGCCTCTTTCACAGGAATTTCAATATGATTGATAATATAGAAGGTAAGTGTAGACACTTTGATTGATAACCTAGAAGTTAAAGTGTAGGGCCATGCGATTCTGATTGTATCAACTCAATAGAGTTACCTGGATTTGGGTTCAAGATTTAAATCTTCGCAGATTCACTGAAAAGGTATGTTCCATTTGTAGTGCATTTGTTTTCTGGATTCAATTAAGCAAGGAATCCACCAAAATCTATCATGTTTTATTCTTTAAGTGCTAAAAGAATTCGTTGTTTGTTGAGGAGCCAAACCCAAAAAATTCTTGGTCAAAAACATCTATTGCATGTTGAAAAATAAGTTTGATTGAGGGGAGGCCAAACAGAAAATAAATCCATAGGAATGGTTGAGAGGAGTCCAAATAGAAGACAAAAACACTTGGACATGTCATAAAAAAATTAACACTTCTGTTCAATTAAAACTTTCTAAGATTCAATGTTTTTGGAATTTTGGTTCATGTTTGTTATAATTGACTGAATACTCAAAAATGAATTTGAAACAACAAATTTAACACAAGGCCATGGAAGAAAACAGGAAAAATTTAAAATTCAAGGTTTTTTGGCTAGAGTGCAGAGGTGTATGGTATAAGAATAACAAGAATTTTGAGTTTCACAATGTAGAAGTGTTATATGTGCTGGGATTTGCAGGTTGACGGCTATTGTATATCTGTTGATGTATCAGGTTAATCCTAGTAGAAAAATTCACTGATCTATTTTGCCTGGACAGGCGGCTTTCAAACATTAACCATGGGGCTACTATTCATATTGTGCGACCTGAAAGTCCACTTGTGATCTGAGTCCTTGTTGGTAGTTCAGATATTTTGTGACCTTGTTTTTACAGTTATGCCTCACAAATGCAGTTAGCATCATGTACAAAAATGATTTTTCTTCTGAGTGATTTCCTGTGCATTACAACCATTCTACATGAATTGTTATTTTGAAAAGTTCTTTCAATGCTAAGATTGTATTATGAATGTTTTTCCTTGTTGTCTGTGATGTGATGTCGTTAGATACTTGAAATAGATATGTATAGGTACCATGGGCACTCAATGTCAAATTCAGGAAGTACTTATAGAACCCGAGATGAAATATCAGGTGTCAGACAGGTACTGCAAACTATTTGAAATTTACATCTTAATGCATCAAAACATCTCTTGCTTCTAGGCTTTATAATGATAGACTGAATTGAATGAGTATATTTTGGTGGTTTGCATTGTAGCAACGTGATCAGATTGAAAGGGTCCATAAAATTTTGCTAGCTCATAATATAGCCACATTAGCTGAATTGAAGGTGCCAAAAGGATTCAATAGATATTATTTTTCCCCAGCATGATTTTTTTGTATTTTGGCTTAAATGCTTCTGATCATATTCACCTAGTATGTAGGGTTTGATGTTCAAGATGGGTTGTAATGATTTGTTGTAACTTGAATTTTGTATAGGATATTGAAAAGGAAGAAAAAAAAGAAGTCGATGATGCAATTTCCCTGGCGAAGGTAAATACAATGTTTGGAATATATGGAAATTATGTTTACATTTGTCATTCTTTGTTAAAATTTTCTAGGTTAGCTCTTCATTTTAAATACCATACATTGGCCAAAAGTTTTGACTTCAATAATTTTTCAATAATGTTTTCCATCAAGAAGGAATGTTCAATGCCAGATTCTTCAGATCTTTTTTTTCATGTATACGTAAAGGGGTTTGTGACGGAGGTATCCAATATCTTGAACTTTTTGGGTAAATCTCTTGTAGTTTATGTTTTTTCAATCATAAACTCATCATTCAGGTGTCGCTTTCTGATAATGTAGGCATTCGGTGCAGATAGGAAGGAACTGAAAGGTTTATTTCCTTGATGAATGTGCTTTACATAGTCCAATTTTTTTGAGTTATAGTTGAATAGAAAATAAGAAATCAAATGTTAAGTGGAATTTATATCATTATTCATTGGTGTAAGGAGTTGTTGGGTCAATTCTTCATGTTGAAATATTTTAATTGACTAGTGTATTCCATGGGAAAATACTCTGAAAGTAAATATTCTGGTATTGTTGTTACTGCTATGGCTTCATTTTTTGCTAGCTTTTAACCATTTCACAGGAAGACAGTTCAAACTTCATATAAGAAAATGAACTAAAATATATTTCTACATGTTTCTCCAACTTTTCCTTTCACTAGTCTGTTCTATATTAACAGCATTGCCTACCTATTGTACAAGATGTTCAACTCCCATTATTTGCATTTATACGATGGTTATCATGTGCATTTGACTTTAAGTACTAGGCATTTTATAAATTAATCAGAAGAATCCCATTTAATGGGTAACATAAGCAGCTAAAGATATTGGTGCAATGTTGTTTCTCATGCTTAATATGCACTTTATATCATGGGGTCTTACCCTCTTCTATTTTACCTCAAAGTGATTTTTGCAAAACTATGTTGATAACTCCTTTAAGAGGCAATAGAATTATGACCCGTGTTCGTCTATTCCTCGAGTCTTGTCCAAGTGTTTCTTAAAGATAAACATCAAATACATTTGTTTCCTCTTCAAGGGCTAGTGTTTGTAAGTGCTATTACTTCACACATGGTGGGAAGTTCAATGGGATCGTGTGAGTGTTTGAGGATGGCATCATGACGTTATGGGTAGCTATTTCCTTCTAGAATTGATTCAGTCATAGACAAAAAAACATTTATTAATCAACTCCATACATAATATTGGAGTGGGAATCAACTTCATTTTGACATTCCTTCCGACTAGTAGGCAATCCAAATGCATTTCAGCTTGTTTCTTTGATTTTTCTATAAAAATGATCAAATTAGCCTTATGCATATTATGGATCAAACCTGATTCACTATCTACCTGTCATTTTTTATTGAAAATGTTGAATATTAAAACTCATTCACTATCTACCTGTCATTTTTTATTGAAAATATTGAATATGTTCAAATGGACATTTGTTTGAATGGCCACCCATACCTGTGAAGTTTATTTTTGACCTTTATGTTTGATGAGAGCTATGATTAAGAGTTGGTTGATTTTAGAACTGTTCCATCTATGCTGGAGTTTGTGAACTTCTATCGATTATACAAGTTGGGAGGTTGGGTGAATTTCAAAGGAAAATTTTGAAAGAACTAATTGCCTTTTTCATCACTACTGAAGTTGAGGAAGGCAGGGAAATATGCCCTAACTTGGAACTCAAAAGATGAACCTTTTTAAAGGAATTTTCAGAAAAAACGTTATTTACCACCCATATTTGTGAATTCTATTTTTCACCCTTATGTTTGATGAGAGATATGGTTGAGAGTAGGCTACTTGGTAGTACGTGTCCATCTATGCTTGACTTCGTGAAGTTCTCTTGATTATGCAAGTTGGGAGGTTGACTGTATTTCTCAAGCAACGTTTGACAGAACTAATAGCCATTTTCGTAGCTGCTGAAGTTTAGGAAGGCAGAGCAATATACCTTTTAACTTGGAACCAAAAGGATCAACCTTCTTGAAGGAATTGTTAAATATTGAAGTTAATGTGAATTTTAAAAATTTTGCCATTCTATGTATAGTCTAATTGTTTTCTTCTCAAGGACAAGAATTAGATTGAATTATCTAGTTTTTTTTCTTTTCAAGGAGAATTAATAGATTGAATTATATCATGGGATTTTTATAGTACAAATTTAGATGAAAATTTGTCTTAAAACATAGCCATGCCAATTTCCTTTATAACATTTGATTGTGCATTGGCAAAGCTCGGGGCTCAAATCATGCTTTGTGCATATTATATACCCACATTCTCACTGTGGCTTGGAAGGTCTACATGGCTTTCTTGGGAGGTCCATACGAGTTGCTTCTTGGAAGTTCTGCACCACCAAGTGAATTGCTAAAAACACCATCTAGTTCTACACAAATTACTTGTGTTGATGTGGTCAACAACTTTCCATTCCCTATCTAGCATGATGCTTTGGTTCCCTTGGGTGGCTTGCAACATTGCTATTGGTGTGTGTCATGTCCATGTGGGTGGAGTGAAGGTGGTTGCTGGATGCCCTTTGGGTTATCTGCAACTATAGTAAAATGTCTATCAACACTCTGAATGGGCATGCTTTATGATGGACACTGGTAATTCAAGGAATGGATGTGTATCCCTATATGGAAGTTCACGTGCTCTTGTCTCTATGTGGAATGGTGGGAGAATGATTTTGTTGTAGCTAGATTGTATATGGTTGGTTAATGCATTTGTGGTTGTGGAAGATGTGGTCCTATGTTGGTTGGGATCAGCGTTGGAATTTTCCTTCACCTTTCTTGTTAGTGATTTTTTTGACATTTTGAATGTCCATATTCCTCATCAAAAAACACTTTGTCTAAAACTATGGCCTTCAAAAGATGCATCCTAAGGGGTGACTACAAGTTGAAATTGATCAACACTAGAAATGAGTGTTACAAATGTTTTGTCTAAAACTATGCTCTTCAAAAGAGACATCCTAAGTGGCAATTATGACTTAAGATTGATCAACATTGTACAAGTGTTACCACTATCGTTGGCTTCAAGTCCACATGCTTTTCTTTGTGAACCTTTTTTTTTCGTTTGAATTGCTTTTGGTCAACTACAAGAATTTAATTTGATTGTGTGTTGGAAAAGGTTGGGGCTCAAATAGAACTTTATTTGTATTATGTACCCACATTCTCATCATGGCTTGGAAGGTCTACATGGCTGTCTTGGGAGAATTGCAACACCAAGTGAATTGCTACAAACATCTTGTTGTACAAAAAAATAATTGCATTGATTTAATCACCAACTTGTTTTCTCCCTATCTAGCATGATGTTTTGATTGGCTTGGGTGGCTTGAAATATTTATATTGGTGTGTGCCATGTGGAGTGATTGTTGGATGGTGTTTAGGTTATCTGTAACTATGATCAAAGGTTTTTTGGAGATTTGAATGGGTGTTCTTTGTGATGGGCAATGGGAATTTCAAGATTGGGTGTGTATCCCTATAGAAAAGTTCTACATGTTCATGTCTATACGTGGAATGGTGGGAGAATGATTGCATCATTGTTAGATTGTCTATGGTTGGTTGATGCATTTGTCGTTGTGGAAGGTGTGACTCTATGTTGGTTGGGATTGATGTTGGAATTTTCTTTGACCTCTTCATGTTAGTGATTTTTTTGACATTTTGGATGTCTATATTCCTCTCCATATAACACTTTGTTGAAATATATTCCCTTCAAAAGAGAACCTAAGGGGTGACTACAAGTTAAGATTGATCAACACTAGTCTAAAACTATGCTATTCAAAAGAGACATTCAAAGTAGTAATTGCGACTCAAGATTGTTCAACATTTGTAGTGTTACCACTATATATTACTTCGGGTCCACATTTTTTTCTCAATGAACCCTTTTTTTGTTTGAAGTGTGTTTGGTCAACCAAAAGAGTTTCATCGATGGACTTGTGGAATCAAATTTTGTCTAAGAAACCATGTTCAAGGAGAATCTAATTCATAAAATCCACTTAGCCAATGCATTTGGTCCCATCCACATGAAATGGCTTCTTACAGAGGCAACAACATGATACAAACTGGATTTGAACTTGGTTGGGGCAACTACAACTTCTCTTAACAACCCATTCACCCCTTTCACTACGCTCCGAACTTTGAGTAGCATCTCTATAGTGTTGGAAAAATACCTACCAAAAAGTACATTGCAGAGGCAACCTTGGGGTGGAAAATGAATAAGATTAATGCCTTCCATATATAAAGTTCTAGTTAAAACCTTGGTAGAGAAAAATATGAAAAAATGTAGATTTCAATACTACCACTGAGAGAAATAGAGATCAAATTTCATTGACAATTTAAATTATTAAAAACCTACAAGTCTTGAGCAATTTTAGGCCAAAAACACTTCAATGTGATTGAAAAGATTGGAAAGATCTGGGACTTTGTATGAAGACAACAAATAGGTGATAGGGATTCACGAGGTGGCTCACTCCCTAGATTGATCCACCAAAACAACAAAAGAATTTTGTAACAACCTACCTTTTGGAGTGCTAATATTTTGCAATATTTTGAGAAAGTCAATATTGCTATTGAATAAAACAAATTGAATTTCCCCCAACCCACATTGAAATTTTTTAATCAAGGACCAAGATCAAGCATGAATCTGGTGATGAAGCTTCACATAGGTAGAGAAGCATGCAATGCTTGTATAGCAGCTTGAAAGGATTTTGTGTTGTAAGAGCACTAATTATGCACAAAAAACACATAAACGATAATGTGTAAAGGTATGGAAGTTATACAATGGAGACTTTTACAATGACAAGGGTTTAAAACCAACAAACTCCAATTGAAGACATATCCTTTATTAAAATCCAAATGTCAATATTGTAAATAACAAAGCAATATTGGTGCCAATGGAGTAGAACTCTATTCGTTCCAATTGAAATCACTTGCCATTCATTTCCTTAATTCAATTGAAACAACAAGATATGTGTTAACTTACCCCAATCTGCATACAAGACTACAAATTCAAGCTTCGAACTTAAACCTAAAGTGTTCATGATGTCTCCAATCATTTCTCAATGATTTAAAGCTCCCAAATAATTCCAAAATCAATAGGAACATGTTCTAACAATGTTGAAGAAGATGAACCCTATGCTTATGAAATGATCATTTGAGCCAATGGGGAGACAAGTTTCTTCTATCAAAGACAAAACACAAATGAGGTTGTTAAAACTCTATTTTCCTTAGTCACTAGGAATGGTTTAGTTGGAGGATACAAAATGAATTTCTTGAGAGGTTGACCATGAGTGATAGTCATATCTCCTTATCTACAACTATTGTAAGCTTCAACTATTGCCAACAAAACTCTACCAAAGATCAAAGGAAAACCACCGAGTCTAGATTTTGTCTATAGCACCATGAAGTCTGGAGGGTGCTCCCATGAGTTTATTGAGAGAACAGTGTCATCCAGCATGCCCTCTGGCTTAACAGTATATCAGTCCACCATCTGGAGAATAGTAGGGGTTTTCCTTCGTATCTTTTGGAGCTTTAGTTTTTCCATGGTTTCTTTAGTAATGACATTGATGGCTACTCTTAGGTTAATCAAATTGTTTTATATTAGTCTATCAACTGATTGCTTATGTGGATGTCTACTATAGGGATGCCTGGATTGGAATATTTGGGAGTGAGAACTTTCTCGAGCATAAGATCAACAAGTCAATCTATGACATGGATGGTCTGTGTATCTTTCCTCTTCCTCCTTGTTTCTTTAGGCATAGATCTCTAACATCCTTTTTGTTGATAGGAACATATTTGATTGCTTGGATTAGAGGAATTTTGAAACATAAGTTCTGAAGTTTTCCTAAGAAGTCAAAATCTGGCTAAGGGGTTGTCTCACTTTGTTCCAATCTTTTTGGAAAATGTGGACTGTCTTTTGTTTTTTTTTTGTTCTTGTTGAGTAGAAAGTTATTGTGGATGATCTTGACAAGACCCCCTTTACCATTGAAAGTCCTCCTCAACCAACCTTTCCTAAGACCAATGATATAGATTTAAATATTGATATGGCTAGTATCTTAGAAAAGGTTAATGTACCTATTCCTCTCAATATTGATATTGATTTTTTTTTTTAAATACCTACAACACAGTCACTATTGCAACATATTGGAGTGTCTCTCCCATAGAAACCACATCGGAGATGATACCTCTTAAAGTCTCTCTTTCCACCTCCAAGACGTTTCTCTTTCCACCTCCAAGAGTGTCACTCCCATAACAACCACATCGGAGATGATACCTCTTGACGTCTCTCTTGCCACCTCCAAGACGTCGCTCTTACCACCTCTAATAGTGTTTCTCCCATAGAAACCGCGTCGGATCTGATACCTCTTGCTACTTCCAAGATGTCTCTCTTCCCACCTCCAAGACGTCTCTCTTGCCATGTCCCAGACATTACTCTTTCCATGTCCAATACATTTCTCTTGCCACGTCTAGGATGTCTCTCTTGCCATGTCCAAGATGTATCTCTTATCACATCCAAGACATCTCTCTTTCCACGTCCAGGACGTCGTTCTTGCCACGTCCAAGACGTCAGTATTGCCACGTTCAAGATGTCTCTCTTTCCACGTCCAGGACATCGGTCTTACCACATCCAAGATGTCGGTCTTACGAGGGATTTATGGGGTTTGGACAGTCAAATCCGAGATGACATGTGTCCGCATGAAACGTCGCAATAAGGACAGAATATATTTCATCAGAAAAACGACGTCATGTGAAACAACATTTGAGGGGGTTCGCTGTTTGTCATTCTCCCAACAATATAAAGTGTTAATTGCGTTGAACACGCCATCATAATTTGACCCAAATGTACTAGTGGACCATACCATTTATAAAACACCCTCTCACCTTTATTCAAAGGTCACCTCCAACCTTTATTACATAATAAATTATCCATAATAAGATAAAAAGGGAGTTGAACTTTATTAAAGCTCACCTCCACCTTAATTAAATAATTGATCCTCCATCTTAAATCTCTCATGCTTAATGAAAAATTCAACCATTCATACCTTTGCAAAAATATTTAATTTAGTTAGATCGACGCTCATTTGAGTGTTGAAAGAGCGATAGTTTTTAGAGATCAATGCTCCTTGAGTGTGGATATGGGAGTGTCATTTTTCCAATGCTCTTTGGTGCACAAACCATGTGCACTGATTTAGGAAGTTTTCCTATCTTTGAAGTGTGAGAGAGTCAACACGCCTCTAACAATTCCTAGGGAGTGTCGGTGACTTGAAAAATCACTCAATCAAACCCTTTGTTCTCAGAAATTATCTGGGCTTATCAATACTTCGGTCTTCTTTTCCTTACATGCCAAAAACATGTCCAAAGGTTTTTACGCTCACAAGAGACCTTCACACATTTCGTCTTGGCTCACCTATGACACCTACTCAACTTGCTCTGATACAATTTGTTGGGAAGTAAAAGAAAAACAAAGCATATAAAACCAGATCATCAACAAGAAAGATTAAACATGCATAAAACCAAGAACAACAATCCCACAATTGACACAGTGATTTATGTGGAAACCCAATGCTGGAAAAAACCACAAGCAATTATAGTCGATACTCTTATTATTCAATGTAAAATTACATAGCCAATCTTAGGCATACAACCATCCTCTCCTCACACACACTTTTCTCTCTACACACATTTCACTCTCACCTCTATGGGTATGATTGTATATATAACATCTATCACTCAGCTACACAATTTGATCATGAATATATCACATAGTTATGGGAACAGTTCATAAATAGATTACACAATTTACATAACATGTTTACAATGAGTGCATGCATGCACATTCCTAATTTATTTTAAATGCATGTGCATGTGAGAGCATGAGGAAATTTGTTGGCATGTTTCCAAAAATCTCCACCTTGACAATAATTTACCTGATATATCATGCCCTTAATTAATTCATCACCTTTTCTGCAAGCCAAGAGAAGCTAAACACCATTTTATCTTCTCTAACAAAACTAGTTTCGTAAACATGTCTGCAGAATTCACTTTTGTATGGACCTTTTCTAGAGCCACTCCACCTTCATCAACAACCTCTCTTACAAAATGGTACATAATAGAAATATGCTTCATCTTACTGTGATAAGATGGATTTATAGCCAAATGAATAGCCCCTTGATTATCACAAAATAATTTCACCTTGTCCTTCATCCTTCCAAACCCACCCACCAAACCCTGTAACCAAATTTTCTCCTTGCATGAATGTGAGGCAAACATATACTCTGCCTCAATAGTGGATAAAGTGACTACTATTAGAAAAATAGGATCACAGAGCAATAAAATAAAAAAAATGTGGAAATAAAACATAGAAGATACACAATACAATAGAGACACATATATACGTGGTTCACCCAGTGTGGGCTATGTCCACTAGAGAAATTTCAAGGTCCTTCCTTTATTTTTATCCGACAAATGAAGGGATACAACCTACAACACACCCTCTATAACTTCCTCTTCTTTCTCTCACAATCTCCTCTTTCAGAATACAATATTCACAAATCATACATAGCCACAATACATTTCCCTCATAAAAGAGGGTTGCCTTTTAGTGAAAAAAACCATAACATAACTTCTACCATCAGATCTGTGACATTATAATGAATGGTCCATATTTACAATGAAATTACAATATACATTTAGAAGGAATTTTTTCCTTCGGGGGATTCGCACCCGAACCCCCATCGAGGAACGTTATCTCTTGAATCCTCGGACCTCGTAGAGGGGGTAACCCACCTTTGCACTCCCTTGTGTGGAGGAGTGTACATTCTTCTAGGGTATAAAGTATTCATGGGATATAAACATGATTGAAAACAAAGACCTCTGAATCAGGAACATAATCAGGCTCAACAACCAACAATCTTCGAGTTGGATATTGATCTCAACAACTCCACTGCTATTGTATCTGTTGGACTATGATCCTTCTTGTTCCTGGAAAATTTCTCATCTTCATCTTCATTCTTGAAGACCAACTGAAACTAAGGAGGAACTCAGTTTCTCCCTGGTTACTCCCTTTGTTAACATGTATGCATGATTTTGTCTAGTGTGTATCTTTTCCAACTTCAAATGTCCATATTCCAACACTGATCATATGAAATTGTACCTAAGTTGTATATTCTTAGTATTCAAATGGAAGTTTGAACTCTTTAGGATATGAATGACACTCTCACTGTCACAGTACAACCTTCTATTCTCCTACTTCTTTCCCAATTCCTCCATAAATATTTGTAACCAAATCATTTTTTTACTAGCCTATGTAGCAACAACATACTCTGCTTATGTTGTTGAAAGTGAAACAACCTTTTACAGTTTAGAAATCCAACTTACTTTTGTTCCACCTACAGTAAAAACATACCCCGTGGGGCTCCTCCTATTGTCTTTATCACTTTCCATATCTTAATCAACATATCCCTATAGAACAATGCCCGAACCTTCAAAACATAATCCATGAGTAGCAATATCTCTCAAATATATGAGAATCCACTTTACTGCATCCCAATGTTCCTTACTTGGATTGTTCATATACCTTCTCACAACTCCCACTACATGTGCAATATCTGGTCTTGTGCAAACCATCGCATACATCAAGTTTCTAATTGTTGATTAATAAGGGACCTTGGACATGTATTTTATCTCTTCCTGTGTCTTGGGTCACATTTCCTTAGATAATTTGAAATGGTTGGCCAAAGGTGTACTAACTGGTTTTGCATTCTGCATTCTAAATCTCTCCAACACCTTATCTATGTACTCACCCTAGGACACTGCCAATTTGCGATTTTTCCTCTCTCTTGTTATTCTCATGCCAAGGATTTTCTTTGCAACACCAAATCCTTCATTTCTAATGAATTAGCTAATTTCTTCTTGAGCACATTTATATCCTGCATATTAGACCCTGCAACAAGCATGTTATCTACATATAATATCAAGATAATATAGCTTCCATTTTCTATCCTTTTAAAATAAACACAGTGATCATAATGACATCTACTATAACCGTATTATGTCATAAGCCTGTCAAAATTCAAATACCACTTCCTTGGATATTTCTTTAGGCCATACACACTCTTCTTCAACCTGCATACCAAATTCTCCTTTTCTTTAACCTCATACCCCTGTGGTTGCTGCATATAAATTTCTTCCTCCAAATCCCCATGTAGAAAAGTTGTTTCTACATCTAACTATTCAATAGGAAAATCTTCTACTACCACAAGAATTAAAATAGTCCTAATTGAAGTCATTTTAACAACATGAGAAAATATTTCATCAAAATCTATACCTTTCTTTTGTGCAAACCCTTTTACAACAAGTCTAGCCTTGTACCACTTTTTTCCTCTATCTTCTTCCTTCAACTTCTAAACCCATTTATTTTGCAATGATCTTTTTCTTATAGGCAACTGAACCAAGTCCCAAGTCTAGTTATTTACCAAGGAATCCATTTCCTCTTTCATGCCTTGCTCCCACTTCTTTTTGGTGTCTACCTACATTGCCTCTTCTTAACATTCTGGTTCACTAGAATCAATCAACAATAAATAATACAATGAAGGAGAGTATCGCTCAGGGGGTCTACTTAACCTGGTAGATATTCTAACAACACTTGCATGATTTTGAGGTACCTTTTGATCCTATTGTTATACATTATGATTTTTTGGTACCTTTGGAATTTCTTTTTCAGTGATATCATCAAGCACTATGTATTCTGTTTTTTCTTTTTCCTGTTTCTTTCCCTACAACTGATCTTTGTACATGACCTTCTCATTGAATATGACATCTCTACTCCTAATGATTTTTTTATTTTCATAATCCCATAAGAGAGAACCAAAATCATTAACACCGTATCCAATAAATATACACTTCTTGGATTTTTCCTTGAGCTTTGTTCTATTTTCTTTATCAATATGGACAAATAATTCACAATTGAATGTCTTGAAAAAATAATAGTTTACCTTTTTACCTTCCATTCCTCCTCTAGAGTTATACCATCCAAAGAGATTGGAGCTCCTCTATTTATTAAGTAAACAACAATATCTACAACATCTTCCCAGAACTGTAAGGGAAAACTAGCATGCAATCTCATACTCCTTGCACGCTCCCTGATTGTCCTGTTCATCCTTTTTGACACACCATTTTCTTGTGGTGTTCTTGGAACTATCTTCTCTCTACGAATCTCATGGTATGAATAGTAATCATCAAACTCCTTGCTGCAATATTCACCTCCATTATCTGATCTGAGACACTTCAACCTTTTTCCTGTCTCATTCTCAACCAAATCTTTCAATTTCTTAAAAGTATCAAAAACATCAGATTTTTGTTGAATGCAATAAACCCCAGTTTTCTAGTTGCACCATCAATAAAAGTAACATAATAAAGAGAGCCAACAAGAGATGATACCTGAGCTAGTCCCCATACATCTGTATGCACAATCTCTAACCTTTCACTTTTTTTTTTTTTTTCGACTCTGAGAAATCTGACTCTCTTTTATTTCCCATAAACACAATGCTCACAGAAATCCAAATAGATTTGTTTAAGATATAGAAACAAATTTATTTTGTGAAGTATCTACATCCCCTTCTCACTCATGTTTCAAAGCCTATGATGCCACAATGTTGTATCCACTCTTGTAGAAGCTAAAGAGATAGCAGAGTCAATATTACCAGTACATAAATACAATGTACCTACCTTCTCTCCTTTTGCAATCACCAACGATCCTTGGTGACCTTCCACACCTTATCTGTAAATATGGATATAAAACCTTCAATTTCCAACTGCCCTGTTAAAATAATATGTTTCCTTAGATCCGAAACATGTCTTACCCCTTTCAACAACCATTAGTTTTCATTCCTTTGCTTTATTTTTACCTTTCTCATTCCAACAATTTTGTATGGTGCATTATCACCCAAATGAACCTGTCCAAAATCACCTTGAACATAATCTATAAAATGTTTCCTATGGGGTGTGGAATGAAATGAAGCCCATGAATCTACTACCCAAGACTCAAAAATATTATCTACAGAAAGAATAAAAGCATCTTTTAACACATCACCTATTACATTTGCTTCCTGATTTTCCTCCTATTGTCCATCTCTTTGATTCTTTGGAGCTCTGAAGTATTTCTTCAGATTTTATTTCTTCCCACAATTCCAACACTCTATATTTCCAAATATGGATTTGGATATTCCCTTCCTAGAATTCCCGCGGTTCCCTGAGCCCTTTCCTATATCAGTTTGTCTTCCCCTGTTCTCCATTTTCAATGCATTACATGATGTCTCACCTGTTATTTTCAGTTGCATTTCCTCACTAAGGATAACACCAACAACATCATCACATTTTAAAGTATTTGAACTAGAGACAAAGGTACTTACATCCATGACCAAGCCATTCTAGCTCTTTGACAATGAGAACAAGATTAGAAGAGCCCCGACCTCATCATCAAAGTCCACTTTTGTTAAGAACCAAACATCAATATAGCATAGAAAAACCTCATGAAAAGTACTCAACGCCTTGAAAAAGAGATAATTTTAGATAATAAGCCTCTTCGAGGGGGCAACCTCCATTTACCCCACTTAAATGTTCAAGTACAAGATGATTCAAAATAAAAATGTCTCCTTGGTATATATAGGAGACTAGGAGGTATAATTACAACTAATGGCCTAAAGCCGACATAAATAAAATAACATTACTAATCTAATATGCCCCAATTAAGGGTTAATGAGCCAATATTAGGGATTAACATGCCCCTCCCCTTGAGACAAGTGTTGTCCGCAACACTTGAGTAACTCTGGATGCTTCTCTATAAAAGAATCATCTTCCCAAGTGGAATCTTCAACCGGTAGTTTCCTCCATTTAATGAGATACTCTGAAATGGATCTATTCCTCAGTTGGCGAATTCTTGTGTCAGTGATGGCTTCAAGCTCCAATATGACTTTTCCTTCCTCGTCAAGTTCTGGCAATATAGGTTGAACTGGGATATTGTCGCCTATAACCTTCTTTAAGCATGAAACATGGAAAATTGGGTGTACTCGTGAAGATGCAGGCAGCTCCAATTTGTATGCCATAGTACCCATCTTTTGCAATACCTTATAAGGGCCATAGTACTTTGGTGATAATTTATTATCCTTCTTGGCTTGCTTGAGGGATATTTGTTTGTATGGTTGTAGTCTTAAAAATACCCAATCCCCTACTTCAAAACTTCTTTCACTACGATGTTAATCTGCTTGTTGTTTCATGTGATTTTGTGCCATGGTCAGGTTGTCCTTTAAGATTTGGAGAACTTGTTATTGATTCTCGATGTGATCTTCCACTGCTTGAACCTTAGATTTTTCTTTTAGAAAAGAAGTGATG
>ML795165.1:196164-268062 GCA_009831015.1 Picea engelmannii
AATCTGTACATACACAAACACTGCAAAGAATAGATAGAAAGAATAACAATCCGAATACATTCTTTATTACCATAGAAATATAGTGATTTAGTAGAATTCAAAGTATATTGAAAAAGAAACCATTGTATTCAATTGATCATTGTTCAAAATATTATAGTTGGAGTACCATAAACCAAAAAATCCACAACCTCTTGTATTGTAAGCAAAACTCTAGGAAAGTACACATAGAATCTATGTGTAACCAAAGTTAATGTGCGCATATTTCAGTCAAGGAAGGATATGGAACTCGAATACCTTTTGAGGTAAGAAACTTCCTTCAATTGATTACACCAACTTGCACAACCTGCAAAAGAAATAAACGAGGGTTTAGTAACTATGCTAGAATTTTAATTCTATGTAAATCAAACGATAGAATAATCCAAGGATGAAACTTAGCTTGAGTCCCAATGAAAACCATATTGCCTTTTCTTCCTTATGCGACAATTTGTCCACAATCCAAGAGGAGGAGGAGTGGAAACAAAAATGACTGATGGGTACCCTCGGAAAACAGAAAGGGCCCATCATTAATTTCATATATCCGTGCATAGAACTTTTCATTTGTAAAATAGAGGAAGCGACAGTAAGAAAATAAGTGAAACCAGTTATCATAAAAATTGACCGTGCATAGAGTGATCAAACATGAAGAATATAATAATAATTATCCAAACCCTATGTGGAGGACCAAATAAAAGTAAGGAGTCGACAATGGAAAGGTAAGCGATTAAACATAACTACCAATTAATTCCCCGAAATCACACAGTGGAATTTTCAATTTGGGGTAACGATCACAATGAGAGAATTATTAAATTAATAAGAATTCATACGACCCGAGTATAATCACAATAGATGGATCATTTAAATCTAAACAACATTACAGAAAGGTAAAATATGAAAGTCTGAGTTCATAGAAATTTACAGTAAGAACCAAATCTGTAGGTTAAAGTCTAACTATGCAAAAATGTGTTTGAACCCTACGAATTTCATTCCGCATACATTCAATAGATGATTAACCAAGGATAGCCTCTGCTTTTCTAGTGTAGAGTGGTTGAATAAGGAAAGGCCTTTCGTAAACGAATTAATATTATAACTGTATCAGACGAGAGATCAAGTGAAGGATGATGTCGAGGTGGTTGCGGGAACAAACCACGATTCTTCCCAGTAGAGGAAATTCTTTACAACCAGAGGAATCAAACAAATGTGTTGTTAGATGAATAAGATCCTATTAATCTTTCCATATATATATATATACAGAATGTAAATTATGAAATCTTCCTACAGAGTTTTAAACAGTCAAGTATGAATAACATAAATAAGCTTTGAGATGGATTCTAGAGTGTAAGAATATATGTGATATGAATGGTTAATAAAAGAAAACGAGAAAAATAAGATGGTTCAACTTATAATAATGGTTCAGGCCATGGTCTAATTGGGAATGGACCATAAATGACCATAGGCTTGAATACCGACAACCAACCAAGAGAAAACACAATAACCCTCAAACCTGAGTGATAAATTTAAAGGTTTTCACCCAACTTACAAAGGGAATCATAAACACAGTATAATTCCGAGAGGAAAATGCATACGGAGGCGCAAATGTCATGCGTTGTCTACCCTAAAAAAAAAAAAAAAAAACATGAAGTCTGTTACATGGAACGTCTCAATTATTTACATTAAACCTCTCAATTATTTACATTGCACCAGAAAAAAAAAATACATTCACGGAATACTTCTCACAGAGAACATAAGCAAAGAACATTTACTTATCGTTGTGCATAGAGAACCTCGGATGTACGTTGCCTCCTTCCATTTCTCACCAGAGCCGAGATTTACCAAATCATCGGTCGTATACAGTGAAAAGGCCATTGCTCATCAGATCTGAACTTTACCAAATCACCGGTCGTATACAGTGTAGAGGCCATCTCTCACCAGAGATGAACTTTACCAAATCACTGGTCATATACAACATAGATACCATCACTCACCAGAGCCGAGATTTATCAAATCACTGGTGGTATATAGCGTAGAGGCAGTTTTGTGTTACAGACTAAAGAGGCAAGAACAAAAACAAGTGTTGCCTCGAGGTCCTCTCTAGAGGAGTAAAAGTGGTTGGTATGCACTCATTACCTCTTTCATGTGAAGTCGAGTGAGTGGAGATCCTGCCTTAGGAGTTTTCGCCAAAGTGTCAGTTCTAGAGGGTACTGGATAGGCTTCACATTTAATGGATTGGCCAGGAGTAAATGTCTACAGGCTAGCACAGAGTAGGCTCATAACCAACCTGTCATCCACCATAAAATGGTTTTTGAACCACTTAATTGTTGATTCATGGTTAATCCTAGCGCTAACCCTAGAACAAGAAAACTATGTTAATAGTCAGGTAGGGTTACTAACATTATGTATAGGTACATTTTGTTTCATTATGATAAAGAAATAAATTGTTATATGTAAAATTAAATCCTAGTGCTTAGGAATTATGTCTCCTAAGCTCAACACTATGTCTACGATGTGTTGATCATGTGTCCATATTTTTAGAGCACTCATACCTTATAGACTTAGTGGTTATTTAATGTGGATAGCATGTCTTGACATAGACTTAGTGGTTATTCTAAGGGTTATGATGGTCATGGTCACCAAACTCTTCAATACAAATAAGTGTGTGATTTATAATCCAATAATGATGCTATAATGAAATATAACAGTAAGAGACAAGGGGAATTTAATCTCCTCCGAGGTTTAAGAGGTAAAACTGTTATGCATACATTAAATGAATAAGATATATATAATGGATTATATTTGTGTCACAAACAATGTTGGAAATTAAAGGGACTTTAATGCCCCTAACATTTTTTTTTTATTTGAGAAATTTGGGGTATATTACAATCTAAGAGAAAAGCAATTGTATGGGAAACTATAAAAATGTTCCTTTTACCAATAAAAGATTCATTTCTTGGGACATATCATATCTAGAGAAGGTATCACTCTAGATCCAGAGAAAGTAGAGGATATTATGGAATGGACAGTTTCGACGAATGTACAAGAAGTATGTAGCATTATGGGTTTAGCAGGATATCACCAATGATTCATCGAAAGTTTTTTGAAGATAGAAAATCCAATCATGAAATTCTATAAGAAAAACAAGAAATTCATATGGAAAAAGAAATTCAGAGAATAATTTCAAAAGATTAAGGATTTGTTAACGACAACACTAATATTGAAGGTCCTCCACATGGACAAAGAATTCTTTCTATGCACGGATGCATCCAAGGAAGGTATAGGTAGAGTTTTGATGCAAGATGGTCGAGTGACCACTTACATTTCAAGGAAATTAAAAAGGAAAGAAGAGAACTACGCAACGCATGACTTGGAGTTATTAGAGATTGTATTTGCATTGAGAGTATGGAGACATTATCAGATTGGATGAAAATTCAAATTAAGGACAGATCATTGTGGATTGCAACATATATTCACTCAGAGTGACTTGAACACACGACAAATGCATTGGTCATAATTGCTTAGAGAGTACGACTTTGAGATTACTTACACTAAAGGAACGATAAACAGAGTAGCATATGAGTTGAGTCGTTGACCACACATATTCTCGATAATACCTCTTAAGACGAATCTTCGAAAAAATATTATAGATCTACAAATTGACAATGATTGGTACAAGGAAGTTAAGGATAATATTGGACAAGATACTATGATGGTACCAAGGTATGAAGGTTATTCATTTGAAAACAACAGACTGTTGATATATAATGATAGAATTTACATATTTCCTAATGAAAAATTAAGAAGTTTGATATTAAGTGAAGCTCATCGAACAGTATACATGGCTCATCCGAGAGTCACAAATATGAAGGAAAACCTTAAGATCTTATTCTTTTGGAAAGGAATGAAAGCGAAAATATTTAGTTATGTGAAAATATGTCTAGAATGTCAGCAAGTGAAGGTTGAACATATGTGATTCCTGAATCGAAATGGGAGGTCATTTCCATGAATTTTATTGTTGGATTCCCACTGACAACAAGGAGACATGATTTGATTTTTGCGATAGTTGACACTCTGATGAAGAATACACACTTTATTCCAGTGTGTACGATGTATTAGGTGCCATATATAACTAGAGTTTCTTTTCACAATATTGTGAGGTTACATGGAGGACCAAGAAATATCATATCTGATCATGGATCGATGTTTACAGAACAGTTTTTGACCATTTTCCAGGAGGCCTTGGGAAGAAAACTGAATTTTAATACATCCTATCACCCAGAGAAAGACAAAAAAACAAAAAGAACAAACTAGATTTTGGAGGATGTGTTTCATATGCATGTAATGGATCAACATAAACGTTGGGAAGAATTCTTGCCATTGGTATAGTTTTCATACAACAACAATTACTAGAGTACGATTAATATGGCACCATTTGACTTTCTTTATGGACGACCATGTTGGATGCCCCTGAGTTGGGACAAGCTAGAGGATATGATTCTTACAGGACCAGAAGTAATCCAAGAAATGGAAGAATAGATGCAGTCGATAAGACAAAGGATTAAAGAAGTGCAAGATCGACAAAAGACTTATGCTGATGCACATTGAGTTGATCACAGTTATGACGTTGGTGACATAATTTTCTTGCTGTTAAAATTGCATAAGATCTCAATAAATTTTGCAAAGGGTACTAAACTCTCTCCTAGGTTTGCGGGAACTTTTAAGGTTGTAGAAAATAAAGGATCGATGGCTTACCGACCAGCCTTTCCTGATTCTTTGAGGCATATGCACGATGTGTTTCATGTATCTTTTTTACAAAATTATATTAGTGATCCCTCACATGTTATTAACATGAGTTTTTTGAAGTAGGGATGATTTTAAGGATGGAAATTTATTTTAAAATGTAGAAACTTTGGCGAATCTTACTAATCCTTCATATGCCAACTATAAATGTTTAGCGATATTTTTGTAAAAATATTCAAATTTCTAAGGATTTTATATGGTTTTTATAAAATTTTGGCGATTTTTAAGGTAAAATAATTTTATCCTATAGAATTTGGGTGAATCATTTTTAAAATAGCGAATCTCATTTTTGGAAAAACCATGGAAAATTAGCCCATGAGCGAAATTTAATCCCTAAAATCATCCATGCTTTGAAGGTGTTGGACGAGAGTGCTCTCATAGCAGAGACAATATGCATTCTGGACCATCAAACTCAACCACTACAATGTCAAATATTTGATCAGGTCAAGGTCCATTGGGACAAATATCGTCCACACTCGACTACATGGAAGGATGCATATGAGATGCATCAACAGTTTCCTTATTTGTTTGATAGATTAGATATGTAGATCTGTGTTAGATACATTTATTTACTTGCATTTATAGACTGTACAAACTTTAGGATGAAGTTTAAAACAAGAGGGGGTGTATGTAACATCCCATACTACTGATCACACTTATATTGACTTATTGTTTGAGGGCGCTTGCTTCCAAGTGATCCGGTTATGGTACATTATGATTTCATTTCGATTATGAGTTATATATGATGATGATGTATTATAGTTATATGTTACTTTCAGATTTATATTGTATTGAAAGATATTATTGATGATCTCTCCTGAGTGTGCAAGACACATGATAGGTTATGGATGTTGAAGGCATCAATGGACCTCCTTGGACTCCGGATTGAGTCTAAAAGTGGAGTGTGTTTGTTTGAGTATTTCATTTTACGCACATGTGATATATGATTGATTACAATATGATTTATGTATATAGATTATTGACATTTTTTGTTGTTAGTGGATGCAGGCTCGATGATTCTTTCTTATCTGACTCACATAAGGGGTAAAAGGGTCATGCAAAAAAAATAGAGATTTGAGGGAGAGGAGTGGCAACAACCTTGTCATAGCCTACTAGCACTCTCACCATGACCTAAATTGTAGGTGAATGATTACCTAGTTCGAGAGGTACACCTTGTCATGAGGGAAGACTGAGACAATGTCTCATGAGGAAATCTAAAGGGCATGCAATAAGGTGAAATCTTTATTCTTTAGAAGCCCTTAGTATCTCACAAGGTCAACCAAATGGAGTGTTGACTCAAAGGGTTGGAAAAAATTCCAAAACCATTCAAAGGCAAGTGGCACCCTTGGAGTACATAGGTGCGTCTTGAAGGGAAATTCATGTAATTATAAAGTGATTCAATAAATCTAGATGGCTTAGAAAATTAATAAAATGCTTAGACCTTGATATGAAAGATTATTAATTAATCATTAAATTATAAACTTAGAAGCCTAACCAAAGTCTAAGCCTAAATCTAGACAAGGTCTAAGTCTAAATTTAAAAAAAGGACTAAATAAAATAGGGAATAAGTTAAAAGATTTGTAATAAAATCAAATACTAGGAAAAGAGGGAATAAAACTTAAAGGTTGGGAAAATTGCACATGTGTGCATGAAATTAATAAAAGGGATTTAAGAAATAGAAAGAAATAAAACATGAGAGAATAGGTGTACACATAGAATAGAATCTTGAGTCAAACTACCACTAAGTCTAACTAAAAGAAGACTCATAATCCAACTCTAACTAAGATATAGTTAGGGGACATTCATTAAATGATAATTTGGGGAACAATGGTACAACTAAGAGCGAAAATAGGAACACATTAGGGAATGTGAGGGAAAATGATTTTTAATTAAAAATAAAAAGGGGAATTACCTGTGCAACTTGGGGAGAGTGTGACAAGTGTGTGTTTGAATAATCATAATTATATTAATTTAAAAAGTTAATTATTTGTGTATGAGGACATGTGTCATTAGGAATCTTTCTATAAAGGAATTGGAGAAGAAGGGAAAATGGATCAATTGTGATAGTACTATTATGCTGCCAAAATTTGGTTAGACTATGTTTTACTTGTGAGAGTTGGGATTTCAAGCTTCAGAAAGAGTGGAAGTTATTTCTTGCGAGGCAAGTTTGGAGCTACTATTTTTTTGGTTTCTTGTGTGGTCCCTTTGCGGCTCGAGGGCTAAGGGAGAAGAATAGTACCCCTAACGCTAGGGAATACCGATGGATTTGGATTTGCAAGTGAGGAGGAGTGGAAGTTGCACAAAGCTTCAATCTGAAATCGGCCTCAACTTCAATGAAGTTTCTGGTCACGGTATTGATTGTCTATTTATTCTATTCATTTTAAACTAAAATCTTGAAATTGTACAATGAATATGTTGGAAATAATTTTTCTATTAATGATATAGAAGTCTGATCAATTGTATATAATTTTTATGTTAATGATATAGAAGTTCGATTATTTTTCTGTTAATTTTTCTGTTCCAATATATTCGCAATAGATTGGATAAATTTATAAAATAAATGGTATGTAATTTCTATTATGTATTTTTATCATAACTTTACTCAACTCTCCTTCCTCATTCTTGTAGATTTATCACTCATCAAATATCTCTGTAATTTCTAATTTCTAATTATCAGTTTAACCACAATTTAAAAAAAAAAACAATCTCTTAAAACCTGCAGGAAAGATCACAGTTAGAAGTTCAGTTGGCATAGGCATCATTCCATAATCACTCTTGTTTTGGAGCGATCCCCATATGTAGGTAAGGACTTTAATCCCTCGCTTTTACCTTGAATGAGATTGATGGTCATGCGGACTCAAAATTTCCTTGATTATAATCATGCTTGTACCGTGTGGGGTACTAGTCATGAAAAACCTTGATTATCATATTTTTTTGTTGTTGCTACCTTTCTGGTATTGATCCTTAAATCCTAGACACGCTTTCGTTGACCTAAAATCTGAAATGGAATAATTAAATTAATAGCTACTAGTTATTAACAGTTTGAAGAGATACGATAGTGATGACCGTAACTAAAGGTTTGTTTTTAGCAAACTCCATTTTGTCTTTACGAGTGTTGATTTATCATGTACAACTAGCTCGAATCTCATGAACTCCACCGTGTGGGTTATTGCTTGAATAATGGAGGATTGTGGATCTTACATGAAGTAGGACTTCCGAATTTTTTGTCAGAGATCTTAACCATTATTGGATTGATGGAATTGGCTGTCAGAAGAAGTAGATTTCAGTGATAACTCAAGTTTCATGTTAAATTATTCTTACATCTTTCGTAAACTACACCAATTTTCTACATCTATCAATTTTTGGAAGTACTTCACTTTTTTTTTTTCTAGAAGAAAAAATTACTCAATTACATTAAAATATAATCTATTCTCATAAATAGATACATTCAGAAATCTGAGTCAAATTAGCAAGCAAGGATTCCATCTCCTTCAATTGGGGAATCCAATTCGAAGGTGAGTGATGTTACCATGGAAAATAAAAAAGGAGAGATCTCAATATGGAAAGACGAGAATGACGAGATGTTTTTGCAAAAAATGTGCCAAATATGCGGAGGAAATAAACAGGTGATGACGACCATTAGAATATTTTGATAGAATGAGAGGGTCCCTCATGACTATCCATCCAATGAGTGTATATGATCAGACCTTTTTGTTTTTGTAGAGTTGTCTTGTATAGTAGTCCACTTCCCTATTGAACTCATGAGAAGTATGTGTGAAGATAAGCTTCTTGAAGTGACGAAGTAGATTGTTGATATGGTTCATCCAAGCCACGAGGGTGATCGATTGAATCTTACCACTATGATTGAGCCAATCTATTACAACTTTGGATTCATCGACCAACTATAGGTGTTCAATATTGAGCTGCATGGCCAAGTGAAGTTTTGCCCAGGCCCCCAACAGTTCTTCCCTTATGTTAGTTCTTGGGCCACAACAGAATGTCCACCTATATTGGGAGTTTTTAGCCAGTCTAATCAAACCCCCTGCACCACTCATAGCTCCGCTGAGTTGGGCAGCACCATCGAACCACCCCAAAGTAATATTCTCAACAATGGAGGGATTTATTAGAATTTTTGTTTTCCCTTTGTAAGGATATACTTCTTTCCAAATCTGGTGAAGGCCAAGAGATCTGTAGACTACTGAATGGATAGAAGGTGTAATATTATTAAAGATCAAGTTGTTTCTATCCAACCAAAGGTGCCAAATAACCAATGGGGGAAGAAGCTTTTAGGAGCGCTCTTTTGAAATCCAGTGTGTAAGAAAAAATAAGATGGATGTCCCATCCTAGGCAGAGGTGAGATATATGACTTGTGAAATTAAATTCCATACCTGTGTGGAAAATTTGCAATGAATGAATAGATGTGCCACCATTTCCGCTTCTTCAAAACAAAATTGGCAAATATTTGGGCCGATCCAGCCTTTCTTCAGTACATTGTCCCATGTGGATATTTTTTTTTTGTCAGTAAGCCAAATAAACAACTTAACCTTTAAAGGGATTTTATAGTTCCATAATTGTTTGCGCCAACCAGAAGTGCTGGGTATTTTTTTAGACTTCATGATAGATGAATATAAGTTTCAAACATATATATGTCCTCAGAAGTCTCCACCCACCCACAAGAGCCTATATGCACCATGTTGAAGGTAGATACTTGATAAAGTAAGAGTCTGACAATAAAGGTCCCACTCCTCTGCAAGATTGCGTGGAAGTTCCAACACGTCACTCAAAATCCAGCCCAGAATCGGAGTCCCCAAATCATTGTGAATTGAAGCTTGGTATAAATAATGTATGTCTTTTGTGTGCAGATGAGTAATGAGTGTTGGATAAAGGAAGGAGGGTGTGGCCATGCCAAGGATGCGTTGTTGGCAGATCATGATGGAATGGTCGGAACCAAGCATCCAACTAATCAAGGATTTGATCCACTGTATAGATTTATTCATATTTCTCCACATATGTAAGACTGTCCTGGGGAGAGGAGGAGTCGAATGGAACCAAGTTGGTACTGAAATAGAGGGAAGATATTTCTCCTTGATAACTAGGTTCCAAATTCACATAGAGTTTAATGCTCTCCAGAGTGTGTTGGCTGCCAGGGCATAGTTGAATTTGAAAATGTTTCTAATGCCCCAACCCCCCCTGTTTTTTGGAAAAGATAATGCTTCCCAATTACAAAGATGTAGATTGTGTTTATCTTTACATCCAGACCAGAGAAAATTATAAGTAATTTTCCTGAGTTTATGCATGACCGGTGGGAGAATGGCATCTAGTGCCACCTAGTACACCAGTTGTCCTTCAAGAGTAGCTTTGATAAGTGTATATCTGCCTCCAATAGTTAGCCACTTGTTACACCAGTTGTTGATTTTTTTGCTCACCTTTGTTAAGAGCCAGTCCCAGTCCGAAGCCTTCTGGTGTTCAGCTTTTATAAAGTATCCAAGATAATGTATACCATGTGAGATATGTGTGAAATTGTGTGGTAATATAGCCTAAGATGTTCTAGATCATGATCCTGAATATCGGCGAAATGGAAAGTCGACTTGTCCGAATTGATTTGAAGTCCTGTAGCGGAGCAATAGTTTTAAGAGTCCAACAATTTCTTGACACTCTAGTGGATTTTCATTTTTCATTACAAGGGAATCATCAACAAAGAGGAAGTGAAGGATTTTGATCAGCCTAGAGACTTTGATCCCTGTAATTTTTCCATCTGCCTTAATTTTTTTGAGGAGGAGACTTAAGCTTTCTATAGCCAAGATGAAGAGCAATGGAGAAAGTGGGCAGCCGTGACGCAAGCCTCTGCCACTATGGAAGAAGGAAGAAGGTCCACCATTAATAAACACTGCAAAGGTTGCACTTGTGACACAACTCATTATCCAAGATATCAATGAAAGGTTGAACCCCAGTTGAGTTAAAATAAGTCTAAGATAGTCCCAATCAATGCATTCAAAATCTTTTTTTAGGTCTAGTTTGAGGATAAGGGCACGAGATTTCTTTTCATGGATGATGTGCAAGCATTCTTGAGCAGTGCCTATGGCATCAAGGATTTGTCGACCCTTTAAAAAACCCAGCTATTATTTGGACAAAAAACGCGAGGGGATGGGTTTGATTCGAATGATAATGATTTTTGAAATAAGCTTATAGAAAAGGTTGCAAAGAGCTATTGGCCTGTAATCACCAAAGGTTGATGGATGATTTACTTTCAGGATAAGCATCAAGAAATTGGATTTTAGTGCTCTAGAGATCTTGCCTTGAAGTCTAGTGTCTTCCACTAGTTCCAGAAGCTCAGGCCCCACCAAATCAAAATAATGGAGGCAAAACTCAACGGTCCAACCATCTGGGCCTGAACTTTTTTCCTTTGAAAAAGATTTGAGTGCATTATGTACCTCTTGTAAAGTGCAAGGTAAGTCCAGTAGAGTGTTTTCCTCAACAATGACATGACGAGGAAAGAGTTGTGCAATTGATACTTGGGTTTGAAGGTGTACCTGTGTTCTTTCCTTATAAAAAGTTTTGAAATAATCTATGGCTGCAGATTTGATGTCTTGTTGTCCATAGTGCTTTGTACCTATATCATCCATGATATCCCATATGTATTTTTTGTTTCTGGACTTGAAAAGGAAATTGAAGGAATTGTTAGACTTGGCACTTGTACGTCCAAGTGTATCACCATGGGGTGTGCCATTGATTTTTGTTAGAAATAATGATGTATTGTGGAGGATTTGTATTGACTACCATAAATTGAACAAGGCTACGATAAAGAACCAATATATGTTGTCAAAGATTGGTGATTTATTTGATCAAATGAAGGGAGAAACTGTATTTTCTAAGATTGACTTGAGATCAGGATATCACTAGTTATGGATCAAGGAGGAAGATATCCCTAAGACCAAATTTAAGATGATATTCAAACAATATGAGTTCATCGTTTTACCCTTTGGATTGAAGAATTCCCTGGGTTTTTTTATGAGTTTGTTTAATGGGGTATTTCGTGAATACTTGGACAAGTTTGTTCAAGTATTTATTTATGACATATTGATTTATTCTCGGATGAAAGAAGGGAACGACAAACACTTGAGGTTGGTTCTATAGTTTCTAAGAGAAACAAATTGCATGGGAAACTATCAAAATGTTCTTTTTATCAATCAAAGATTCATTACTTGGGACATATCATATCTGGAGAAGGTATCGTTGTGGATCCAGCGAAATTAGAAGCTATTATGGAATGGCTAGCTTTGAAAAATGTACAAGAAGTACGAAGATTTATGGCTTTATCAAGATATTACTGATGATTCGTCGAAAGTTGTCCGAATATAGAAAATCCAATCATGAAATTGCAGAACAAAAAAAAAATCGCATGGACAGAGAAATGCAGGGAAGAATTTCAAAAGATTAAGGAGTTGTTAATGACAACACTGATATTGAAGGTACCCAACATGGAAAAAGAATTCTTGGTATGCGTGAATGCATCCATGGAAGGTTTAGGATGATTTTTGATGCAAGAGAGTCAAGTGATCGCTTACATCTCAAAAAAATTAAGAAGTCATGAAGAGAGCTACACAAGGCACAACTTGGAGTTGTTAGCGATTGTGTATGCCTTCAAAGTATGGAGACATTATCTGATTGGACGAAAATTCAAATTAAATATATATCATTATGGATTGTAGTATATATTTACACTGAGTGACTTGAATGCACGACATAGGAATTGGTTAGAATTACTTAGCAAGTATGACTTTGAGATTACTTACATTAAAGGAATGGTAAATAGAGTAGCATATGTGTTGAGTGAGTGACCACACATATTCTCAGTAATACATATTAAGACAAATATTCGAGAAACGATTCTATCTCTATAGATCAACGATGATTGGTACAAGTATGTTAAGGATAATATTAGACAAGATACCATGATGGTACCAAGGTATGAAGGTTATTCATTTGATAGTGATGGATTGTTGAGATATAACAATAGAATTTATGTATCGCCTAATGATGAATTAATAAGTTTTATCTTAAGCAAATCTCATCGAATAGTATACATGGCTCATCTAGGAGTCACAAAGATTAAGGAAGACCTTAAGCCCTTATTCTTATGGAAAGGAACGAAAGCAGACATAGCTAGCTATGTGATGAGATGTCTAGAATGTCAGCAAGTGAAGGATGAACATAGACATCCAACAGGATTTTTACAACCACACATGATTCCTTAATCAAAATGGGAGGTCATTTCGATGGATTTTATTGTTGGATTTCCACTGACAACAAGGAGACAAGATTCCATTTTTGTGGTAATTGACACTCTGACAAAGAGTGAACACTTTATTCTAGTGCATACAACATATCAGGTGTCGTATATAGTTAGATTTTTTTTTAGCGATATTGCGAGGTTACATGGAGTACCAACAAAATTCATATCCGATCGTGGATGAATGTTTATATGATAGTTTTGGACCAGTTTCCAAGAGGCCTTGGGAACACAATTGAATTTTAGTATACCGTATCACCCAAAGAGAGACGGAAAAAATAAAAATAATGAACCATATTTTGGAGGATATGTTGCATATGTATGTAATGGATCAACATAAACGCTGGGAAGACTTCTTTCCATTGGTATAATTTTCATACAATAATAGTTACAAGTGTACGATTAAGATGGCACCATTTGATTTTCTTTATGGACGACCATGTTGGATGCCCCTGAGTTGAGATAGACTACATGATAGGATTCTAGTATGACCATAAGTAATCCAAGAAATGGAAGAACATATGCAATCGACAAGAAAAATGATTAAATAATAACAATATCAATAAAAGACTTATGCTAGTGCACGCCGCATTGAACGTAGTTATGAGGTTGACAACAAAGTTTTCTTGTGGGTAAAACCACATAAGAGGTCAATCAAGTTTGGAAAGGATGATAAACTCTCTCCTAGGTTTGTGGGACCTTTCGAGGTTGTGGAAAATAAAGGACCCTTGTCTTACAAACTAGCCTTGCCTAATTCTTTGAGGCATATGCATGATATATTTCATGTATTTCTTTTATAACATTATATTAATCATCGGTCACATGTTAATGACATCATTTCTTTGAAGGTGTCAAATGAGGGTTCTCTCATGGTGGAGCTAATCCGCATTTTGGACCATTGCAATCGACAACTATGACGTCAAATAGTCGATCAGGTCAAGGTCCAATGGGACAACTATAGTCCACACTCAGCTACATGGGAGGACGCATATAAGATATGTCAACAATTTCCTTATTTATTTGATAGGTTAGATATGTAGTTCTGTGTTAGATACATTTATTTACTTTCATTTATAGACTGTACAAATTTCTGGATGAAGTTTAAAACAAGAGGGGTTGTATGTAACATCTTGTACTACTGATCACACTTATATTGACTTATTATTTGGGGACACTTGAATGCAAGTGATCCAGTTATGGTACATTATGATTTTGTTTCGATTATGAGTTGTATATGATGATGATGTATAATGATTATATGTTACATTCATATGTATATTGTATTGACATATATTATTAACAAGTTCTCCTGAGTGTGCAGGACACTTAATAGGTTATGATTGTTGATGGCATCAATGGACTTCCTTGGATTCCGTATTGAGTTAAGGAGTGGAGTACATTTGTTTGAGTATTTCATTTTACGCACATGTGAAATATGATTTATTACAGTATGATTTATGTATACGGATTATTGATATTGTTTTTGTTAGTGGATGCAGGCTTGAAAATGATTGCTAATATGACTCACATAAGGAGTAAAGGGGTCATGCACAAAAAAAGGTCATTTGAGGGAGAGGTGTAGCAACATCCCTATCACATCCTACTAGCACTCTCGTCGTGACCTGAACTGTAGGTTAACGATTACCTAGTTCGAGAGGTACACGATGTCATGAGGGAAGACTGAGACAGTCGGTCACGAGGAAATATAAAGGGCATGGAATAAGGAAGAATCATTATTCCTTAGAAGACCTTAGTCTCTCACAAGGTCGACCGAATGGAGTGTTAACTCCAAGGTTCAGACAAACTTCCAAAACCAGTCAAAGGCGAGTGACGCCCTTGGAGCATGAAGGTGCATCTTGAAGGGAACATCACGTAATTAAAATGTGAGTCAATAAATCTAGATGGGATAGAAAATTAATAAAATTATTAGACCTTGATATGACACATTATTAATTAATCAGTGAATTATAAACTTAGAAGCCTAACCAGAGTCTAAGCCTAAATCTAGACTATGGCTAAGTCTAAATTTAAATAATTGACTAAATAAAATAGGAAATAAGTTAAAATATTGTGATAAAATCAAACTCTAAGAAAAGAGGGAATAAAACTTAAAGGATGGGAAAATTTCACATGTGTGCATGAAATTAATAAAAGGGATTTTAAAAATAGAAAGAAATAGAACATGAGAGAATAGGTGCACACATAGAATAGCATCTTGAGTCAAACTACCACTAATTCTAACTAAAAGAAGACTCATAATCCAACTCTAACTAATATCTAGTTAGGATACACTCATTAAATGAGAATTTGGGGAACAAAGGGACAATAAGAGAGAAAATAGGAACACATTGGGGAATGTGAGGGAAATGGTTTTTAATTAAAAATAAAAAGGGGAATTACTTGTGCAACTTGGGGAGAGTGTGACAAGTGTGTGGCTAAATAATCATAGTTAAATTAATTTAAAAAGTTAATTATTTGTGCATGAGGACATGTTTCATTGAGAATATTTCTATAAAAGAGTTGGGGAAGAAGAGAAAAGGGATCACTTGTGATAGTACAATTATGATGCCAAAATTTGGTTAGACTGTGTTTTATTTGTGAGAGTTAGGATTTCAAGCTTAAGAAAGAGTGGAAGCTCTTCCTTGAGAGGCAAGTGTGGAGCTACTATTTTTGTGGTTTCTTGTGTGGCCCCTTTGTGGCTCGAGGGGCTAAGGGGGAATAAGAGTACCCCTAGCGTTGACTGAGAGGTATTGGTGAATCTGGATTTGCAAGCGAGGAGGAGTGGAAGTTATGAAAAGATTCAATCTGAAATCGGCCTCAACATCAACAAAGTTTTTGGTCACGGTATTGATAGTCTATTTAATTGATTGATTTTAAACTAAAATATGGAAATTGTACAATGAGAATGTTGGAAATATTTTTTTTGTTAATGATATAGAAGTCTGATTACTTGTATATAAATCATTTGTCTTTTTTTATGGAATGGTTAGTTCCAGTATATTCACAATAGATTGGATAAATTTATAAAATAAATGGTATGTAATTTCTTGTGTAGAATTCCGAGTAATCATGTTCAAATTCATTGGGATTGATGTAAAATGATATATTTAATTAGTGTATTTATCAATAAAAAATTACGGTGCAATAACTATCTTTGTAATTGCTAATTATTAGATTAACCACACTTTAAATCATTGATGCAAATGAAAGCCTGACAGAATTAGCACATAAATGCTATGAATAAACTACCCGAGTTATGTTATGACACTACAGACAAAGGCACTTAAACTATTAAAACCCGCAGGCAAGATTACAGTTAGAAGTTTGGTTGGCATAGGTGTCATTCCATAATCGCTCTTGTTTTGAAGCAAGCCCCCTGTGTAGGTAAGGACTTTAATCCTTCATTTTTACCTTGAATGAGATCGACGGTCACGCAGACTGGGAATTTCATTGATTTTACTCATGCAAAACCTTGTAGGGTCCCAGTCATGCAAAACCTTGATTATATGATTGTTTTGTTGTTGTTGCCTTTCTGGTATTGGTCCGTAAATCTTGAACATGCTTTGGTTGGCCTAAAATGTGAAATGGAAGAATTAAATTATTTTTCCTCTGATAGGATAAGTAATAGTTACGAGTTATCAATACTTTGAGGGGATATGATAGTGATGACTGTAACTCAAGGTTTGTTTTAAATATTTTCTAATTTCCTTTTTAACACATACCATTCTTAGGGAGGAAGTTGGGTAGTAGACTCCATTTCGTCTTTACGAGTGTTGATTTATTGTGTACAACTAGCTTGAATATCATGAACTCCATCGTGTGGGTTATTGCTTGAATAATGGTAGATTGTTGATCTTCCATGAAGGATAACTTTTGAATTTTTCGTTGAATATATTAACCATTATTAGATTGATTGACCCGACTGTCATAAGAAATAGATTTCAGTGATAAATCAAGTTTCGTGTTAAATTATTCTTACATGTTTCATAGACTAGACCAATTTTCTACATCTATCAATATTTGGAAGTACTTCTATTACAAATTTAGTTTCGATGTACAATTTGTCATTGATTGAATTTTAAACTTTAGATAACGATGAGAAATCTCTTGAAAATCTGAAAACAAATTGGGATAGAATGCCAATTAGTTGAAATACATGCAGTGGTGAACAACCACGAGGCCGAGCACCAATCAACTATGCTTGAGACATCAGGTACGATTTTCGATAAAACCTTTAGTATTTTGATAGATCTAGGTGCTATAAAGAGATTTATTTCTAGTGCAGTGCTTATGAGAATTAAGGTAAAGGAGGTCAATAAGGAGGATTTTAGATACAAAGAAATGGCATTGAGTGTCAAATAGAAAGTTGGAGGACTGTTTATGGATTGTAGAATTAATTTGGGTGATTTTTTAATGAAGGCCAACCTATATGTCACAATATTATGATCTTATGATATAGTGATAGGCATGGACAGGTTGGAATCACATGATTGGATACTTAACTGTAAGACGAAACAGTTAAGTTTGACAGAGGATTTGGGATAGAGTAGAGTGATTGTATGAAGAAGCTAGGGGGTTTATTTTGAGGTTTATTTCTTCCCTGCAATTACTTAAAAGTGTGTGCAAGAGGTGTAATTTATATGCCATATTAGCGCTAAACAAAAAGGGAGACATGAAAGGGTTAGAAAACCTTCTTGTAGTATAGGATTTTTTCGATGTCTTTCCTGAAGAATTATCAGGCTTGCCTCCAGAAAGAGAATCGGATCTTACCACAGATTGCAAACCTAGAACAAAACCGATTGCTAGAATGCTATATCAGATGTCAATGCCAGAATTGCAAAAGTTGAAAATGCAATTGAAGGAATTGTTAGAATTGGCACTTATACATCCAAGTGTATCACCATGGGGTGTACCAGTTATTTTTGTTAGAAATAAGAATGGATCGTGAAGGCTTTGTATTGACTACTATCAATTGAAAAAGGCTATGATCAAGAAAAAATATCTGTTGCCAAGGATTGATGATTTATTTGATCAGATGAAGGGAGAAACTGTGTTTTCTAATATCGACTTGAGATTAGGATATCACCGGTTACAAATCAAGGAGGAAGATATCTCCTAGACCACATTTAAGACGATATTTAGACATTATGATTTCACTGTTTTACTATTTCGATTGACGAATGCCTCAGGCATATTTATGAGTTTCATGAATGGGGTATTCCAGGAATAATTGGATAAGTTTGTTCAAGTATTTATTTATGACATACTGATTCATTCTTGGAAAAATGAAGAGCACGTCAAACACTTGAGGTTGGTTCTACAGTTTCTAAGATAAAACAAATTGTACGAGAAACTATCAAAATGTTCTTTTTACTAATCAAATATTCATTAGCTGGGACATATCTTATCTAGAGAAGGTATCATTAGGGATCCAACGAAAGTAGAGGATATTATGGAATGTCCATCTCTGACGAATGTACAAGAAGTACGTAGCTTTATGGGTTTAGTAGGATATTACCAACGATTCGTCGAAATTTTTTCAAAGATAACAAATCCAATTACGGAATTGCAGAAGAAAAAAAAGAAATTTGTATGGATAGGGAAATATGCAGAAGAATTTCAAAATCGTAAGGAGTTGTTAACGACATCATCAATATTGAAGGTCCCCGAAATGAACAAAGAATTATTGGTATGCATGGATGCATCCAAGGAAGGTTTAGGTGGATTTTTTATGCAAGACGGTCGAGTGATCACTTACATCTCAAGGAAATTAAGAATGCATGAAGAGAACTACGCAACGCAATGCATGCCTTGGAGTTATTATCAATTGTTTATGCCTTGGGAGTATGGATACATTATCTGATTGGACAAAAAATTGAATTAAGGACAGATCATTGTGCATTGCAACATGTATTTCCTCAAAGTGACTTGAATGCATGAGAGTAGAGTTGGTCATAATTACTTAGCGAGTACAACTTTGAGAGTGCATCTTTATTTGTACTTACATTTGAAGAAAAAAGAGTGGGGTGACCTCACCTTCTAGTTGGTTTTTCTCTCATAATGGGTTTCCCAGGTTATATCTTTGTGTTTATTTGTGGATGGTGTGTGGCTATTTATTTATGTTCTCTATTTTTTTCATTTCATTTATTTCATACATTTCAGTAGGAAAAAATAGTAATTAAAGAATCTTAGATCTAAGGAAACTAACCCTTATATCAAATATTTCAATAATTTTATTACAGATGTTGTGATAAGTTGTCCAATGGAATATCCACAATAGTTTACATATCAGTATCACATGATGCCATATTTATAGGTTTTATAATATGCAAAACACTAATTAATGGTGCTAAAAAATAGTTATAGATCCATGCAGATGATTGGTTGTGATCCTTTAAATCTCAAGATTCTGTTACAATTGACCTTCATTTGATCGACCTTCGACTTAAATTTTGACTTGACTTATTATCAATTCAAAAATTCACCCAATCAATACACCTCGAATATCCAGTCGATTAGTTTGAGTTTCCACTGGAAATAATATAACAACCCAACATCAAGGTGGTAATCAATGTTTGGATATCATGAATCTTCACTAAAATCCCAGGATATTGGGAAGGGGGGTTAAGAATATTCCTATGATGGTACAACCCTCTCAATGGGTCACACTTGGAATTATGTTAATTTTGCATAGATCCACAACCTACCCTGAATAGTTCACCAATGTTAAAGTAGTTGACATGGATACCTAAAACAAATTTGGCTCACAATTTCTAAGAAAATACAATGGCACATCCTTATTAATGTTGAGAGTTTTGTTAAAAAAACATAAATCACATATTCATTCAGTTGTCTATAAATGGTTGTTATATGCATCAATCCATGAAAATATGATTCTTTGTCATAGGAGGGAATAGGCCAATTCTAGGGTCAATAAACAAGGCCATGATTTTTTGTTTTTAATTTTTTAAATCTCTCACCCCATTTCTATATATCCCCATCCTTGAATGACATAGTGAAGAACAAGAATGACAATAATCGGTGGATAGGATCAAAGTTGATAATTTTATTATTCATAATACTCACACAAAAATATAATATATATTTCATTCCTCCAAGAACCACATTTAAGTGTCCACATAACTAAATATATGTTACTTAAAATAATGAATATATCCCAAGATAAACATAAGGTGGTTTAGGGACTAATGATATTGAGAAAAAATGTTGACAATCCTATAGTATTCAAAGTCCTGAGCCCCATATTTGAAAATATAAGATAATTTCCCTTCAGCATGGGAAATGGAAGATACAAAGGTCGTATGGGGACAGAAAGAACCAAGATTCTACAGTCATGAAGGGAATGGTGGCCGTTATAACATTTATTTTTACTTAACATTCACTCAACATGCAATATACCTTGTGCACGAAACCATAACAACATAATAATGTATGATAGATTCATCTTACTTAATCACTCAACATGTGCACGAAACCATCATATGCATATTCACATTAACCCTTAAGAATATATTACATGTATGCAATAAATCGAGTAAACCAACACATCATGACAACAAATACATTAGAATACAAAAAATTAACGTGTTTCACCCCAACTGGGATACGTCCACAATAGATGGATTCTTATATTATTAATTCATATTCAGTCCTTACAACAGGTGTGCATTGCCCTCACATAAGATACATCATTTCTACCCAAAAATTCCCTAGGCATACATGCATACAATGCACACTTAGCTCATTCGATCTCACTATCCTCATCCGACCAACCCCTTCTACCCGAAAATCCATTACATATTTATACATTGATACTAGGGCTTAGGCCGTTACAAAATGGACCAAAATGTATAACTACTTCTAACTAATATTTCATCTTTTGCATGTGTTGACTCCTGAAAATGTGTTAATTGTCTTCCTTTCCTCTACGCACACTACTCCTTAGTTGTCTTGTTGTGTAGTTTTCTCCTGCACAATTCCCAAAATGACCTGCTCCAACACTTTCACATCATATTTATTTATGTGAAATAAAGAAACTTGTCATTAAATATGGATAACCATAAACTCTCTTACTTGTACACTAAAGTTAATCTTAAGTAGGGATATCATTGTATATTATTGACTTAGGTCTTATTATTATTAATAATAATAATAATATAAAATATTATTATTATTATTCATATATACATGAGGTTTGACTAAGTATTCATAACCCATTCCTCTATTACACTATATAATTGGGTTATCTCCCATTGTATTGAATATCATTCCATGAAATATTATTTTGACTTACTATCCACAATTCCTTTATGTATTGCACTATATAATTTGGTTATCTCTCATTATATTTAATATCACTCGATGGAATAGTGTGGTAACATTGATTTACATAATTAACTTTATGAACATTTATTATTCCCATGGATACTTTGTAAATATTTAATTGTAAACCTAATATTATTCTCGAGGGGGATTTGGTTCAAAACCTCACATTTACAAATACCTAGGTATTAATTTCAATTTTCATTTGAAATGGAACCATAATTTTGAGAAGAGAATTATTTGTTATTGGAAATCTCATCACAATCTTAAATACAAAGGTATAAATATTGAGCTTTGGGACTAGGATAAGAAAAAAATCATTTTCAACACTTTAAATATCTTTTTTATTCTTTATATATGTGAAGTTTTACCCTATCACATCCCTTGTGAAACTTGGAATAAAATTAATTAAATCCAAAGATGCTTTGTAACCTATAGTTTTAAATTTAACTGCAACAATTTTTACCCCAATATATTAATTGACCCTCGATGTACTTATGTGGAGTTTAAATACATGATTATATATTTATTTGTAAACATAATGTTTTTACAAATTATGTTTACAATTACATATTTAACTACGATTACATATTTAATTGTAAACATATTTAATTTGCATATTTAAGAGATTAACTTTAGTCTAGTTGGGCCTTCACCACTTCAATCCTCCACAACGGAAATCTCATAAGTAGTAAGAGTCAATGGGGTTCTCCATCTCAAGATAGGAAGATATTGGGGGTTGAACACGATGAGTTCATAATTTCAAGGACAAAGGGATGTAGATTCAATATGAAGTGAAATTTCTCGAGAGTGTCTTTTCTCTCAATGATGTGTGTGCCCAAAGACTTATATATGGCTCAATTTATAGCCTCCAAATGGAATTGAAGGGTCGGGTCAGAGCGTTTTTAGTATATGTAAGGTCAAGGATCATGGATCTCATGAGATGGCATGGAAACCTGACTTATTTTTAATATTTAAGAACAAAATCAGATATACATTGGTTGTAGTGGAATAACCTACGTATACATGAGTTTTCTAATTGTATGTCGCGTATATGGACAAAAATATGTATTTTTAGCTTTGAAGTGAGCAAAAGGGGAATTTAATTCTGTAGAGGGAAATGGAAGGCCCTCAAAGCAATATGCATGGAGTGTGGAAAAAAAAATTATAACACTTTTCTCACTCTATAAGTAGGTCACATTATCCAAATGACAACCCCTATTCTCTTGCATCAATATTATTAAAAATAAATGGAAATATCAAGTGAACAATAAACCCTAGAAAATGAGGTAATCCTTCCAAGTAATAAATCGACCATATGTAAATGTGATTCACCAAACCAGAGAGTCTACCTGGTGGAAGTTAATCTCTCAAGTCACACTTCAACCCAACACTTCAATGAAGGAAGTCACTTTGTAGGGAATTAAATCAATTATAGTGCAGAGAATATGCAAGATATTTGACCCACCATTTGTGGATAGAAGGAAAATGCCAAGCTCAGACAAAATGGACAGATAATGGCTAGCATCGACTAGCTGGTCAATTGGGATGCCTAGAAAGGAGGAATTTCTCCCAATAAAACACCATCATCATGCAATGAAACCCTATCCACTAACCAACATGATTTTCCTCGATCAATTAGTGAAATATCTAAGGGAAGTACTATGCATACAAGAAAATTGTTTGTTGTGTGTGGACTCAACTCTCATGGATTTAACCAGCCATTGGAAAAAGTATGCTTTGAAGCCAACACCTTCATGAAGGAAATACCAACCCTCAAGAGGTGAACACCTAATGCCCATACAAATTGATTGTTTTATCTTGAAGCAATCATAACCAAAATCATTCATAACATAAAACCCACACTAGAGCCATGAAATCAAAATAATGATAGATAGATTTCACATTTGATGATAATTTTTATTATGCTCAGGAGAAAATTACAAATGGGTGAGATATACATAGACTCTATTTATTGGCACTCACTTTGAAGACCAAAATTGCAGCATGCCATGGATCAGAGACACCTACACTTAGAGTGAACAGAAACATTAAATCCTTCATCCACTCAACCTCAAGAAGGCTTCCCTCTTCAATCTCTAACTTTTTTTATTGTACCTCCCTCTTTTATCTTTTCACTACAACCTTGATTCTTTTAATGCACTACCTTTGGAAGGCTAGTCGTCACATGGTTAGTTTCTACTTCCCATTTATTCGGAAAAAAAAATATTTGAATAAAACTAATGTGTACAAGTTTATTACAATTTTACAAAATGTTTGGGTGAGGATCCAATTTGGATCACACCTCCACATTTACAATATTTTGGTCCCCAAAATATTCAACTCCTTCAATCATATTCTTCTCCTATTGTCAAGAATACTCCAAAGAATCTCAAATAAAGGATGCCTCCACGATAGGATGGAAGATAAGAGCTTAGTATGGGTTTCCTTTTGTAGAACATTCTTGTAGTTCTCATGGATGTGGATGACATTCATTGTTTCAATAAGTCATTGGAAAATTCCTTCTCCTTAGGATGCAAGTGTAAGAAATGCCTCTTTCCTCTCAAACTTGACTCTCCATTATTTCTTATTGGATTTTCGGTTCCTGGGATGGAGTTCTGGGTGAATCCTCCAACATTTGGACTCCTAATGTCTAGTCAATATACAATATTGGAAATAGTTCTTGCATGGGCTCCTAGGCCTTCTAGAGTGCCAACAATCACTATAATTTTGAACCATTTTATTGCAACATAAAAAAACTAAGCCATACCTTTTCAATTTGTGATGATGATTTTCATCTTGGTTTCTTGGTCCGCCAAGTGTTGGAGTAAATATGGATGGAAGAACCATCTCTTTTCTTCCTTATTCCAAGCTTATACCAATATATTTTAGTGACTTGGTGCACATGGATTCTTTCTCGTTTCCTCTTTCCTTGAAAAAATTGGTTTGAGCTTCACTTGTGTAGGATTCTTTTCCACTAAATCCTAGGACTTCATGCTTGGGCCTCTATTGAGCTACAATGGGAATCAAAATACCTTAGCATTCCTTTCCTAGACCTTGGATATCATATCCCATTATCCTCATGATCTTAGAACCAATGCCTCTAGTGTGCTTCTCAAATTCACCAAGGGTATTGGAAGGAGAGTTTACCATTTTTCATCTGTCATGGTACTAGATTTGAAAATGGAAATGGAAGGGTGTAATGTCCCTTTCCAAATAGGATCTTCAGAGAGGAGGCTTAATGGTCTAAACCACCCTATTAGACTATAGCCAGGGCCAAAGAGGGGTAAACAGGGTTACTAGAGGTCACTCCAGTCACAGGTGTTATATTTGGAAAGTGACATTGAGCTAAAAAGGGTTAAAATTGCTTTTAAGTCATTATGAGCTAAAAATAGAATTCAAAAGTGAATTAGTGTTTCAACAGTGATTTAGGGTTTTGGAAGTCAACAGTGAATTAGGGTTTCAGCATGATTTAGGGTTTTGGAAAGCTAGAAAGGAAGGGTCAGCAACCTAATTCATCATTATGCAGATCATGACTTGTCATTGAGGAGAGAGGCGCATATCAGGAGAGATAGTTTGGTGGATTCCAGGAGGAATACACCAGTTGGATAATTTCGGTGTTGAGAGACACACCCTAGTCACCGGGAAGATCATGCAGGTCTTCCATCATTCTTCAGCAACAGTTACACAATGCTCACATATTTCGGGTATTATCTTTAGTTGTTTATTTGTATTCCGGCTAAGATCCTTTTGTCTTTTGATCTAGTTGAGTGTTGTCATTTTATTCAGCCGCATTCATCCTTTATAATCCACAAAGATATCATAATATAAAACTTGCAGTCCTTTGTGGCATTTATTATTTGTATGACCATTTATATGTTGTAAATGATTGATCCTACACACACATTATCAGTGTTTCCTAGACTAGCCAATTCAGGAACATTACAGTGGTATCAGAGATTTAGTCCTGCCAACCTGTGACTAAAGACAATGAGTGCAGCAAAAGACCCAGAGGGCCTTGAACACATAGGTGACGAGTATGTCACTTACAGAAGGCATAAGGAAAGAAGTCATAGGCCTGATTTCCCCCCTTTTCCTCCTATCTTAGAGGAAGAGGAAGAGGCACATAGAGAAGTAGAGAGAAGGGTAGAGCATGAGGCTAAGCACGAGGTAGAGAGGATGCTAGGATACATATATGAGCAACCAGAAGGTAGAGGCTAGGCCCCCATAGATCCAAAGACAAATTTCATGTAGGTTATCAATGATATGTTAGCTAGTCAACGGACCATGTCTCATTCCTTGACACAAGTGGTTGATAGATTGGCTAGAGTGGGCACCACAGACACACAAGTCCCGCATGCAACACAAGGGAAATTGGGAGCAGGAAGTAGACCCCAGTCACCCTCTCACGCATACACCTCTGCGAGTAGCATTCCTAGAACCTTGTTTCCCAGTTTCTAGAGGGAACCCCCAGTAGCAACACCACCACCGATAGCACAAGGGCCACCCACTCATGTAGACAAAATTGCAAAGTATATGAGGGATTACATAGCATTGGGTCATGACTTGCATCAATACATGACCTTAGTTGAGTATTGTGGACTCAGACTCAGGAACCTCCCCAAAGAATCAAAGAGGGGAGGACCACAACAACAGTAGGGGCATAACCTCGATTTCATCTGAAAAGTTGGGAAACTCACCATCCCTTCTTTCGACGGATCATCCAAATACACCACCAGAGCTTGAGTACAAAAGATAGACATGTATTACAAGCTGAACCAGATGACTGAGATAGAGGCCATTAGTTTCATGACCTTACACTTGGAGGGTGAGGCACACGAGTGGTGGTATCATGGACTGGTGACATTGGGTCACAGTCCCATCAGTTCCTATAGGGAGTTTATAGATAGGATCATGGACAGGTTTGACAGGAAGGATCCCGAGATACACTTCAGGGATCTAGCCCAGTTGAGACAAACTAGCATAGCAGAGGTGTTCATCACAGAGTTTCAGCTGGTAGCCATGGCAGTGACATATATATCAGAGCCCGGGATGATCATGTTATTCACAGAAGGAGTCACAGAGCCTTTGAGAGGATGGGTGAAGGCATACATGCCTCCCACTTTGTAGGATTCCATCCTTCACACTCGATATATGGCAGACTTAGTGCCAAATACTAAAACTTTATCCAAACCATTTATGCCCCAGAGGGATCGAGATAGGAAGCCATTCTAGAGAGAATGGAAGGGAAAGGAGAAGTTGGATGATGAGACTAGGTGAAAGCATATGAGGAAGAAGATTTGCTTCAGCTACAGATATCCTTGGGTCCCAAGCCACAGGTGCATGGGAAAGGGATAGATTCATTATATTGAGGTAGCAGTAGACAACATGGATAGTGAGGAGGAGGAGCAGGACAGTGGATCCACTAGTTCAGAGGAGGAGTCAACACTAGCAGAGGAGCAACCTCCCCATAGACCACCGACATCGGTAGGAGCCCATCCTCTAGTAGTCCCACAACTAGAGCAGGCTAATAGGAGGAAACCAACAAAGGGAGGAGTCACAATGACCCTTTTTGGTGTTCCCAGGTATGATACCCTCCGTATCAGAGGGATTATTTCGGGGAAATGAGAAATCTCCCTGATAGATGGTGGGGTCACCCATAACTTCATCGACACTTCACTAGTATTGAGACAGGCACTTCAGACATAGGAGTTTGAGGGGTGTGATGTTGTGGTAGCAGATGGCCACACAGTGGAGTGTCTAGATAGAGTTCCAAACTTAGAGATGAAGTTAGGCAACTACACAGTGAGAGACACATTTTATGTGGTTGAACTATTAGACACAGATGTGCTATTAGGAGTTCAGTGGATGATCACCTTGGGAAAAATCACTACCAACTACGAAACCTTGGAAATGGGATTCAGAGATCAAGATGGGAAGAATGTTGTTCTAAGAGGTATGTCAACAGGAGCACCCAAGATAGTTTCATCCAAAAGGATGGAGATGATATTGAGACATGGGGAGGTAGCATATGCCACAAAATTCTTGATCACTACTCAGAATGATTCAGAAGGTCGACAACAGTACCATACAGAGATAAAAAATTTATTGGGACGACATCAGCAGGTCTTTGAGGAAATTCCACCAGGGAGACCATCTGAAAGGGGGTTTGAGTACACCATTGAGTTGGAGGAGGGGGTCAAACCTATGATCACTGCCCCCTATCATCATCCTAGGAGGTTCAAGGATGAGATGGAGAAGGAAATCAAGGAATTTTTGGCAATGGGACACATTAGACCGAGCAATAGCCCATTTTCTTCTTCAGTTGTCTTAGCTCTGAAGAAGGATGGAACCATGAGGATGTGCATTGATTACTGAGCCTTGAACAAGTAAACCATCAAGAAACGGTACCCTATCCCATGCATTAACCAGTTGATGGATGAACTGCATGGGGCAGTTTTATTCTCAAAAAATGATCTACACTATGGATATCATTAGATCAACATCCAAGAGAAGGACATAGAGAAGACGACATTTCGATGTCATTTTGGACACTTCGAGTTCTTGGTTATGCCATTTGGGCTAACCAATGCACCCACTACATTCCAGTCTTGCATGAACCATATATTCAGGGATCAGTTAAGGAAATCAGTCTTGGTTTTCTTCGACGACATCTTGATCTATAGTCGTTCATGGCAAGAGCATATGAGGCACCTAGATGAGGTATTGAGAATCATGGAGGTACATTCATTATATTCCAAAGAGTCCAAGTTTGAGTTCAGTATGAAACAGATTATTTACTTAGGCCACGTCATCAGTGCATAGGGGGTACAGGTGCACCAAGAGAAGATCAGGGCAATTCTAGATTGGCTGATGCCCAGGAACGTGACAAAATTGAGGATCTTCTTCGCGTTGTGCAACTATTACAGGAGGTTCGTTCGAGTTTTTTCTCAGCTTGGAGCACCGCTGACATATCTTACCAAGCATGGGGCCTTCATATGGACTGATAAATAACAGGAATCCTTTGATCACATGAAGGAAGTCATGGGCACTTGTCCAGTGTTGGCACTACTAGACATCACCTTTCCATTTGTACTAGAGTGTGACACATCCAGCGAAGGGATCGGTGCAGTTTTGATGCAGGGAGGAAACCTCATTGTATTCGAGAGATGGAAGCTTAGTCATACTGAGAGGTTGTACTCCATTTATGACAAGGAAATGTTGGCAATCATGCATGCCTTGATCAAGTTCAGACAATATTTGGTGGGCAACAAATTCGTGGTCAAGACCGACCACAACAGTTTGAAGTATTTCCTTGAGAAGAAGGACCTCAGTGAGCGCCAATAGAAATGGGCGATGAAGGTATAGGCATTTGACTTTTACATAGAGTATGTCAAGGGGAAGAATAAAATTGTGGTTGATGCACTATCGAGGAGACCTGCGACATGTTCTTTGATGGAGATTTCAGCAGATTGGAAATCCCACTTGTTAGTGGAATATTCCAAGAACAAGTTCACTTGTGAGGTGATGGATGGGTAGATACAGGATGATCAGTATAGGGTCATTGACGATGTCATATTTTACAAGGATAGAGTCTACTTGGTGCCAGATTTAGGGATCAAGAAGAATATCCTCACTGCAGTTCATGATTCACCTCTAGCAGGTCATTAGGGGTTTTTCAAAACCTATAGACAGATGAGAGAGAGGTTCTCATGGAAGGGCCTCAAATAGGACGTTATGAGACATGTCAGTGAGTGTGTGACTTGCCAGTAGAACAAGTCATAGCATGCTCTTCCAGCAGGGCTACTTCAGCCACTCCCCATTCCAAAGAAGAAATGGGAGAGTATATATATGGACTTCATCACAGTTCTACCCAAGGTCCAGGGTAAGGACTTTATCTTTGTAGTGGTTGACAGATTGACCAAGTTTTCTCACTTCTATTCCATACCGACATAGTACAACACAGTTCAGTTAGCCAATATTTTCTTCAATGAGGTCTTCAAAATTCATGGGTTGCTGAAGAACATCGTCAGTGACCAGGACAGTCGGTTCATAGGGACATTTTGGAGAGAGTTGTTTCGGTTGGTGGGGACAGAGTTGACACCTAGCACCAACTATCACCCTCAAACAGATGGGCAGAACGAGATTGTCAACAAGTGGGTTGAAGAGTGTTTGAGGAACTATGTAGGAGGACAACATAGAACGTGGGTAAAGTGGTTACATTTAGGAGAACATTGCTACAACACCACCTTCCTCATGTCCATTGGTATGACACCCTTCTGAGCATTGTATGGATATGATTCTCCCACTTTGTAGACTTGGTATTCATGGAGAGAATAGATCCCAAGGCCAGGGATTGGATCATAGAGAGTCAGGATATTCTCAAGTTGTTGAAAGAGAACCTGTAGACAATGCAAAACCAATAGAAGATAAGTGCGGATAGACACAAGATAGAGCGTAACTTTGAGGTTGAAGATTTGGTTTTCTTGATACTCCAACCCTACAGACAATCATCTCTGAAGAAGAGTGGGGCCGAGAAGATGAAGCCCAGATTTTATGGTCCTTACAGGATCATGCGTCGAGTAGGCGAGGTTTCTTACAAGCTAGAGCTTCCAGAGGGGAGCAAGATTCATAACATATTCCACGTGTCTTGCCTAAAAAATGCAGTGGAACAATTCATTATCACATCTGAGGAGCTTCCCCCGTTGGATGAGGAGGGACAGTTGGAGTTAGTTCCGGAGGAGGTTTTGGAGTTTCGGGAGAGGAAACTGAGGAGCAAGGTCATCAGAGAGTGTTTGATCAAATGGAGAGGGATTCCAGTAGAGGATGCTACTTTGGAGAGAGAGCAGCTGTTGCAGCACCATGGATTGGTATTGCTTGAGGAAAAACAATTTTGGGAAGGGGGGACTATAATGTCCCTTTCCAAATAGGAGCTCCAGAGAGGAGGCTTAATGGTCTAAACCACCCCGCTAGACTATAGCCAGGGCCAAAGAGGGGTAAACAGGGTTACTAGAGGTCACTCCAGTCATAGGTGTTATATTCAGAAAGTAACATTGAGATAAAAAGGGTTAAAAGTTATTTTAATTCATTATGAGCTAAAAATAGAAGTCAACAATGAATTAGGGTTTCAAAAGTGATTTAGGGTTTTGGAAGTCAACAATGAATTAGGGTTTTAGCATGATTTAGGGTTTTGGAAATCTATAAAGGAAGGGTTAGTGACCTAATTCATAATTATGCAGATTATGACTTGTCATTGAGGAGAGAGGTGCATCTCAGGAGAGATAGTTCAGTGGATTCTAGGAGGAAGACACCAGTTGGCTGATTTCGGTGTTGAGAGATACACCCTAGTCACCGGGAAGATCACATAGGTCTTCAATCATTCTTTAGCAGCATTTACACAATGCTCACATATTCCGGGTATTATCTTTAGTTGTTTATTTGTATTCTAGATAAGATCCTTTTTTCCTTTGATCTAGCCGAGTGTTTTCATTTTATTCATCTACATTCAACCTTTGTAATCTGCAGAGATATCATAATATAAACTTTGCAGTCCTCTGTCGCATTTATTATTTTTATGACCATTTATATGTTGTAAACGATTGATCCTACACACACATTATCAATGTTTCCTAGACTAGCCAAGTCAGGAACATTACAAAGGGGTTTGCTTGGTATCTTGGAAAATTGTTTATATCTTCTTTAATGTCTCTTCCTTTGCTTTGAATTCATGGTATAGGTGAGTAGTGACCTTAGTGAACCTTTCCTCTTGCTATTTATCCAAATCAATGAATTTCTCCCCCAACTACAAGAGCTACAATATGGTCATGTATAATTTTACCCTCATGGTGGTGAAGGAGTCTCGGTGCTTGGCAAGCTCTTTCTCCAACTCATCTTCTCTCTGTCTCCAATGTTGATTTTCTTCTTATATTTTCCTATTGAAGTCTCTCAACTCTTCTAGCTTCTCCCTAGTCAAGGATTTTCCCATGGAAACTACTTCAAGGTCTCTAACAAACCTTCTCTAATACCATTTGATCCGTAAATGGTGAGCCTATGTCCTATCCATTTATTTAGCATGAATATGTTACAGAAATAAATTCAATGTATTTTCCGAGAACGAGTTTTGATTTGGAATCCTTTTCTCACTCTATAAGTAGGTCACATTATCCAGATGAAAACCCCCATAATCTTGCATCAATTATATTAAAAATAAATGGAGATATCAAGTGACAATGAACCCCATTGGATGAAATAATCCTCAAAGGAATAAATCAACCATATGTAAAGAGGATCCACCAAACCATAGAGTCTACTTGGTGGAGTTTAATTGCTCAAGTCACACTTAAATCCAACACTTGGACCACCTTTGTGTGTGACCAATTGTATGGCTTAGTGAGGTGGACCCAACTCATAAAAATATTAAAAGGCGAATGCATGTCCCAAAGCAAGGGTGTATTACAGTAGTCCCCACGAACCTAATACCCAACAATGTAGGAAGTCGTTGTACATGGAATTAAATTGATCATAGTGCAAAGAGTATGAAAGAGTGTTGACCCACTATTTTCGGACAAAAGGAGAATGCAAAGATCTAAGAAAAAAATGGCCAAGTGATGGCTAGCATAGACTACCTAGTTGATTGGGATACCCAACAAGGAGTAATTTCACCGAACCGAACACCATCATCATGGAATGAAAGCCTATCCACTAACCAACGTGATTTTCCTCTATCAATCAGTGAAATAGCTAAGGGAAGTATTGTGCATACAAGAAAATTGTTTGGTCTATGTGGACTCATTTGTCATGGATTTAACCAACCATTGGAATGAGTATGTTTTTAAACTAACTCCTTCACGAAGGAAATACCAACCCTCACGAGGTGAACACCCAAAAACTGTTAGACATGGTGTTATGGTATTGGAATTGATGTCAATGAGGGCCAAAATGATCAATGTTGGACATGGTATTATGGTATTGTCATTATCAAGATGATCAATATGTCTGTGAGATACTAAATCTCAGGAGAGATAACGTAGTAGGTTACGCAAAAGACATAGAACGAGGAACAAAGGAGTCCCTCATATTACCAGATCATATATAAGGTGGATCAATGCAAAAAATGATCAGGAGATAAGGCACGATTGAGTGAAGTGGAAACACAGTTTTGAAATTAATTAAATCTATGCAAAGGATTGTGGTGTAATCGTAACTATTCCCTTTTGAATTTTGGGAATAATCAGAACCATTGAATCGAGGAGGAATCCCTTCCACTGATGTAGTTTTCGGGATAATTCAAGACCATCAGATCAAGGGGAAGTCATAGGTTGGGAAGAATTAAATCTCAATTGTCAGATATGGAGAAGTATAACTATGGTTTCCCAGTCATTGGATTAAGGTTTGATCTGGAATGGAAATGTTGAATCGTCAGATCACACTAAATGAAAGAAGGTGGTAAACTATGGAGAAGACCACTCCGGCGAAAAGGAGTCTAAAATAGGTAAGTTTACCCAAAGGCCGAAGCCCCAAAATTATGAACTTCCATTGAACATCAGATCAGGAGAAGAACATGAAATCCCGTCAACTGTTAATATGGAGTGAAAATATTGAAACCGTCATATATCACTAAGTAAGAAGGTTGTCACCACCGAATTTGACCTACTTTGACGATAAGTAACTTAGATAAAACAAGAACTCCTGAAACACGAAGTTCCATAATAAACAAAGGACATAAGATCAAGACAAGAAAATATCTACGGTGATAGATCTATTCGGTAATGATCGATGGAAGGTATGAAAGTGCCAAAAATCCCGAAGCCACGAAATCCCAAAGAAAAGAAAAATTTCAAATCAATAAGAAACTTCAGATGAACCTATGATCATTAGATATAGGAGGAATACATGTGACACATCAGTAGGCCCACATCAACATGACTATGTTAACAATATATGAAACATGGCCTAATTAGATGGTGACAACTGTCAAGGTCGATGTGGCACATAAGGAGTGTAAAAGTCACAAATCAGGGTGACACATGGCACACACATTAAGAGTCCATGTCATCATAGGTGACGTCAACATACCATATCACTCCAGGATTACTGCCTTTGGGAATTTCCAAATTCTCCTACCAACAAAAATACCTAAAGTGTCGAAGCCCGAAGTCACAAATTAACTTTTGGTCATCGATCTAAGATCCTCAAGAATATTTCTTAATCGTTCGATCGAGTACAGTTGAAAGATAATGTAAGGAGTGCTAACTACTGACAATAAGAAGACACCACAAATTATTACTTATTCAATAGGTAAACACTCTGGATGGATTGAACTATCTCAGAGTTCGAGTAGCCCAGAGCCCCGAAGTTACAAATATACGAATACCCAAAGAGCAAGAGATATGTTGTGCCTAAGTTTACAGTTCAAGATCCTGGACATGTGAAGGTTATCAATCAAGGAGTGTTGATACACGCTTCGACGAAATTTTCTCTAGAAGAGTTGAAATACTACAAAGGTCGGAGTCCCAAAACGTCGAAGTCCCGAAGTGAACGCGAACCGTCTAGTCAACTACAGATTAAGTCATGAACATCAATTTGTTTGAATCATATGTATAAAGCCAATATCGTCCATCCAACAGAATAGTAAATATTGGTCGTTCGATCTATTAGTGAATACAATATACTCACTTCAGAGAAATGTACTCCGGGAGGATTGAATGACTGCAAAGGTCAGAAGTATCAAATGACGAAGTACCGAAGAACCTGGTTCAAGCACCTATCATGTGATAAAGTAAATAAGCTAAAGGGTATATAATTAAATAATCCCTCAAACATTTGAATACAGTCCCATGTAGAATAATAAGGGAGAAAGGAGAAAATAACTAACAAGATAACATGTGAAATACATAAGCCCATGGTTTTGAGCCCACGGTCAAAAAAGGAAGTGGATTGAAGGAAGTGCCTATCTGTAGAATTTGAATCTAGAAATAAATAATCTAGATTAAATCACATACATGGATAAGAACATGGATCTAGCCACTAGTTGCACGCAGAGGAGAAAAGGTTGAGCACTTTTATATTTGGTGCTTGAGCACATTACACCCATATAGGTTGTTATAGCTCTATGTGAGGGAAAAAGTTAAGCTCGAATGCACTGCAGAGGTCCTTAGATACCTCATTATAGATTCGATGTACAATGAGTCAAATTATAGGCTTCCATAACTATGGGTTGACCTGGAAACCAATGCCAATTAAGAATATGATTCTTAATTAAAAGATATTGAAAGAAGAACCAAGTTCACCCAATAAAATTAAAGGATAATTGTAAAAGAAGAATTTTTTTTATTGAAATAACATAGTTGTTAATAAATGAAAGGGTGTGATGGTTTATTATTAAAAGACAAAATGGTTCAAATTTCATACCTTTTGGGATACTATATAAACATAAAGGTATGGTGAATGAAAGGTGTCTCTACAGGCTAGATCAAAATATCAAAAGAAAAACCAGAGTCCAAGAATAAAATATGAATATACCTATGTAGTGAGGGTGGAAGGGAGGAGCAAGGAAGGATTTATATCCTTTACTAAAAGTGTAAAAACAGGGAGTTGGTGCTTCCTAGGGCCAGTGCCCTAAAGACAAGGGAGTTGGTGCTTCCTAGGGTTGGTGTCCTAAAATAAGGGAGTTGGTTATTCCTAGGGTTTTTTCCCTAATGAAGGGGATTTGTGCCTCTAAGAGTTGGTTCTCTAAGGAGGATTGATGTCCTTCACAATATCGGATTATTCTTTATAAACCTTGTAATTCTTGTTAATTATATTTATATGATTGATTTTAAATACAAGTTCATTGTTGATATATTGTGTTGTTTTATAAAATAAAATTACTAATTGGTTAAGAAGTTAATACTTTTTCACCCCTCCCCCCCCCTCATTATTTTCCAATAATTGGTATCAGAGAAAGTGCCTTCAACATAGTCTAATAAATGGAAGGTAGATCCTGAAGGAAATTGATCATCAAGAGGGAATGTCTTCCAACAAAGAACCATTATTTAATAGAGGTGGTTATGCTCTCTGCATAATATGAATGAAAAGCTACTTATTGGCTCTTGGTTTTGATTTTTGGAAATATATTGTAGATGGTTACACTGCACCAGTTACTTCACCCATAGATACTGCAGGAAAGAAGATTTTCAATGACAACTCAAGAGAATTTAATGCCATTCTAGGAGGATTGAAAAGTTCTATATGTGTGAAGGAAATGCATTGTAAGTGATCTAAGGAAATATGGGAAAAATTGGAGGTTTTATATGAAGGAGATAGAAAAGTAAAGGAAGCCAAACTACAAACATATAGAGCTCAGTTTGAAAATTTGAATATGAAAGAAGAAGATAACATTGTTGAATATTTTCATAGGGTAGATGAGGTAGTTAACTCAATCAAAGAAATAGGAGAAGAACTTATTGATAACCCTATTGTACAAAATATCTTAAGGTCATTACCTATGAGATATGATTCCAATATTTCCACCATTGAAGATAGACCAGAACTTGACAAACTCACAATAGATGAACTTCATGGAAGTTTTACAACATATGAGATGAGAATAGGGAACAAAAAAACATCAAAATAAGAAACGGTCTTTAAGACATCTAAAGCAAAGAATAAACATGAACATATGCATAATGAAGATTAGTTAGACATATCAGATGTAGAAGAGGCCAAATTTATAAAGAAAATCCATAAAGGATTTGGAAAATATAAAGGAAATTTACCCTTCAAATGTTCCAGTTGTGGAAAAATCAAACACTTTGCTAACAAATGTCCCTAACCCAAGAAGAAGGATAATGATGATGAAGAACCCACAACCAAAAAGACCAATACAAGATGAAATTTTATAATAAAAAGAAAAACTTCTACTCCAAAGAAGACATCAACTCTTCAGAAATGAGTGAAGATGAAGATTAAGAGCTTCTATTTATGGGAGTGAACACTCAAAATAATAATATAGATAATGAATAAAAATTTGAAAGTGAAGGTGAAGTAGATCTATATAAAGAATTTATTAGTGCTCTAGAGGAACTAAGAAAGTATAAAAAGAAGAACATGGTACTTAGGGAACAACTTCAAGAATTTGAAGAATCACATCAATCAACAGAAATAGATGCATCAATAACCATCAAATAATCAGAATAGATCATCATTGATTTGAAGTCCCAGCTCCTAGAAGCTAAAAGAATTGAAGAAGTCATTTTAAAACAACTCAATGATAGAAAAAATGTCTGTGAGAAGATAGAACCAAAGCTTGAGTTGCTAAAAGGTGAATTTGAAAAAGAAAAGAAGAGATCAAAATTTGAAAATAGTTCAAAAATATGGGATGAAATTCTTAGTAGTCAAAGGTCACCAAACAACAACACTGATTTGGGTTACACCCAATATTGAACCTCTACATCACAAGGGTCATTCAAAAGGCCAATCAGTTACACAGATTCTCTAAATGCTCCTTAAGAAGAAAATATAATAATTCAAAGATGATACCATTCAAAACTATTCTACATAGACATAAATCAACACTCCCTACTAAAGTAAAATATGACAAGAAGAATACAATCACCAGAAGGAATCCCCCTAATAAATATCTATTTATTCTATATTTTTACTCTTGCAATAATTTTGGACATAAGGCACTTGTCACACACCCACTACGGGATAATAGATTTTTCTCCCTTTTTCTTTTTTTTTTCCTTTCTTTATCGAGGGACAGAGTCCCCAAATTCCTATGAGGTCCTAGCGTAGGCTAGGTCTTCTGATCGGGACCTTCACTAAACCAATCCACTAGTTCTTTTATTAAAAATCCATCGTGTACAACTCAAGCACCAAGCGCAGGCTTCACCTCCATGTGCTCATCGGTTATGACCCATGGCTAAGCCAAGAGGCACCTTTCGCACTTCGTGACTCAGCGATGCCCGAAAGTCAAGTCTTTCGACTCTTCAAACCCTAAAACCCAAAATCATACCTTCACTGAGATCAATGGCTGCAAATCTGTACCTTGGTCCAACGGTCCTGGCTATATTGAGACATCATAAATCGGGAGTTCGAAACGCAAGAGGGTTGATTTCTTCGACTCTTCAAACCCTGAAACCCAAAATCCTATTCACACTAAGTCGACTCGGAGTTTCATATACTAGGGTTTCTCGTACCGAGATTTTTCAGCTTGCGAGGACGGGGGGTTCATACCCTTGGGTTTCCCGCGGTCCGAAATGCCGAAATCGTCTCACACTACACCACTTCAGGATATCACATACTAGGTCTTCACGTACCAGGATTTCACAACTTGCGAGGATGAGGGGTTCATACCCTTGGGTTTCCTAGGGGACAAAATGCCAAAATCATTTCACACTACTCCGCTTCGAGATTTCACATACTGGGACTTCTCGATGTAAGAAGACGAGGGGTCTCGCACCTGGGTTTCCCGGGAGCCGAAACTCTGAATCCCATTTACACTAAGCTCCTTTTAGGGTTTTGCATGTTGGGACTTCGTGATGTTCAAAGACGAGGGGTCTCGCACCTGGGTTTCTCGGGAGCCGAAACTCCGAAGCCCATTTACACTAAGCTCTTTTCGGGGTTTCACATGTCAGGATTTTGCGATGTGCGAAGAAGAGGGGTCTCACACCTGGGTTTCCCAGAAGCCAAAACTCTGAAGCCCATTTACAGTAAGCTCTTTTCGAGGTTTCGCATGTCGGGATTTTGTGATGTGTGAAGACGAGGGGTCTTGCACCTGGGTTTCCCGGAAGCCGAAACATCGAAGCCCATTTACTTCGCGAAAGGGGCAAGGTAAACTCATGGATTTAGTACAATCATAGTCTTTTCAAGGGGCTCACTCCGACTCTGGAATGCATGGGAACTTCCTTGAAAAAGGGTGCCTTCGGGAGGATAAACCAGGGCATATCACAAGTCAAGTTAGATGGGTCAATCCTATGGGAAACAAACTCATATCTTGAACTTATACATTCTATACATTAATTGATTTGTAGTTATGTCAATATAAGCATGCATCCATTATTTCCAATCAAAGAACAAGGCAAACACTTCGATACAAAAACTATTTATGAACATATAAAAATGAGCATGCGATCGTGACATTCAATTCCAAATGTAAGACATAACACTTATCAGAAATTTCGAACGTGATTTGAATGCTGAGAGGGGTGTTCGTTTCCACCCAACCATAGGCTGAGCGATTCCAACCGAATTTACCACTAGCCACCCCCGAGCTAGACCACGTTGCTTCGAGACTCAGTCTCTTGCTTCCAGCTCAACGAAAGTCAAGGAAGAAATTTACTCCCCTTCTCCTTTGTTCATGACTCTCTGTATTTTTGGAGTTCCTCTGGTTCTACTTCTGCGATTCCTGTCACACGCTCTCTCTCTTCTCCCCCCTACCACACTTCGTCTCTTGCCTTTTTCCCTACAAGGTTGCATGTGGCATGAATTTCCCTGTCCGTGGTCAGGTCTGAGAGATTCTATGAATGGGCAGTTCACCCCCATCACCTCATTTACTCTTGAGGAGCCTCCCCACCTACCATCCTAGCGAGTAATTCATTCCGAGGTCAGAGAGTGAGCTTTGGTTTTCCGAGCACGTACAAACCAATATGGTTTCGGTTCGGTGGAAGTTAACGCAGCCATTCTCGGCCCCTTCCACCACCTCTCATCAGCCATCATGATCTCTTTTAGCACATACCCCTCCCAGCAATCATGCGACACATATTCATGATATAATTTATATTCATCGACCTTTTATACAAAGGTTTGTCAAATCAAACATTCACATCTTTGAGTTTTCCATAGTTCTTTGCCAATATAGTTATTTTTACAGACTGTGGGAAACAGGGTGTTACAATTCCCTCCTCCTTAAAAGAACATCGTCCTCGATGTTCTATCTATCAATGTGACATGTATGTACAAAAGTAAACAAAATCGAGTATGCTTGTTTCATGGCATCTTCCATTTCCCATGTAGCCTCATCTGGGCCAAAATGTTTCCACTGTAGCTTGACCTGTGCAATGGTTTGGATCCTGAGCGGGGTTTCCTTTCTGTCTAGTATGCATTGAGGTTTTGGGAGGAATTATCCCTTTGGTTCCACCTGGATCACAAACCAGTCAATTATATGATTAAAATCATGTACATATTTATTCAATAATGAAACATGGAAAACATTATCTTCTTTTATTGTGGGAGGGAGGGCTAGCCTATAGGCTACAGGTCCCACTCTATCTAGAACTTCAACGGGTCCACAATATCGGGGTGCCAACTTGGCACAAGCTCCCATCCTCAGGGAACTCTTCCTATGCCTAACTCTAAGATATACATGGTCTCTTGTCTTGAATTCTCTTGGAGTTCTCTTTCGGTCAACGTAACTTTTCTGTCTGTTCTGAGCGACCTTCAAGTTCTGTTTTATTTGAATCACTTGTTGTTCCATTTATTTCATCATGTCGGGTGAAATAGTAATTTTTTTTATGGGGTTACTCCAACTGACTAGAGTGTTTCACGGTCTACCATAGATGAATTCGAAAGGACACATCTTCAAGGATTCTTGGTAGCCGTTGTTGTAGACGAATTCCACCAGTGCAAGGTCACCTTCCCACTTTTTGGGTTGATACATTACATCCATCCTTATCATGTCTTATAATATTTGGTTCACTCTTTCCATCTTTCCATCAGTTTGAGGATGATAGGCAGTTCTAAACAGTAATTTGGTCTCCAGACCAACCATCAAGTATTTCCAAAATTTGGAAGTAAATTTTGTGTCTTTGTCTAACACGATCTCTGTATGCATACCATGTAGTCTGAATATCTCCTTCATGAATACGTTGGCGATGTCTATTGCCTTGCAATTTGACTTGATAGGGATAAAATGAGCGGACTTGCTCAATTTATCCACCACTACCATGATGGCATCCTTCTGTTTGGTCGAGGTTGGTAATCCGGTGATGAAATCCATGGAGATGGTTTCCCATTTCCATTCTGGAATTGGTAGAGGTTGTAAAAATCCTGTTGGGTGTTGGTGTTCTGCTTTAACTTGTTGGCACTCTAAGCATTGGCTAAGTATTCAACTATGTCTTTCTTCAATCTAGGCCAATAGAATTGTTTCCTGGTGGCCGTGATCATTTTCTGGTATCCTGGGTGACCAATATAGGGTCTTTTATGTAGTTCATCCATTATGAACCTCTTCAAGTCATCACAATCTAGAATATACAATCTGTTTCTGTAAGTTAGCAGACCTCCATCTATCATCTGGTAGACTTCATACTTTATCCTTGTGGGTTCTTTCTCCAGGTATGAGGTCATGGTCTAGAAGAATGTGTATGTTTCTTGTGAATTCTTGACTCTTTCCTTGACATCCGTCTCGCAGGTATTCACCGCTGCCAGGTGAATTGTTTTCATACTTCTACTAAGGGCATCGGCCATCTTACTTTCCTTCCCTCTAATATGTTTGATTTCAAAATCAAACTCGCTAAGGAGGGCCATCCACCTAGCTTGTCGGGCATTGAGATTTGGTTGGTCAAATAGGTATTGCAATCCACAGTGGTCTGTCATAAGTACAAATTTCCTTCCTAGGAGGTAATGCCTCCACATTTTTAAAGCGTGCACTATAGTGGCCAGCTCTAAATCATGGGTCACATAGTTGACTTCATGCTCATTCAATTTTCAGGATTCATAGCAGACCACACTTCCTCCTTGCATAAGGACTCCTCCTAGCCCTTCCTTGCAGACATTTGTGCACACGAGGAAGTCAGCTTCAGAATCGACGATCTTCAACATGGGTGCATGGGTCAGTAGATGTTTTAGGGTTTGAAATCTTTCTTCACATTTTTGTGTCCATGTGAATTTAACCCCCTTATTCTGGAGGGCAGTGATTGGAAAACCAATCTTGGAGAATCCTTTTATAAATCTCTTATAGTATCCTTCTAAGCCCATAAAGGATTTGATATCTGAAACATCCTTAGGGTTAGGCCATTCCATGATAGACCTAATCTTGTCAGGTTCTACTGCTACTCCTTCTTCATATAAGACATGGCCCAAGTAATTTATTTGCTTCTGGAAAAAGTCACACTTGCTAAATTTGGCATAGATTTGATGTTCTCGTAGCACTTGAAGTACAATCCTAAAGTGTTCCTCATGTTCCTCTCTATTCTTGGAGTAAATTAATATATCATCAATAAAAACCAGTACAAATTTGTCTAGGAATTTGTTGAGCACATTTTTCATCAAGCACATAAAAGTGGCAAGGGCATTGGTTAATCCAAATGGTACTACCACAAATGCATAGTGACCATATCTCATCTTGAAGGCAATTTTGTGGATGTCTTCACACTTGATTCAGACTTGATGGTATCCAAATCTCAAGTCAATCTTTGAGAAGATGGAAGCACCTCCTAATTGATCGAATAGGTCATCGATCTGGAGTAAGGGGTACTTGTTCTTTATGGTCACCTTATTGAGTTGTCTATAATCTATGCACAGTCGGAGGGTACTGTCTTTCTTTTTCACAAACATGACTGGTACTCCCCACGGAGACACGTTGGGTCAAATATAGCCTCTATCCATCATTTCTTTTAGTTGTAATTTAAGCTCAACTAGCTCAGGTGTGCTCATCCTGTAGGGTGTCCTAGACACTGGCACTGCTCCTGGTGCAAGTTCTATAGAGAAGTCAATGTCCCTTCTCGAAGGTAAACCCGGTACCTCTTCCGGAAATAGATCCCTATATTCTTTTAGTGTGGGGTGGTCTTCGAGGCTTAGTTTGTCATCTTTAATTGATTGCAACACCTGTATCGCATATAGTGGACATCCCTTTCTGCAATACTTCCTTATTTGAAGGGATGATATTCATCTCACCAAGACAGGTTTTTGGATCCCTTGAAGGGTTATCCTTCTCCCTTCTTTACTTACACATTCTAAGGTTTTATGGTAACAGTCTAGTCTAGCTTTATATGTGGCTAGCTAGTCCATACCAATCAACAGATCATACGATCCTAGGGGTAATATGTTAAGGGTTACTTGGGTGGGGAATTCACCCATAGTGAATCGACAAGATGGTATGAATTCCATTACTTTTCTTTTGGTTCCAGTGGCTAACTGTACCAACCATGGCTTGTCGTGTTTATGTGGCTGTAATTTACACTTATCAACAACCTTAGGAGCTATATAACTCAAATTTGAACCAGGGTCAATTAGAATAGACACTAGATGGTTGGTGATCATACCTTCCATCTCCACCACTGAAGCTCGGTGGTGAGCTTGTTTATTATCCACGGCTGCATAAATTTGTGGCATACTCCTCGCCACGTCATTGACAATGGTAGCTTCTTGAACGTTGTAAATTCTTCGACTGTTCTGTTTTCATTGCAGGTAGTCCCTTAGTAGATTCTCTTTTCCACAACCCCAACATTTCAACAGTTATTTCTTTGGGTTATCAATCCTTCCTGGGGTAGATCCAAAAGGTTTATTTCCACTCTGGGAGGGGAAATTCTATTGGTGTACACTTTGGGTTGGGAAGCTCATCCTTGAGTCCTTTTTATAATTTCTAAATCTTGGATATTTAAACCATTTTTTATGGAATCCCGAACTATTCTTCTACTTCCAGCCTTCATGAGGTTCTATCCGATGCCCAAGTTGTTCATAACAATATCTTGCCTTTCAGATAGTGTCTTCTAGGGTCTTTGTCTCATCAAACTCAATCCTATTCTGATAGTCCTTAGGTAGTCAGCTGATGAATCATTGAACCCTTTCCTTTTCTACTTTTATATAGGGTATGTACCTCAGCAACTCGAGGAATATGCTGACATATTCCTCTATGGTGAGTTGCCCCATCTTAAGTTCATAGAATTCTTTAGCCTTTTCTTCGAAATACTTTTCCGATAGATACTTCTTCCTGAAGTATTTCTCAAACCGTTCCCAAGACAAGCCCTCTTCCTGAATCCCTTTTACATTATTAAGGTCTTCCCACCAAATGGAAGTTTTTCCATTCAAGTTGAAGGTGGCTACTCGGGCTTTCAAATTTTTTGAGAAGTCATGGACTCTGAAAAACTTCTTTAGTCCAAGCAGCCAGGCCTCCGCTTCCTCTCCCTTCTTTATTTCTCCATTGAAAGAGGGTGGTTTGACCTTCCTGAATTATTCAAGATTATGGCTCTTGGAATGCTTCCTCTTCTTCCATTTTCTTCGGGAATAAGATCTAGTTCTGCTGCTAGAAGATCTCTCCGAGTCACCAGCTTCCTTTCTAGAGGAATCGTCTGACGCTTGTCCCTTATCTCTGGGGTGGAACTTCCTCGAGGTGCTCTTCCCAGTGTGGCCACTTAAAAGACCACATTTATGTATCTCAGGTGGACTTCGACTTCTCTTTGTTTGTCTTCGTTCCGCTGGACTAGTGTCAGGTTCATGCTGCAATTGTCTTTGTATGTTGGATAAACTCTGCAGTAATACTACGTTAATTTCTGTTTTCTTCTCTTTCTCTTTTATCATCCTCTCGTTGTCGACCTTGCAGCTCTATAATTCGACCATGAGGCTCCTCATAGTCTTAGCTAGATCTGGAGGGGTTCCTACCGCCCTCCTTTCGTCATAATATTCGTCTCTATTGTGGGAGCCATCTCCCACTTCCTGGTGAGTCACCATTCTATGCGTCTGTAGTTTCCCGCAGTTGATCGTCCGCTTGTGTGAAAAAAAAAATGTTTGTTGTTAGTCAATATTTATATTCATTCATAACCAACACATAGTTCATATGCATACACACAATAGGAATTTTCGTTCTTAACTTCGACTTGTGATTAAGGGGGTTAAGATAGAGGGTTACTCCTTTTAAGAGTACTTCGAATGGAGTCTTTGCACAACCCGTTCGTGAGCCCATGCAGGACAAGTGTTGTAACCATGCTCTGATACCAATTTGTCACACACCCACTATGGGATAATAGATTTTTCACCCTTTTTCTTTCTTTTTCCTTTCTATATCGAGGGACAGATTCCCCAAATTCCTACGAGGTCCTAGCATAAGATAGGTCTTCCGATCGGGACCTTCAGTAAACCAATCCACTGGTTCTTTTATTGAAAATCCGTTGTGTACAACTCAAGCACCAAGCGCAGGCTTCACCTCCATGTGCTCATCGGTTATGACCCCTGGATAAGCCAAGAGGTGCCTTTTGCACTTCGCGACTCAGCTATGCCCGAGAGTCGATTCTTTTGACTCTTCAAACCTCGAAACCCAAAATTGTACTTTCAATGAGATCGACGGCTGTGAATCTCTACCCTGGTCCGACAGTCCTGGCCATATAGGGACTTTAGAAACTGGGAGTTTGAAACACAAGAGGGTCGAGTTATTCGACTCTTCAAACCCTGAAACCCGAAATCATATTCACACTAAGCAGACTCAGAGTTTCATATACTGGGGTTTCTCGTACCAATATTTTGCAACTTGCGAGGACGAGGGGTTCATACCCTTGGGTTTCCCGGGGGATGAAACGCCAAAATAATCTCACACTACACTGCTTCAGGATTTCACATACCAGGTCTTCGTGTACCGGGATTTCTCAACTTGCAAGGACGAGGGGTTCATACCCTTGGGTTTCCTAAGGGCCAAAACACCGAAATCGTTTCACACTACTCCGCTTCAGGATTTCACATACCGAGACTTTGCGATGTAAGAAGACGAGGGGTTTCGTACCAGGGTTTCTCGGGAGTCGAAACTCTAAAGCCCATTTACACTAAGCTCCTTTTGGGGTTTCGCATGTCAGGACTTCGTGATGTTCGAAGATGAGGGGTCTCGCACCTGGGTTTCCCGGGAGCCGAAACTCCGAAGCTCATTTACACTAAGCTCTTTTCGAGGTTTCACATGTCAGGATTTCATGATGTTTGAACACAAGGGGTCTCACACCTGGGTTTACCGGAAGCTGAAACTCCGAAGCCCATTTACACTAAGCTCTTTTCGGGGTTTCTCATGTTAGGATTTCACCATGTGCGAAGACGAGGGGTCTCGCACCTGGGTCTCCCGGAAGATGAAACTCAGAAGACCATTTACTTCGTGACAGGGGCAAGGTAAACTCACGGATTTACTACAATGGTAGTCTTTTCAAGGGGCTCATTCCGACTCTGGAATGCATGGGAACTTCCTCGAAAAAGGGTGGCTTCGGGAGAATAAACTAGGGCATAGCACAAGTCAAGTTAGATGGGTCAATCCTCTGGGAAGCAGACTCGTATCCTAAATTTATACATTCTATACATTAACCAATTTGTAGTTATATCAATATAAGCATGCATCCATTATTTCCAATCAAATCACAAGTCAAACACTTTGATACAGAAACTATTTACGAGCGTATAAAAATGAGCATGCAATCATGACATTCAATTCCAAATGCAAGACATAAAACTTATCAGAAATTTCAGACGTGATGCGAATGCTAAGAGGGGTTCTTGTTTCCACCCAACCGTAGGCTCAGTGATTCCAACTAGATTTACCACTAGCCACCCCTGAGCTAGACCACGTTGCTTTGAGACTCAATCTCTTTCTTCTAGCTCAACAGAAGTCAAGGGCGAAGGTTACTCCCCTTCTCCTCTGTTCACGACTCTCTTTATTTTCGGAGTTCCTCCGGTTCTCCTTCCGCGATTCCTGTCACATGCTCTCTCTCTTCTCCCCCCTACAACACTTCCTCTCTTTCCTTTTTCCCTGTAAAGTTGTGTGTGGCACAAATTTCCCTATCTGTGGTTAGTTCTGAGAGCTTCTATGGATGGGTGGTTCACCCCCATCCCCTCATTTACTCTTGAGGATCCTCTCCACCTACCATCCTGGCGGGTAATTCATTTCGGGGTCAGAGACTGAGATTTGGTTTTCTAGCACGTACAAACCAATACGGTTTCGATTCAGTGGAAGTTAACACATCCATTCCCGTCCCCTTCCACCACCTCTCATTAGCCATCGTGGTCTCTTTCAGCAAATCCGCCTCCCAACAATCATGTGACACATATTCATGATATAATTTACATTCATCGACCTTTTATACAAAGGTCTGTCAAATCAAACATTCACATCTTTGAGTTTGCCATAGTTCTTGGCCAATATAGTTATTTTTACAGACCGGGGGAAACAGGGTGTTACAACAATACACTGCAAATCTTATGGAAAATACAATCATATAGATGTTCAAAGATATAAGAACAATAAGTAGAAAATAGAGAAGAGAAACTATAACTCATTTTCTCCTTTGCAAAAATTCAATATTGAAAGACAAAAATGCAACAACTATGGCCCTAAATCCAATTAATGTATATCACAAATGCAATCCTTCAATATAAGAAGCCCTAACAAACAAAATAAAAATATATGGAAAAGAAAATCTGAAATACAAAGAAAGAAAGATGATGCACCTGAAATTGATGAAGTTAATAGTAGGAGAACGTTGGTTAAAACTTCTAATAAGGAATATAAAAATCAAATTTTTTTATATAAAATGAATCAAGCTCAAGAAAGGAGAGTTCCTAAAGAATAATATGACACAATTTTAGTTCTTGATGATGCCCTACAAATCAATAGTCCACTAGGCAATAAAAGAAAAATGGAAAAAGAAAATTCTAAAAGAGAAGATGAAGAAGTTTTTGTTACACAAAATAGTGACGATGATGATGAATCGTCAATAGTAGACCGACCATAATGATTGAGTGATGATGATCTTAAAAGTTTTCCAATGTTATTTTGATGATCTACTGAAACTCCTCCTCAAAAAATATAAACAGAAGAAAGGAAAGAGGAATTAGGGAAGACTTAAGATTGTTCCTGTTGATACCCCTATGAGTATTGAAGCACAAAAAAATGAAGAGGCTCTTGGATTACAAATGAATGAATAGATAAATAGCATCATCAAAAGCAACATGGTTTGATGGTATATCTCTATGCAGGATCTGACATGGTTTTTTGCGGGTCTTCATCTACCCAGGATTAGTGTCGGTTATGTATTCTCTCAACGAAGTTGTGTGAACAGTTTATGAGGAAGATCTATCATTGTACATGACTAGTATATATTTCCAAAGGATAATTATGTTCTAGTTGAGAAATAGTATTTGAAGAGAAAGAAAATTGTAGTGATGACATATTGTTCATCTTGCATAGAAGACAGGGGAGTTATTCTTCTTCCCATGATTGGTTGTAGCAACTTGATTCCAGGGGAGAGATTCATGGATAGGGTGGGAATCACCTCAGGGGGAGTATCAACCTAAAAGGAAACATCCATTTTTGTCATTGTTTTCAAAGGGGGAGAATGATTAGTAAAAAGCAATTAAGATTGGAAAAGGGTTTTTGTTGTGTTGTCATCAATGCCAAAGGGAGATAATGTTGGACATGGTGTTATGGTGTTGGTATTGATGTCAAAAAGGTCCAAAATGATCAATGTTGGACATGGTATTAAGGTTTTGTCATTATCAAGAAGATAAAAGTGCGTGTGATATACTAAATCTCAGGAGAGATAATGTACTAGGTTGCACATAAGACATAGCATGAGGAACAAAGGAGTTCCTCATATTACCAGATCATCACTAAGGTAGAAAAATGCAGAAAAATCTTAGGAGAGAAGGCACGATTGAGTGAAGTGGAAGCATAGTTTTGTAATTAAAGAAATCTATGAAAATGATTGTAGACTAATCGTAACTATTCCCTTTTGAATTTCGGGAGTAATCACAACCATTGAATAGAGGAGGAATCCTTTGCACTAATGTAGTTTTTGGGACAATTCAAGGTTGTCATATCAAGGGGAAGTCATAGGCTAGGAAGAATTAAATATAAAACTTTAGATATGGAGTAGTAGAATTATGGTTTCCCAACCATTGGACCAAGATTTGATCTAGAATGGAAACGTTCAATCATCAAATCACACTAAAGGAAAGAAGGTGGTCAACTCCAGCGTTGACCACTCCAATGAAAAGGAATCTAAAACAAGTAAGTTTACCCGAAGGCTGAATCCCCGAAACCGTGAACTCTCGTCGATCGTCGGATCAGGGAAATAACTATAAATCCCATCAATCGTTGATCTGGAGTGAAAATATTGAAACTGTCAGATCGTGCTAAGGAAGAAGGTGGTAAAATCTAGCTTTGACCTACTCTGACAATAAACAACTCAGATAAACCAAGAACTTCTTAACCCTAGAGCTCTGTAATAAACAAAGGCCATAAAATCAAGAAAAGAAAAGATCTACGATGATAGATCTATTCGACACTTTGACAATGATTGAAGGAAGGTATGAAATTTCCAAAATAACCGAAGCCACGAACTCCCGAAGAAACGAAAATTGTCAGATCAATAAGAAACTTCAGATGAACCTACGACCATTAGATCCAAGAGGAAGAAATGTGACACATCAGTAAGCCCACGTCAGTAGGACCATGTCAACAATAGATGACATGTAGCCTAATCAGATGTTGACAAGTATTAGGGTCGATGTGGCACATAAGGATTGTAAAAGTCACAAATTTAGAGTGACACATGGCACACACATTAAGAGTCCACATCATCATAGGTTACATCAACATACCACATCATTCCAGGATTACTACCTCCAAGAATGTCCAACTTCTCCTACCAACAAAAATACCGGAAGCGTTGAAGCTGAAAGTAACGAATTAACTTTTGGTTGTTGATCTAAGATCCTTAGGAATCTTTCTCGGCCATTTGATCGAGTATAGTGGAAGGATAGCGTAAGGAGTACTAACAAATGAAATAAATAGGTCACCACAACTTTATGACATATTCAGTAGGTAAACACTCTAGAGGGATTGAACTATCTCAAAGTTCGAGTATCCCAGAGCGGTAGAGTTACAAATATCTAAATACCTAAAGAGCGAGAGCTCTGTTGTGCCTAAATATACGGTCTTATCTCCTAGAAATGTGAAGTTTATCAGGTAGGGAGTGTTGATACACCATTTGATGAAATCTTCTCTAGAAGAGTTGGAACACTGCAAAGGTCGAAGTCCCAAAACGTCGAAGTCCCAAAGTGAACAAGAACTGTCTTGTCAAATATAGATTAAGTCTTGACTGCCTATTTGTTTGAAGACTCTGGATAAAGGCAAGATCATTCATCCAACGATATATAAAATATTGACCATTTGATCTATTAGTGAATACAATATATGCACTTCAGCGAAATGTACTCTGGGAGGATTGAATTACTGCAAAGGTTGGAAGTCCCGAAGGACAAAGTACCGAAGAATCTGGTTCCAACACGAGTCATGTGATAATATAAAGAAGCTAAAGGGGATAGAAGTAAATAATCCCTCAGACATTTGAATACGGTCCCATGTAGAATAATAAGGGAGAAAGGAGAAAAGCACTAACATAATAACATGTGAAATAGATAAGCCCGTGGTTGTGAGCCCGCGGTCACAAAGTGAAGTGGATTGAAGGAAGCATGTATCTGTAGAATTTGAATCTAGAAATCAACAATCCATATTAAATCACATACATGGATAAGAAAATGGATCTAGCCATTGGTTGGACGCAGAGGAGAAAAGGTTTACCACCTTTATATTTAGTGCTTGAGCACTGTTACACCCATATAGGTTGTTAGAGATCTGTGTGAGGGATAGAGTTAAGCCCAAATGCACTACAAAGGTCCTTGGACACCTCATTATAGATTTTATGTACAATGAGTCAAATTATAGGATTCCATAACTGTGGGTTGACCTGGAAACCAATGCCAATTAAGAATATGATTCTTAATTAAAAGAGATTGAGAGAAGAACCAAGTTCATCCAATAAACTTAAAGGATAATTGTAAAAGAAGATTTTTTTTATTAAAATAACATAGTTGTTAATAAATGAAAGGGTGTGATGGTTCATTATTAAAATAAAAAATGGTTCAAATGTCATACCTTTTGTGATACTATATAAACAGAAAGGTATGGTGAAAGAAATTTGTCTCTATAGTCCAAATCAAAAGATCAAAAGTAGAAGCAGAGTCCAAGAAGGAAAGTTGAATATGCGTGTGCAGTGAGGGTGGAAGGGAGGAGAAACAAAGGATTAGTATCCTTTACTAAAAGTGTAAATAGAGGGAGTTGGTGCTTGGTAGGGTTAATTCCCTAAATACAAGGGAGTTGATTCTTCCTAGGTTTGGTGCCCTAAAAAAAGGGAGTTGGTGCTTCCTAGGGTTAGTTCCCTAAAGACAAGGGATTTGGTGCTTCTTAGGGTTGGCTCCCTAAAGAAAGGGAGTTGGTGCTTCCTAGGTTGGTGCCCTAAAGAAGGGGATTTGTGTCTCCAATAGTTGGTTCTCTAAAGAGCATTGGTGTTCTTCACAATCTCAAATTATTCTTTATAAACCTTGTAATTCTTGTTAATTATATGTATATAATTGATTTTAAATACAAGTCCATTGTTGATATATTGCGGTGTTTTATAAAATAAAATAACTAATTGTGTAAAAGGGTAATACTGATTCAACCCCCCCCCCCTCTCAATATGTTCCAACAACGACCATATAAATTGATTGATGTAGCTCGAAGAAATCATAACCAAAATCATTCATAGCACAAATCCCATGCCAGAGCCATGGAATCAAAACAATGACATATTGATTTCACATTTGATAGGATTTTTTGTTATGCTTGGGAGAAAATTACAAATGGGTGAGATATACAAAGACTTTGTGTATTTCTACTCAATTTGAAGATCGAAATTGCAACAGTACATGGTTCATATACACCTTCACATAGAGTGAACATGCACATTAACTTCTTTGTCCACTCAACCTCAAGCGGGATTCCCTCTTTGAGCTCTAACTTATGCCACTGTACCTCCCTCTTTTTTCTCTTCGCTACAAACTTCATTCTTAACATAGTTTCCAAATTAACAATAACTCTATAGAGTTCACATTTTTTGAGGGGTAAATTTTTTTACCCCGTTTTAAAAAATGGTGCTACCAAAATTACCCCCCTCCATTTTTATGTGTTTTTTTTATATTTTGAATTTTCTGATACATAATGTTTCCACTTTTTTTTTTTTTAAATGCTTGTTTTTTCATATATATATATATATATATGTGTGTGTGTGTGTGTCGAAGGCGTTCTTTAAGGGGAAGTTATCCTCCGGCTTTCGTCATCTGTCAATACCGATTTGTAGCATGCCACATGTTCTTTCTAATCTTCCAGTTGTGATTTGTCTCTCCACCACCTTAGTGCCTTGTTCCTACCTTCAAATTTCACCCATGCTCCCATGTACTGGACAATGATTTCACAACTTCGATCAAGCAATGTATAAGAAGGCGGCGAAGAAGCCTTGCAAAATGAAGCAAGACTATGAGAATTAGAGCTACCAAAATACACTTCCAAGTAATTTCTTCTCTTCTTTGGACATAATATCAATACATTTTTCTAGTACTTCCCAAACAATCAATAAATGAAATCCATACTACTCCACTCTGGTACGTATGCATATGCGTCTGTCATTTGACTACATTTTTATTATGGTTTTCACTTTTGTTTGTTTATATTTACTCAAATCAAATCAAATATCTCCATTTTTAGTCCATTCCATGCCATATACGATAAACCAAACAGATTCCCACCCTATGAAAATGAAATATTTCCTCCCAATAACCTCTTTCTCAGGCCGCTTGCTTTCATAGAGAATCGACGTAAATGGATCGATCATGGAATATACTTGGTCTTGTATAGAGAAATAGCTTCTCGAATAGTCCTATTGATTAATCTCTTTGCAGTGTGGTTCTCTATTTTTTGAAAATTTGTGTATCCCTTCCTCCATTAAACAATACTGGCATTCTTCATCATCAAATCTATTCAGAAAAATTCCCAAATAGTGTTGGAAACCAAAACCCCAAACTAATATTATGGATGAAGACCCCTGGGATTTATATAAATAAATTTGGTTGTTGTTTCCTGTGTTTGAAAGTATTATCATAGTTGATAGAGAAATTTTTCTAGGCCAGTGTGCGAGCCAATAGAAGTTGGAGCTATACTACAATAACGATTTTTTATCTCAATATTGTACTTCACTCATAATTGAACAAAAGTGAACCATTGTTAACCAACAAAACCAATACATTGGGATCAATCTCATTTCCTTCATTTATGTTTGATTCTATGAGAATAAGTAAGTGTTTGAGGTCATAGATATGATGGAGTGATATGGGCTCACATGTCACTGGGAATGAGCGAGTTCATTGGTGCTCATCATGTCGAGAGTTCACTAAATGCTCATGAGAGTCCACAAGCTGGTATTTTTATCTCAATCTAAATATTATACTTCTTCACTTTGTCTAGCTGCTAAAATGTTCAAAAATACATTACACATAGAAGAATTCTTCACTACTACTTGTTTATGACAATGGAAACAATGGAAAATACCATATTCACCAATTCAAAGTGTAGTGTGACAGTGTATCATGCAATATATGATTCACTTATAGGATTTAAATACAAGGAGGATGCAAAGAACACTACATCTCAAGGAGTAATTGAATATTAGATCTTCAGTTTGAATTATGTTTGACTTTTATCCAAATGTTCAAAATATTTTGTACGATTGGAAAATGTTGTATCGATTTGTATGATTTCCTTTTATATTTCTCCGAAACACATTGCAATAGAAGGTTGAAAATGTATCCTATTTGTTTCTGTATAGCACATGTAGAAACAAAAATAAAAACCAATACCCAAAAACACAAACAAGGTTTCCATTCCTGGGAAAATATTCTCAGTTTTATGGATCTACATATTTGAGTGGTATAATTAATATTTGATTCTTCAGTCATTTGAACATGATAAAATTGGTGATTCTGATGCTAAAAAATGAAGCAGACGACATTGTAGAAGAGGAGGATTCACCAGTCTCAAGAAAGGAATTAGATGTGGTAGTGGATGACAAATATTTATATTGATCAAATCTTCTCCTCTTTGTGCTAGATTTATCCCTCTGTACATACTAATGGTGTTGTTGCTTTTGTTTAGTTCTAGACTTTCAGTTCTGGAACCAGATCTACTCCTCTGTGAGCTATATTTAGCTCTTTGTACATACTTATGGTGTTGTTGCTTTTGTTTAGTTCTGGTCTTTCAGTTCTGGAACTAGTAGAAGATATTTGCCTCCTCAACTTGACCAGATTCTTGTAGCTGAGTGGTGATTTTTTTAATTTCACCTTGTGGAAGGTTCACCATACCAGAATTGATGATTTCTTGCAAAATCAAATGGTCCAATCTGTTAGAATACCATGGGGATTGTCTTGGATATAATTTCTATTGATAGTCTGACTCAAGGATGAAAAAATCGCTAGCGTTTTTATTGGCAGTGATCCTCTGAGGTCGATCATCTAAATATCTTCGACAAGCAAGGACTAACTGTAATATTATCTTCGACAAGAAGCATGATCTGATCCTGAATGCACACTTTCCACTATAATCAATATCTTGTGTTGGGGCATGAGAGTGAGGAATGCCACCGGGGCATGCCTCTAGGATGGACTAAATGTGAATTTGAAGTGTTTGAGGAGGATGAACATAGCTACCTTGGCTTCCAGAACTACAAAATTATGGCTAAGACACACTCATGGCCCACTGGCCAAGGGAATGAAGGAAGACAAATGGTTGTCTGTGGCAGTTGCTACTCCATATTTGAAACGCTCGGGCTTGAACTCATTTTCATCGCCACCCCAATACTTTGGATTTTTGTGGACTAATAATATGTCTGCTATCAGACTCAAACCATTGGGAATCACCATTTCTTTTCCCAATTTCAAGTCCTTAAATGCTTGTCTTACGACATTTTCAACTGGGGGATATAATCTCAGTGTCTCGTTAAACACCATTCCAACCTACAAAAAAGGACCAAACTTATTAGTTAAGAACCAAAATTACCACTGTAATTGCATTGTCAGTTGTGAGGTGATTCATCAACTCTTATCATCTATATGTTTGTGTAGGGCATATTAAATATTAGTTATGCAACCTGAAGTGTACATCTCGAGGTTATGCACACTAGAGTTTCCCATCTTCAAGTTGGGCTACCTAGAATGGATACTAACAAAGGTCCATATTCATATTCAAGGATTCAATTCGAAGGAATCCAACAATTTTAGGTTCAACAACTTGAAGATTCTATCTCCAGGTTGTACAACCTAGAATTACGGAATGGATATTAAAACAGATCCATGTACATTGATTCGATTTGAAGGAGAAGTGCACATTTACAGGTTTCACAATTAAGTTTAAATAGATATGTACTATTATTATGCTGAAGGAAAATTTTAAGGGAGAGTTCTTCTAGGAGTTTCGTCATCCATCCGTAGCCTATCGAATCATCCCACGTTCTTACCACAACATATTAATGAAAACCTATCGAACATTGGCCCGTCACTTCCACTTCGTTTGTTTTTAGTGTTATGGGATCTCCCTGAGATTGTTTCATCTTAAATTGGTTTGCACTCTATATTTACCCTTGTAATAAATGAGGCCATTCCTACATTTATTGGAGGCTACTTTTTTCAGTGGTTGTACCCAAGACACTATCTACATGGGAGGTATGCACAACAGGTAGGTGAGATAGGCACACTACTTGTGTAGTTGGGTTCACTTCAAGTCGGTTCTCTTGCATCTTTTGTTACCCATTTTAACAAAGACACTACCTATAGGTCAGTTCTCTTCAAGTCGGTTTTCTTGCACTTGAGCACTTCTTCCAGAGAATGAGAAGGTTGAAACATGCATAAACCTCCAGACACAAATAACAGTTCAAAGATCCAAATTGTTATTCAAGAGCTCCAACTCTGGTACTGTTATATATTTTTGACAAGGCAAAGCGTAGGCGCACTTCGCAGTATTTTTTAGACATATCTCTCCAACACTGTGAAAAGTTGTGGATATGCTCTACTGAATTATAAGGCACATCGTCTTTCTCTACAACAAAAAGATTGGAACTATTCACTACTAAATTATAAGGCACAACGTCTTTCTCTACAAGAAAAATATTGGAACTATTCACAGCTTTATAGAGAGTTTTTTGGAGCATGGCCCTAATATTTATTGTGAACTCTGACTGACTATTTTACGTAGCACTGTATACAACATAGCCTTCTACAGTTTCACTATAATCACCGTAAAAACTATGATTTTCGTAACGCAATAAGCAACCATCTAGCATAATGAATGCAAAAGTTTTGTTGCATCCTTCAACTTTACTAGGAATATGATTGTGAGTGCTAGATATAATTCTGGTACTTGTGTTAAATAATAGGAAAAATAGAAAAACAATGTACTTTTAAATTGTTTCTATCAACTAGATCATCATAGAAGATAAACATATATGAAACAAACAATATTTCTGAGTACAAAATAAACTATAGCTTACCTCCATAATGAAATGATATTTGTACCTATCACATGTATAGATGTAAGCCTCTATAAGTATGATCAGATGAAGTTTAGGTTCATAGATCAAACCTCTAGGGTTTGATCTTTGTCAAAAGAACTGTGGGACAATTTTTCCATTGATAGTAAAAGCCCCAATGGAAACAACAATAATCCAAAGTCATAATAGAAAATAACCCCAATAGAAAAATCTCCAATAAACAATGATAGAACAACAAGGAAATCAATCAAAAGAGAACCCTCATATATGGAATACAAGTGTCAAACCCTCCATTACGAAAACACAAAATTAGATATGAAATACAAGTGGATTAATAAGAAAATATGAACTCAGATATGAAATACAAGTGGATCCATAAGCAAACAAACTCATATCTAAAATACAAGTGACTCCATAAGGAAACAAACTCAGATATGGACATACAAGTGGCTCCATAAGCAAACAAACTCAAATCCGGAAATACAACTGGCTCCATAAGAAAACAAACTCAGATCTAGAAATACAAGTGGCTCCATAAGAAAAAAAACTTAGATATGGAAATACAAGTGGCTCCATAATAAAACAAACTCAAATATGGAAATACAAGTGGATCCATACGGAAATACAAAATCAGATCTGGAAATACTTAGATCTGAAAATACAAGTGTCAAATCCTGTCATAAAATGGTAGCCAAAGAAAAGGAAGCACCCATGCCCTCACACACACAATGGAAGCCACAAATAAGGGAAGCACCCATATACTCTCACACACAATGGAAGCCACAAAGAAGGGAGGAACCCATAGCCTCTCACACACAATGGCAACCACAAATAAGGGAGGCACATGTAGCCTCTCACAAGAAATGGAAGCCACAAAGAAGGGTCGCGACACCTATACTCAGCCAAGGGACAGTCTGTGGCTCCTTCAAGAATTCATTGAATAGTTCGTGGAAGCCAACAGAGAGATCTCGGTGAGCATATGCATCAAAGGAATATTGGAAGAGGTCCAATACATCATAACCAAGCAAGCAAAATTAACCTGAAGTTCCCAACCAACAAGAGTGCAAGTAATACCTCAAATCTGAAATAGAGGGTTTACTAGAGAAGTCGTACCATAACCAAGAAAAACTAAATTGAGGTAGCTGCAACAAGTTTAGGAAGTTTGAGGAGAGTGAGTGTAATTGAATGTAAAAATAGAAAGGGTAGGGTCTAATTTATAGTTAGGGAGAGGGGTTAGGGTAATTAGAATTATAATTAATTATTGGCATTTAATTAAAATAAATATTAATTAATATGTCAATTAATATTTAATTAAAACCCTAATTACATAAAAACCCCAATCAAATAAAATAAACCCTAGACACACAAAATAAAAACCCAATCACATAAACCAAGAGGAAAAGCAAACCAATAAGGGGTTACCTTTTAAGACAAAGACAATGGGAGTTACATAATGGAAAAACATGTCCACATGAGTCTCATAGTGACCTATAAATTTTATCATCACTACATAAGGGGGTACATCAACAATGTGATCAAGTCCATATTCATAGACACTCCTAGATATCATAGACCATCCCAGGAGAGAGGAAGAGAATTGCACATCAACACATCTTGGTATTACACCAAGATCTACCTAGTCAAGGACCAGGTTTCCCCAGAACACATTTGGGGGCCCTAGAACACATCAAGGGTCTTATCCACCAAGGTAAAATACCAAGGATCAATCCATGCATTAAGAAAGGGTTCCCTGGAACACATCCAGGGGCCCTAGACACATTTAGTGACTTATCTCAAACACCAAGGAACATATCCAATGATCAATCCAAGCACTAAGAAAGGATTCCCTGGAACACATCCACGGTCCCTAGACACATCTAGGGACTTACTTCTTGGTAAAATACCAAGAACCCCAGTCATCTACTGGGGGCCTTCACGAGGGTATTTTTTCTTGGTTTTAGACCAAGAAACCTAGTCATCTATTAGGGGCCCTCACAAGGGTCTTTCTGCTTGGTTCTATACTAAGAACCCCAGTCATCTACTAGGGGCCCTCAAAAGGGTATTTTTCCATGGATTTCATTGCTTGGTATCATACCAAGAAACCCCAGGAGTGTGTTGGGGGTCCTAGCATATAACTAAGGTATTTTCCATCCTCAGGAGAATGGATCTTGCAAGTGCATTAATTTCAACACTCCTTCTCAGTAAGAGAGGCATTTTCAGCAACACCAAGCTTGTCTCGAAAGTACACATACTTTGTCAATGATGGAGGCTTGGTGAAAATATCTATGTTTTTTTCTATCATCAGAACATACTGAATACTGAGAATGTTCTTCTGCACTATGTCCCAAGCATAGTGATATCTCATCTCAATGTGTTTTGTCATAGAAACAGAGGAATCACATAGAGCTTTACAAAACTCCGGTTATCACAGTGGATTATTGTGGGTTCCAAATCAACACTGAACAAATCTAAGAGTAGCTTTCTGAGCCACGCTACTTCTATACTTGTAGCAAATTATTATGCCTCTATAGTGGTTTGGGCTATGGATCCCTGTTTCCTGCTGGACTAGGAGATCATAGTTGAACCCAAGCTAAAATAATATCCGAAAGTACTCTTTCAGTCCACTGTACTGCCCATTCAATCTGAATATGTATAACCATGAAGGATTATACCTCCACTGAAGTGTATCTAAGCCCATAGGATATAGTCTCCTGAACATATCTCAGAAAAAGTTTAGCAACAACCATATGAATATGCTTCGGTTCACACATGAACTGGATGAGGGTATTCACTGCATAAAAAAATATATGATATGTTATGTATAAGATACATCAAGGACTCAAAGAGGTCTTCCAGATCTAAAATTGTAGCTTGATCTTGTAGATTCTTCAGTTTAGAAATCGTCGGTGTGGATATGGACTTACAGTCCAACAAGCCAAGTCTGCAGATCATATTGAGTGCATACTTTCTCTTATGAGAGAAACATCTCACCTGGTTTCTGCCACACCTCTAAGCTCAGAAAATAATGCAAAAGACCCAAGTCCTTCATTTCAACTTCTATTGAATAGCTCCCTCTTAGTATGATATATTGAAATTTACTTTCCTGTAAGGAACAAATCATCCTTAAATAACAGGATGATTCTGCACAATCTTTATATAAATATTTGGATCATCAATACTCTTGGTGAGCCCAAGACTCTATAGAGAAACTGTCAAATCCTCAATACCAAGCTCTCAGAGCTTGCTACAATATATGGGATTGTTTTCCATGGATAGCCTCTTTCTCAACTTCACCGTTAAGAAAATTAGTCTTAACATCTATCTGGTAAAGCTTCCAAATAAAAAATTGCGGTAAGAGAGATAAATATCCTGATGGAAGTAAGGATCTCATCATAGACAATCCCATCTTTCTGAGAGAAGTCACGAGTCACAAATTTAACCTCAATACTGCCATTTGTTGCAAGTCATGGTCTAAATCACATGCATGGACTACTACCTCTGAGTCTCATAAAATGTCTGCATCATTGTATGTGCCAACTGGATCCCTCTGAATCTCATAAAATCCTATGACTCTGATCTGGTGTCGTAACTCTGTAGAATGTACTTGGTGTCAGTACCAAATTTAATATGAAAAGATGAGTCAAAATTTTACCAGGTTATGCTTCTGCCATTTCACCTCACAAACTATAGGATACATAAAACGAAAAAAAAGTAGTCTTATTGAGTTCTTAAACTAGATTGGGCTAAAGAAACACATGTGCTTTATAGCCTGCCACCAACTGAAGTTATCTAGGGCATATTTGTGCATGAAGTAACTATTGTTTCAAGTAATTGTCCTACTAGCTTGATGTCTATGCATGAACCCTTTTATAAGAGTTTTGTTCTTGATCAAAGTTACTTAAAATGATCAAAAAGTACTTGAACATGATCTATAATAGAAAACCAATGATCCACCAAAATTAAAGAATACTAGCCTCTAGATTCTCCTAACAGGAAATCTCTCTCAATTAGCATTGGTCACTCCACCAATAATCCATACAAGTTTACTTTTGCATCCAAAATTGCATCCCACAAGTGTACAATAAGATAGTCTTTCACTATCCTTGGCTGAGCCCAATCTTTTAGACCTTTTCTAAACAAGATTATGTTAATAACATGTATATTAACATTGTAGGCAATTGAATTTTGAGTCAATTCCTACAAACTCTAAATCTAGAATCAACACCCTAGTATCCATATTAGAAAAGGAAATAAATTAAATAATACTATCTTCTATTGAGATGTTATTCTCAAACCAAAAAAAATGCCATCTGTCAAGAACCATAGTAGAGAGATTATGGTTTATTTTCTGGTGGATTTAATTTCATCAAGGATGATTAAACATGAAAATTCTTAACCATTCAATAGGAGTACAAAGATCATCTATTCTCTTCTCCAACTAGAACCATATGAGGCTAAGTACCCAATGAATGTCTCAACATAAAACGTATCATTCTCCCCTTAAGCAATCTAAAGAGACCAACTGCAAGGAGATTCTATAATTCTATTATTTGAAAATTAAAGGTTTGTTGTTAAGACTTAACTACAACATTTTTACTGATAACAATCAACTATCATAAGTACATTAAAGATGAGGGAAACAATTTTAACCAATGGCTGGTGGTATCCTATATCTTTCAATAAATAAGGAAACAATTGTTATAACTAGTTGTGGAAGTATCCGACAATAGAGAGTAATTCAAGGTAGATTCAACCCTTGAATTTGGTGTTTATTTCACTCCATATCAATGGTGTATTTATTTAGGTAGGTTTCACAGTTTTAAACCGCTGAAGATATATTGTTTCAGTTACAATCATAAAATAGTTTTGACTTGAATTCAATTCTTACATGAATCTTTGTGCACCTACAGATTTGTGACACAATATCCCCCAGTGCTACAATATCCCTTACAAAATCAATTCTCCTGGAATACAAAGACCACTGGATAAACCCATGGTTGTTAGAGTTGTTCATATGAAGACATCAAGGAATACACTACTTATAAAATAAGTACTATCAGAGGCTATTATGACAAAACACAACATTGAATTAAAACAAGGTTATTTACTAAGCCATTCTACCTTTCTTGGATCAAGGGCCCATGCTACACATATAAATCCATGTGTCCACCAATAAGCACATAAAGTAGAAACTGAAGACAATAACCACCTTCAAAAAGAAAAATAAAAAATTGAAACTAGGTTCCCTTACAAGTACTATCTCTTTTTAAAAAATTAAGAACATAGCAACTTGAATCTGTTGATCTGTACACCCTAAGAAGTGGATATACCCATGCTAAAGTATTCAACTATTGATCTCCTTTCACGCCCTATGCTCAGATCCCATGTTAGATAATAGGAAAAGTAGAAAAACAATGTACTTTAATTTTTTTTCTATCAACTAGATCAACATAGAAGATAAATAGATCCGAAACAAACAATATTTCTGAGTACAAAATAAACTATACCTTACCTCCAGAATCAAATGAGAGGTGTACTTGTCACATGTATAAATGTATGCTTCTGTAAGTATGCTCAGATGAAGTTTAGGTTCATAGATCGAACCTCTAGGGTTTGATCTTTGTTAAAAGAACCGCGGGACAGTTTTTCCATGGATAGTAAAAGACCCAATGGAAACAACAATAATCCAAAGTCATAATAGAGAATAACCCCAATAGGAAACTCTCCAATAAATAGTGATAACACAATAAGGAAATCAATGATAAGAGAACCCTCAGATCTAGAATACAAGTGTCAAACCCTCCATTAGGCAAACACAAACTCGGATCTGAAAAACAAGTGGCTCCATAAGCAAATACAAACTCAGATCTGAAATACAAGTGGATCCATAAGAAAACAAACTTAGATCTGAAATACAAGTGGCTCCATAAGAAAACAAACTTAGATCTAGAAATATAAGTGGCTCCATAAGAAAACAAACTCATATCTGGAGATACAAGTGGCTCCATAAGCAAACAAACTCAGATCTGGAAATACAAGTTGCTCCATAAGAAAAAAAAATCAAATCTAGAAATACAAGTGGCTCCATAAGAAAACAAACTCAGATATGGAAATACAAGTGGCTCCATAAGAAAATGAAAACTCGGATCTGGAAATACTTAGATCTAAAAAAACAAGTGTCAAACCCTGTCACAAAATGGCAGCCAAAGAAAAGGAGGCACCCATGGCCTCACACACATAATGACAACCACAAAGAAGGGAGGAATTCGTAGCCTCTAACACACAACGACAGCCACAAAGAAGGGAGGCACCTGCAGCCTCTCACACACAATGGAAACCACAAATAAGGGAGGCATCTATAGCCTCTCACACACAATGGCAACCATAAAGAATGACCGCAACACCCATACTCAACCAAGGGACAGTCTGCGAACCCTTCAAGAAGACATGGGATAGTTTGTGGAATCCACATGAGAGATATTGGTGAGAATAAGATGCAAAGGAAGATTGGAAGAGGTCTAGTACATCATAACCAAGAAAGCAAAGTTAACTTGAAGTTCCCATCCAACAAGAGTGCAAGTAATACCTCAAATCAGAAATAGAGGGTTTACTAGGGAAGTTGTACCATAACAAAGAAAAACTAAACTAAAGTAGCTATAGCAAGTTTAGGAAGTGTGAGGAGAGTGAGTGTAAGTGAATGTAAAAATACAAAGGGTAGGGTCTAATTTATAATTAGGGAGAGGGGTTAGGGTAATAAGAATTATAATTAATTATTGACATTTAATTAATATAAATATTTATTAATATGGAAATTAGTATTTAATTAAAACCCTAATTACATAAAAACCCCAATCACATAAAATAAACCCGAGTCACACAAAATAAAAACCCAATCACATAAACCAAGAGGAAAATAAAACCAACAAGGGGTTACATTTTAAGACAAAGACAATGGGAGTTACATAATGGAAAAACATGTCCACATGAGTCTCATAGTGAACTATAAACTTTATCATCATTGCATAAGGGGGTACATCAACAATGTGATCAGGTCCATGTTCATAGACACTCCTATATATTATAGACCATCCCATGAGAGAGGAAGAGGATCACACATCAACACATCTTGGTATTACACCAAGATCTACCTAGTCAAGGACCATGTTTTCCTAGAACACATCTGGGGGCCTTAGAACACATATAGGGTCATATCCCCCAAGGTAAAAGACCAAGGATCAACCCATGAATTAAGAAAGGGTTCCCTGGAACACATTCAAGCACCCCAAACACATCTAGGGACTTATCTCAACCACCAAGGAACATATCCAAGGATCAATCCAAGCCCTAAGTAAGGATTCCCTGGAACACATACAGGGGCTCTAGACACATCTAGGGACTTACTTCTTGGTCCAAGACCAAGAACCTTAGTCATCTACTGGGGGCCCTCACAAGGGTCTTCCTGCTTGATTCTAGACCAAGAACCCCAGTCATCTACTAGGGGCCCTTACAAGGGTCTTTCTGCTTGGTTCTAGACCAAGAAGCCTAGTCATCTATTGGGGGCCCTTATAAGGGTATATTTCCATGGCTTTCACTACTTGGTCTCATACCAAGAAACCCCAAGAGTGTGTTGGGGGCCCTAGTCTACAACTAAGGTCTTTTCCATCCTCGGGAGAATGGCTCTTGTAGCTGCATTAATTTCAACAACTTGCATTCGCCACACACTGTTTGCAACTAGAGGAATTTAAATCTCCCCTACATTGGACAAGCCCATAAACTGTACCTTGGCTATTTTTCCCCTCATCAACACCAGATGTATTGAAATCAGTCGTAGAAACATTCCTCACCAGGGACTCCAAAACCCGGTTTAGATTCCCCTGGAAGGCACTATCGTTTGTATATTTGATATTCTCACAATCCCTCCATACTAAATAAGTGTGTGGATCAGCATCTGAGAGGGGCATAGACATACACACACTTATAATAAGCAAGATGTTTCTCATTGATCGTTTCATTTCATTTCCATAGGCAGGGCGTCACCGCAACGCTTTCCTCTACCCTAATTTGATGAGTGAAGTTGTGTCAGCAATGGTGTTGGCAATTTCAAGTTATAGCATTCATTTGAAGTTTCTCATTACACTTTATCGATACCATGGTTGAGCTCATCCTACCCACGGGCATGTGAATTCGCACCCCTAGTCTTGAAGGTTACATGCTTTCGTCTTCTCCGACTCATTTATGAAGGAAAAAGAAAAAAAAATCCCAGGCATTATTCCATTGTCATTGAATAAATGGTGCCTATTGCAGGGATCAAACAAGGGGTTCCAACCATTAAAGACTTAAATTCCTCCTAAGAAACCTGATATCTATCCCTCGATGTCCATGTTGTACTTGACTGACATCTCCATTTTTTTCACAAAAACGTGAAAACTCCTCCCTCCTGGTCTAGAATTCCTTCCCATATTTGTTCATTTGTTTCACATACCATGCCCTGTATATAATTTTTATGTGGTAAGAAAAGGATGTGAAAACATATAGCTTCATTTAAATGTATAAAATAATTCCACATGTAACAATTTCGATTTTTTGATCACCACATGGCGCAATGACTCCAATTTTCATTTTCTTATGGGCACATGGCGTAGTGATTCTTGAGAAGTACATCTAAGGTATTTCTTGTAAATGTAAGGTCACATGGAGAGAGGGTATTATAAATCTTTGTTGATATCCGAGTTGATCACATGCAATAAAAATAAAAAAATCATCTCGTAAATCGTCTTTATTTGGAGGGATAATTCAAGAATACATGCATTATAGGATCGAATCCTGACCCCTACCAAATATTTGATGATGTAGAGAATTTAGAGAATGTATTTTGATAACACATATATCGTTGAAATTTTAAGCCATAAAGTCCTTATTACTAGCTTTAACATCATTGTTGATTGAGTTTTAAGTCTTAAATCAACTAGAATAATGGAAATTTATTAAATCAATGAGTGCAAAATAGTTCGATATCATTTGAAGTGCAATTTACAAATTAATTATACATGGAAACATAATTCTAATTTTATGCAGAGAAATCATGGAAAAACGAGTATAAATTTGTATAAAATGACATGTGTTGTGTATGTCTTAAAGCAGACTTTAAGAAAAGGAAATTAAAGTTGAAAATGCACTGGTCGTGGAAAGAATTACTATTGAAACCACAAAGATAAATGAATGGCAAGGTTTTTGAAAGGAATTTATTGCAAAATCATTGAAGAGGAGTAGTTTTGAGTTTTTGATCGCCAAAGTTCGAGACATTTTTTTTGAAAGAGCCACAACCTTATGTATTTTTAGATTTTTAATACATTTGTTTCTTGTATTGATGATATTTTTCATAAGTACTTGTTAGATTTATTTTATGTTGATGTTTTCTTAAGTACTTATATTTTATTTTAATGTTTTCTTAAGTACTTATTTGTTAGATTTATTTTATTTTAAAAAGTGTTTAACTTACATTGTAATTTGTTAGATTTATTTTATTTTAGAAATTTATGTATTTTTTCTTAATGTCAATGAGAAACAGATTGACGTTGAGAAAAAATACATGGCATATGTGTTTTATGTAATATTTTAGGTATTGAAGAATTGATCATGTGTTTTATGTAATATTTTAGGCATTGAAGTATTGAGTTTGTTGGAAGTTACAGTGGATTCCAACAATTGCTAGGTTTAACAACTAGGTTTAGCTTTCTCCATTGAGACATGGAAATGTAACACTAAAAAGTTGAAGCCATATATTTATGAAAGGGTCCTGGTTAGTTTTGGGAAAATGTTGTCTACTTGCCTTATGAGAACCTCATAGAGTGATGATCCCTTTATCTCTATGATTGAGTTGAGGCCTCTCCGAGACAACATGTATGCACAAACTAATCCTGAAACAATGTTGAGTTTAATCCATAAAATTGACATTGGTGGAAAATCGGATGTAAGTGAGAATTTTCAAACTTCTCGTAAATATACATTTAGTCCGTAGAATCGACATTGGTGGAAAATCAGATTTCAAGTGAGCATTTTCAAGCTTCTCTTAAATATTCATGTTCCAAAACACAAAAGAAAATCCCAAATGTTGAAACAACATAACATAACAATTTGATCTCGCGTCGGTGTTTCCTTTCCTTGCTTCAAGGTTATGCATACCCCTAAAGCTGGGGGAAGGGAACGTCGAAAAAAATCCATATTATATATGTTGGAAAAGAAAGTTTTATTTTCTTAAACTATAGTGGGATGTGTACTATTATTACCTTTTGAAAGTCCCCATTGCTTCCTTTCTATCATTTTCTTGAATGTTGGGATTTTGCCTCTTTTTGTGCAATTAGATTCTAAAAATCAATTAAAGGATCCCTTAGTTTTCAGGTGGTTGAAGAGAATTAAAAGATTAGGCATCTAGTGAAACCGATTCCAAAGAAAATAGGCAGGCTTGTTACACTTCCAATTGTTCTACCTTTTCCTAGGAATTGGTAGCCCTTTTGATGCTCTCTACATTCTCTTTACGGACTCTACAAATCAATGCTTAAGATTTGGCCTAAATGCCACTTGTTATTTTTTCTATGTTTTGTCTATTAAGATAGCATGGATATCTATATAAGAATCATCTTGATCAATTTTCTTAGTCCCTAGTGTGGAACAAATATAAAAGTTTTAATTTATAATCCTTTTCAATAATTCCCATGAATGTTGAAATTCAAATATGATGAAAAATGTGAGAACAAGACATGACCCTTTGAGGTGGCTTATAGTTTTCTAGAGTTCTTCCATTGTGTGGACAACATTAACTAAAAATAAAAATTAATTTTAGGCCCACTTATGAAATTTATCTTTTGTTCAAAGAAATCCAATGTGTTATACTAAGACAATTATACATTTTCCCCTTATGGTTTGGTTTCCAAGATGAATTGAGTACAACAAGTATGGTTAACATTTTACTCATGAAGAGCTCATCTCCTTGGAAAATACAGGACACAACATGGTGTGATGCCAATGTGAAAATAACAGCCACACCAGCTACAATTTTATTAAGAGTCCCAAAAAATCCATGATGAGGTATAGGATTTAATCACCTTGTTATGGTACTCGAGAAGAAAGAGCTATATCCTTTGGGGTGAGAAAATAATTTCTCTAGTGGTGGAAACAACTCCAAAATATAATTATTGGCAAATACATTCTATCATCCATGCACACATAAAATAATACTTAACACCCACAAAGAGTAATATTAATTGAATGGAGCACTTCAAGCACACACACGATTATGCTAAATACCTTGGAGGTTGTATTAAGTATATCTTGTAGAAATCCATGATATAAAATCGATTGAGTTGAATCGTTTCCATCAAAGAAATGCACTGATAAAAGCACTCCAAAACCTCATCCTTACTTTCACCATTTTTCTGTTGTTATTTTTCAATACTGGAAAATGGTAAACCAAAGAGAAGATGACTTTGAAGATCATTCTCTTGGAAAACTTGATTGTGAACTATGGCTCGGGGAATTAGAAAACATTTGACACCAAAATCTATATATTTCATGACATACATATTTAAAGTGAAATTCAAGTAGCTAAGTCTCCAAACTTTTGTTGGACAAAATCAAATTGAGGTAATGTGTTTCGAGTAATGAGAGGATGAGGGTAATTTTTCTCAAATTAGGCCTCAAGGAAGACTAAGAAGCCATATACTAGGTTTTTTAAGCTAAACTTGTATTTTGAACAAAGAACATCATTTAGATGTTAAAGTAGATGATATCAAGAGCCAACATGGTGGCATAACTATTATGCACAAAAGTATAACCAATTAGGCTTCAAAATATCAAAATATTTCTCCACAAACTAAGTTGGATTAATAACATGGGAATAATTAAGTCAAATTGGTTGTGGTCTACAGACATGTTGGTAGTAGATGCATTTTGTGTGACAATGCAATTGATTGAATATGTTTGAGGCATGGATCACGTTAATGTTTCATGTTAAGGTAGAAACATTGGCTCGATAATAATGTGGAGATATTAAAGTTGGAAACTGTGCTACTGATGTGGTCTAAAGACAAGTTGGTACACTTGCTGCAATGATGACCTAGGTTCAAAACCTAGCAGATGCATTCTGTGTGTGATAATGTGGATATATTAAAGCCAAAAATTGTGCTACTTTTGGGCATGTAAAGTTGATTTTTACAAAGAATTTAAGTACATATGAAAAAAGTTAAAATTGAAATAATAATAATAATTATTCTACTGAGTTTAACATAGTCATATATAGTAATAATTCAAAAATAAAAATGGGACTATACTATAAATTTATATTAAAAAAGGTTTCATATCTAGAAATAATTCAAAAAACAAAATGACACTGAGATTGTACTTTCAATTTACATTGAAAGAAAAATCGAATTAAACAAAATATAATGCAATTTTTCATGTAAAAAACAGAAATGGGGTTAGAACTTAGGCTGTAAGTTTAAGAAAGATAATGACATATCGGAAAAGGCGCTAGAACATATCTTCGAAATTAAACAAACACACAAGGGCTAAATCCTACTACAAATTCCATTCGAAGGCAAGATTAGGCTTAAAAATGCATAGTTTGTTTTATGTTCTTGAATGTGTAAGTTGGACTTCTCACAATAGTCTGTTGCAAAATACAGAGGTAGTCTTAAATTTTGGCAGTGTTTAGTGACCTGAAACAAATTTAAAGCAACCTTAGAATTTCTGCAAAAAGAAGACAAAATCAAGCTTAAACATTTTATAAACAAAGCAAATCTCCGAGTTTCCAGAAGGAAACAAGCCTAAACATCATAACCTATGCGAGAATATGACAAACTTAGTGTACCTATACATTAAATTCAACAAAATCAACACCATTCTCTGCATCTAGAGCCAAAGATTTTATGGTATTTTCCATAATAGAATGTCTGGCATTAGGAGGGTCTCCAACACTAAATACTTTGTTCTTACCAGAACTGCGATGACTTAGAACAGTCAGTGATTGTTGCTCGTCTTATATGTTATTGTCTATTATTGGGCAATATACAATCTTTACAAAGCACGCAAACGCACATACAACTGAAATCCTATCTTAATCTTTGTAATTGTAAATGTGAGTCCACACAAGAAGACCAAATCGGAGGAAAATGAAAGAATTCAAATCATTTTCCGGCTAATAGGACCGAATGCCACAAATACACGTGTTAACTGTCAAACACGGGACAGGGAAGAATTCAAATTGAAGAACTTATCACGCAAAAATTTGGCCATTCGCAGGCCTGTGTATAAGATATTGATATTTTCAGGGGTAGAAGTCTACTGCATTACAACAGGATCTATATTCATCGATCGTGTAAGTATTGCTGCATCAAAAACCCAAAATCTTTAAATTCAATCTCCATTGAAAAGGTTATGAAATTTTTCACCAAAAAATTTACCTAAAACCTTGTCAAGCAATGCAAATAACAACACAAAAATTATAAAAATTGGTAAGTCCCTCCAACAGGAAATTCTAGAGATAAATTCCAATTTAGGGCGACTATCAATCACGAGTCTGGCGAACTATGGATGCCATTTGTTGCGAGGCACCAGTCCTTAGGACCAGGTTCTATGGAAATCTCTCTAATATAAAAACGAAACCGCTAGTATGACCAAAATTAAGGGACTTCTAACATCTTTATATTTTCCTTGACAGAAAACACTACCCCTTATAATATCAAAGGGAAGAAAAGTGTACAAAGACGAGCAAACCAATGCAACATCTTTGGTTCTTTAAAAGATCCTACATTGTAAGAAAAAAATAGTACACATCTCAAACCTAAGAACAAGAACTTGCACTATTTAAAGCAGATTACAGAGATTCCTTCAAATTAAAGACTCTGTAAATACAAAAAATATATATATTGGGGGAAATATCAGAGACTGCATAAATTCAAGAATTTGCAATGTATCGAATGAAAACAATCACAATATATTAATCGTACTTAAATTTGTTCTTAGAACGGTAGATTACAGTAATATAAAACTTAAAGTGAACTAAAAATAAGTTGAACATAGAAGAAATGCAAGTAAAATCGTATTTAAATTTGTTTTAGGAGCAACACATAACAGTAATAGAAACCTTAAAACCTTAAACAACCAAATAAAAACCAGTAATTGAAAATATAAAACTGGTAGAGATTCAATATTTTTCTCATATGTCTATTAAAAGAGAACTCTTTAAACGTCAAGAAAAACACAAGAAGATGACATCGGTTCAAAAACGCAGTAATTTGGGGGAAAACGTAAGCAAACGTCAAGGCAAACAGGAGAATATGGGCATATAGATAAGGACATGAGAAAAAACTGAAAACTACAGTATCGAAAATAAAGGATTTAAAGAACGTCCAGAGAACTCTAATTAGAAAACAAAATTCTCAATTTCATGAACATGAGAGGATGTTTTAGAAAATAATTCTTAAGCACGAACAATACAACTGTAAAAATTATAAAAACCTTTTATAAACAAGATATGGGTCACTCAGGGAGTCATGATATGTCATCATATTTATTATGATCGGCTCTTGGGGAAGAATGAGAATATTTAGAGAATAATAATGAAAACATCATTATCATAAGTGGGATGTGGAAGAGGAGGAGAATTGGGATTCAAGGTATTGAGTCATCTGGTGGGTGGATTGTCTCTATTATCAGAGGAAGGTCGATTTCTCCTTTTTTCTGTCTTTGTCTCGTAGATGTTGATCACTTGTAATTTGTGATTGTTCGCGAGGTCCAAACACAAAAAAATCCACTCTCGCAGTCTCTTATTTTCATTATCATTATTTCCCTACACCCTCCTCTTCCCGCCGAATGGAAGTGAACTGGGAATAAAAAGATTTCAATTGCTCATTGGTCAATTTGATTTCAAAATGTCGAAGTGGTCAGTTTGATTTCAATTGGATTGAAGAGTATAAATCCTGCACAATTATCAACTTAAACTTAAAAAAAAACATGAAAGCTGTACTTCGGGTTTTTTTTATCAACAATGTTTTTAGTGGTTTTTCTTTTCTTTCAAACTTAAATACTTTTTACAATTCACATTTTTTAAAATATAATTTTTTATCTAGTTAATTATTTTTAGGTTTTGTACTTTTTTAAATATAATGAAAAATATCATTTTTAATACATTATTTAATTTTATTTTAATAAATAGAAAATCATTGTAGTTAAATAACACTATTTTTAAACATTTAGCAAAAGAATATAATTGATTTTTTTTTTATAAATTAAAGTTAAAAAAAAACTAAGAAAAATAAAGAGTTTAAATTAAAAAAGAAAGAAAAAAATAAAATGTAAATTTATATAATTACAAAATCAAAGAAAATCTTAAAAAACTGAAGTGGAAATCTTGTCATGGTAAAAGAGCTAAAGGCCACATCGTGTTTATGAGATATCATTCAACCATGTACCATCTTGTTACCTTAAGATCATTGCAAAGGAGTTCTACAATACTAAAACAAATATTTTTTGTTGTTTTGTTGACTTTAGAAAAGATTTTGACATGGTTCCTAGGAAAAACCTTTGGAATAGGTTGGAAGAGATAAAAGTGTCTCTCGAGTTGAGGGTTGTTGCAATAAGGATGTATGAGAACATTATTGCTAAGTTTAAAAACACAGAGGGTTGGTCAAAAGAGATTAACTACAATATCGGAGTCAAACAAGGTTGTCCCTTGTCCCCTATCCTTTTTGGCATATACATTGTCAAGTTAGAAGAATGCTTGGAAAAAACAGGTTGTGTCGGCCCTACTCTCACTGGTATAGTCATCAATCTTTTTCTTTATGCCGATGATATCGTTCTTATGGCAAGGAGCCCCCATGATCTTGAAAACCAACTAAGAATCCTCAAAGAATTTTGCTCCAATATGGGTATGACTGTTAAAATTGATAAGACTAAGGTCATGATTATTAAATCCAATGAGATCCCTTATGATACCTTTGTATATGACAACAACAAATTGGAGGAAGTGACTTCATACAAATATCTTGGAATTGATATTCACCACAAGCTCAATTGGAATTATAG